>CP053467.1:138296644-138459403 GCA_022644695.1 Cenchrus purpureus
AAAGATCACAAGGACGCCATTAGGTAGAAATAATAAAGCTCCTAGCAGCTTGATTCATCCGTGAGTGTAAAAATCCGGTTTGCCTCGCCAACCCCAAGTGCTTGTACCCAAGAAAACCGGCCAATGGAGAATGTGTATCGACCACACCACCACCTCAACAGCACCGCCTCTAAAGACCCCTTCCCTCTTCCTCGTGATCGACTGTGTTGTGGACTCCACTAAGCGCCCCTCCCATGCTGATTGCTATTGCCAGTGGTATCACTAGATAGCCCTAAAGGTCTCCGATCAAGACAAGACGGTGTTCATAACACCATTACCTATTATCCATCGCTACACGACCATGACTTTCGCCCCTCAAGAACGCTTGGCGACCTGTACCGTAAGGCCATCCAAGTGCTTTGGAACGCCAGATCGCAAAAACGTAGAAGCCACGCTCGACTCTAAGTGGTCATCAAGACTACCCAAGAGGACAAGCTCATAGATGACCTCGCAGAGACTTTCGCCAACCTCCGCCACTATCGCTGGAAGCTCAATCCAGAGAAGTGTGTATTCGGTGTCCCATCCAGCAAGCTCCTGAGCTTCATGGTTAGCAACCGGGGCATCGAGGCGAACCCCACCAAGGTGGATGCCATCCGCAAGATGAAGCGACCTATCGAGAAGAAGGACGTCATGAAGCTCACCGGCATGATGGCGGCCCTAGGTTGATTTATCAGCAAGCTTGGGGAGAAAGGTCTGCCCTTCTTCAAGCTGCTGAAGAAGGTGGACAAGTTCGTCTGGACAGAGGAGGCCGACCAAGCCCTGGAGCAACTCAAGACCTTCCTTACGTCACCCCCGGTGATGGTGCCCCCGGCACCAAAGGAAACGCTACTACTCTACATCTCCGCGACCACCCTGGTGGTCAGCTCGGTTCTGGTGGCAGAGCGACCTGAAGAAGGCAAACCCTATCCCGTCGGCCCAACACCCATCTACTACATCAGCGAGGTCTTGTCAGATAGCAAGACTAGGTACTCGCAGCCGTAGAAGATGCTCTACGCCCTCCTCGTCACCTCGCGCAAACTCCGGCATTACTTCCAGTCGAACAAGATCAAGGTCGTCTCGGCCTTCCCCCTTGGCAAGATCCTGCGCAACTGCGACACCACTAGACACATCGTCAAGTGGTCCATCAAGCTAGGCGAGTTTGACCTAGAGTTCTGCCCAAGGTAGGCCATAAAGTCTCAGGTCATCGCCGACTTCGTCTCCGAGTGGACAGAGGTCCAGCTGCCCCCGCCATCAGAGAGGCCTGAGCATTGGAAGATGTACTTCGATGGTTCCCTGAACCTCGAAGGAGCCGGAGCATGCGTGCTCTTTATTTCCCCCTAAGGGGACCACCTGAAGTACGTCCTACAGATCCACTACAAAGCGTCCAACAACGGCGCCGAGGACGAAGCCCTCATCCATGGGCTGTGCATTGCCATCTCCCTAGGGATCAAGCGCCTCATAGCGTACGGCGACTCCAAGGTCGTCATCGACCAAGTCAGCAAGGACTCGAGGCCAAGAAGGACATGATGCGCGCAGAGGTACGCAAGCTCAAGGTCACCGAGGGGATCGAGTTCCATCACGCCCGCCGCAACAACAACGTAGCGCCGACGGCCCCGCTCCAACTAGGCTCCAAGCGCACGCTAGTTTCGGCCGACGTATTTTTCCAAGACCTACGCAAGCCTACCATCAACCTCCTCTCCGACCCAGAGTCACCAGCCGATGACGCGACCCCGCCTGGTGGTCACGATGTCCTCATGGTCGAGGCTGAAAATGACCGGGCGCTTGGCGTCCCTCACCTTCATCCTCGAGCATCGGGTCCCTGAGGAGAAGGCAGAGCGCGAGAAGGTCACGAGGCGCAGCGCCAACTACATCGTCATCGGTAAAGAGCTCTATCGGAGGTCCCGCCTCCAACGGTGTGCTGATGAAGTGCATCCTGCGATCTGAGGACCTAAGGCCCTTAGAGGAAATCCACGGCGGCGAGTGCGGCAACCATGCCGCTTTCGCTAACTTAGTGGGGAAGGCCTTCAGGTCTGGCTTCTACTGGCCTACCGCCATGACCGACGCCCAGGACCTTGTCCGGCGGAGCAAGGGGTGCCAGCTCTTCGTCAAGCAACATCACATGCCGGCTCAGGCCCTACGGACCATCCCTCCATCCTGGCCCTTCGCAATATGGGGCCTCGACTCGGTAGGACCTTTCAAGACTGCCCCAGGCGGGTACAAGCACATCATCATGGTGGTGGACAAGTTCACCAAGTGCATCGAGGCCAGGCCCTTATCCAGCGTCACGTCGAAAGAGGCGGCCAAGTTCATCGAGGAGATCACTCATCGCTTCGGGGTCCCCAACAGGATCGTCACCGCCTTGGCACGGCCCTTCACGAGCGTCGACGGGACTTACTGCGAAGACAACCCGATCGACGATACTACTCCTGAGGCGCACCCACGGTGCAACGACCAGGTCGAGCGGGCCAACGGCATGGTACTGCAGGCCGTCAAGGATCGTATCTTCGACGACGCACCCCCCTACGCAACCAGGTGGCTGGCAGAGCTTCCCCATGTTATCTGGGGTCTCCGGACTCAGGTCAGCTTGACCATAGAATATTCTCCATTCTTCCTGGTATATGGGTCAGAGGCCATCCTCCCACTGACGTCGCCTTCGGGGCTCCCGCATCCAAAGATTTCAACGAGGGCAAAGCGGAGGCACGCGCAAAGGTCGACCTTGACATCCTCGAAGAGCATGCTCGCTCATGTGCCACACCAGCCCACGCAGCAGCTACGTCAGCGACCACGACCCGCAACGCGGAACGTTCCTTCAACATTGGCGACCTAGTCCTGTGGCGGATTCAGAACACCAAGGACATGCACAAGCTCTCAGCACCTTGGGAAGGACCCTTCATAGTTAAGGAGGTCATTGGACCGGCGACCTATCGCCTCCAATGGGCCGATGGCCAGGGTGTCCCGAACCCCTGGAACATCGAGCACTTGTGTTGCTTCTATCCTTAGGAGCCTTGTATCAGAATAAAAAGCTATGTACTCCATCTTTTTGTAATTCATAGTCAATAAATATAAAGATTCCCTTTCGGCAGTTTTCCTATTGACCTACTTTTTGGGTCTCTTTTTACTTTCTATTCATCCCTCCCCCTTCGACATGCTCAGAGGCTTGGTTTAAAGCCGGACCAGATGCGCTCAGGGGCTTGGTATTAAGCCAGGCCCGACACGCTTGGGGGCTTGGCTTTACCAACTTAAGGGTCGTATGACCTGAGGGGTTTTACCTTTCCTTTTACAAGTGTTTTCCCTTACCACAACTTTTATGCTTTTTATGAGTATTCTTAAGTCGTGTGGTTGTGAGACCTTTGGTCCAAGGCCCCCCTCTGCGTGCCGGCTGCATGTAAGCCTCCACGAGCCGTCGCGATCAGAAGGCCGTTCCTCCACTGAGTTGGGTTAGTAGAGGGGAAGGGTTTCGCAGCTTCATTACTTTTGCATTCTTATAACAAGTATCCTAGCCAAATAAGGGACCACGCTCTTTAATTCAAGCGACCTTTTCATTTATGCAAGCTTTTTTTACATCATCAAAAGGGTCCACGACCTATCTACATTGACAGACTAATACACCTTGCGTTACAATTTCAGAGCTCGACCTTCTTCACGATCTCCTCCGCGGCGACCTGGATGTCTTTAGAGTCCACCAATGCCGCCAGGTTGATTTCCTCCGCGACCTTCCTTAGGTCGAACGCTGGCTCGTGGAACTTCACCGTGGCTAGTCCTGCAGCCGCGGCAAGCTTGCCGGTGTCCAGCAGCAAGGTCTTCATCCGACCTTCCGCTTCCTCCAGGCGAGCAACGAGCTCCTTGGGCTCCCCTTCGACCTTAGGGACATAGACGTCTATCAGATACTCAGCGGCCTCCTTGAGGTCGCCCACCCTTCTCAAGATCCGCAGGTCATTTCTTGATGGTCAATGAGAGTCTGCATGGCCCGGGAGAGGTCGACCTCCGTGTCCCTAAGATACACCAAATTCATATGCAGCCTTCCAGGAATAGTAATACTCACTGTCTTGAGTCTCCTTGGTCTTCTCCTTGAGGCTCTTGAGTTGGTCCTACGACTCCTTGAGCGCCTTGTTCAAGGTGGCCTCCTTCTTCTTGGCATCTGAAATCAACAAGATCAAGGTCGGCATGCACCGCGAACTCCATAAATTAAGGTCGGGAACGTATCCAGGCATACCTTCTGTGATGATCCTGAGTTCGTCCTCAGCGTCCTTCGCCCTCACCTTGGCGATTTCAAGCTCCTCCTTCAGAGCGGCCATCGCCCTGTCCTTTTGGGCCATGTCATCCTTAAGGCGCCGGATCTCCGCCGCGGCTTCAATCTTGGCCTGCAGCACGGCCTCCCGGGCCGCGGTGGCCTCAGCGTGAAGCTTGGCGCCTTCCTTCACCAGGTCCGCCCTAGCCTGGGCCCGCTCGGCGAGCGACTACATCAACACAAGGTCAAAATCCACAAGTTGTCAGAACAAGTTGAAGAACTAGCTACTGGGCAAAAGCAAAACTTACAATAAGTGTCCTCCCAATCGTTTGCTGCGCCTCCTTGAACTCAGCAAGGTCGCGGCGGTCAGCAAGAATGTCATCCTCCCACGGGGTGCCGGAGTAGAGGCACTTGTTGTTATCACTCCTCCTCCCCCTCCGCCTCCCACGCTGCTGGCGGGCCCGACATGAGCGGGTCCTCTTGTTGAAGACCTTCGACCTGTTGCACACTATCAGCAGCGACCTTGATCGCCGCTGATGTTGTCGTCCCCATGGCCCCAGGGGCCTGGCTCATGACGTCTCTAGCCGACGCCGCGGTGATCGCTCCACCCGTAGCCTTCCACGCCTTGTGCCCAAAGGCCTCTTGGCCTGAGGTATTCTTACTGCTCTCCGATGTAGTAGGGGTCCCCCTGTCAAAAAGTAGATTTCGTCAACAGTGACGTATACAAAACACGCAAGATCGAGCATAAAGGGATCAAGTTCGACGATGTACTTGCCACCAAGCTTCAACCCGAGCTTTATTGCCTTGGGAGGAACTTTCCTTTGCTTCTTCCGCAACCCTTGGTCGCCCGCCCCTTCAGCACTTGGCTTTGGGCGCTCTTCATCAACAACCCCGAGGGGTGTCTCCTTCTCCTGCTCGGCCGGCATGTCGCCCGACCTTGCGTCATCTTCTTTACCAGCGCTCGTCCCGACCTCGGCGCTAGCTGTCACCGTCTCCGAAGGCGCGGTGGTATCCTTCCTCTTCCTCTTCTTCTTCTTCTCCGCCACCTGGGTGGCGGCGACCACTTTGGCGGCCTTGGACGCCACCATCTTGCTAGCGACCTGCCGCGCGTGCCAGGTCGTCGGCGCAGAAGTCCCTGCGGCAGGATCTTCGTCATCACTACCTCCAACCGACGAGTCGGAGAGGTAGTCATTGATGTCTTCGAGGAGGCGCTCGGATATCGTCAAGAGCCCTGGACCTTGAAGCTTCGCTCACCCTCGTCAGGAAGGGGAGCTGGGCTCCAGTACATGGCTTCACGGCCCTGCATCAGGCGACCTTCATCACAAACCAACAAATATACACACAAGCAAGTAATCAAGGTCGATTTGTGGGCGCTTCGGGGCATAGTGCCTTGGGGGCACGTCCCGGTTCGGATCCGCCAGTAACAGCTCCTTCACCCGAGCCACCATCTCCTCCTTAGAGACCTTGCGTTGCGCCACACAGGTAGGGTCGTCCTGGCCCCAGTACTCATAGGCCGGATGCACCCGATGTTGGATCGGCTGCAGAAGCCTCCGGCTGAAGCTTATGACCACCGCGTCGCCCGTCAACCCTCCCGCCTTCAACTGCGCCAGGTCGTCCAGCAGCGGCTTGATGGCGTCAGTCTCGCACGACGTCAACTGATTGTTCCACTCCGGCACCGGAACCAGCGCGAATCCCGACCTTGTCGCCAGCGCCGGCTTCGGGTTGTCGATGTAGAACCACGCTTGCCTCCAGCCTTGGGTGTTGTCCGGCAACACCATCTCGATTTACACCAGCTTCTTGTGGCGGTAAAGCATGAAGCTGATGCACCCGACGACCTCTAATTTCCCGCCTTCTGCCGAAGAAGCACCGCCAGTCAAGAGTGGTGGTATCCCCAAGTATGCCTCGCAGAGGTGTACGAAGGAGGAAACGGTGGTGATGGCGTTGGGAACAAGATGTACCAGGTCGATCCGGTAGTAGTGGAGGAGCCCACGAAAGAAGTCGCCTGTGGGGACTCCGAACCCGTGCTCCACGTGCGCGATGAAGGCCATGGTCTCCCCGGTCCCCTCGGTGGGAAGGCTCACGGCACGGCCTCCAGCCCACTTGCTCCTTGGGCTTCAGCAGCCCTCGCTCGACAAGACCTAGGAGCTGCTCCTTAGTCACCATCGAGGGCTCCCAGATGCTCTCCAGCGGCCGTGCAAGTTCGGGAGCCATCTCCTCTTTTTCAAAATCGGTGGATCTAGCTCTAACCATGCATGCGGCGGCGGCGGCGCCGCGGATTCGTGCGGAAAGCTCTAAGCGGCGGTAGTGAAACCCTAAGCCTGCGCGGAAATGGAAGTGAGTGGGGTCCCCGGCCCTTCACTCGGCCTTTATAATCGGGCCTCACGGCATGGTCATACGCCCAACATCTCTAGGGTTCGACGGAATTTTCGGCAACCCAACGGAACTATTGCCCAATGGCTCTTTCGGCCTAACGGTCATGACGAACGGCTTGGCTGTGCGTGCAGAATCTATGCCCGTTGGCTCTCTGGTCGACGGCTTGGCGTCCATAGACTCGTCATGCCCGACTTCAAGCCCCCAAATCCTACTACAACTGACATCTGCTTCAAGGTCTTTTGACCGCTGGACGACCTTCGGGTCTATCATATCGCCTTTACAAGGTCGACAAGGCCTTGCTGCCTGCTAGGTCACCTCAGCCTACAACGGCGGGTTCACACCACGCCTCTTGGGCCTGCTTGCGTTAGGTCGCCTCACCTACAACGGGGTTCACACCGACGGCTTCGTGATTAATGGCACCACTGCTCGTTGGCGGCCTCTTGGCCATGATTACAGCTCCTCGTCGAGGTCGCTAAGGCTCCACTGTTTTCTAGGTCACCTAGACCTAGGATTTTCAGGTTGACGACATGCGTTGTGTCACTGCACAACGGCCGTGTTGATCCAGGTCGACACGGGCTACTTGTCACTTAAGGCTTAAGGCCTCGCGTGCTAATATAGCTCAACTGGGATCTTGGTAGCCATACCATTGCCGCCTGGACGCCTCTATATCTACTTGGGACATGTCATTTATCATATAAATGTGTATATACACCTGCATAAGCTACAAGGAGTTTGGCCCTTGGCCAATTACAAGTTACAAAGACATTAATGGCCCTGAGCTAATTTACAAAAGGTTTACGACGCAGTCTACACTAATAAGGCACGTCGCAAGTTTTCTCCTAGCTCCAGGACCTGGTTGATGACCTCTACAGCCATTGTAGAGGCAGCGCCACTGCCACCACCTCTACTCGAGCTCCAGGTTTCTGTGGTACCCAAAGATCAAGACGGAGCTTCACCACAAGATTCCAAATGGAACCAGCATCATCTCGGGCCTCTCCGGGTGGAGCATGGTGTTCTCCAGCATCACATCAGGCCTCAGCATGGCCCGACGATGCATGTACTGCCCCATGCTGCACCTGGGTTCCTCGATGGTCGGGGAGAAGAGGCTGATCGAGTTCTTACGACTTCGCAAGTATTCTTCTAGCTCCAAGCATGAACGACACTAGCTCTATGCTTTGGTGGGCGGACGGAAGTCCCTAGCATGGAAATATTACTACACAGCTTTGCCATGGCTCTTCCAAGTAGCCTGGGTGATTTGCTCCATGGTGTGGGTGCCTATTTATACCCACAACACTTGGCCCTTGATCTTATCCGCAACTCAGCTTGCATGGCGCCCTTATCCTCAAGGTCACTGTTCCCACGTGGAGCACGAGGTTACTGTTCGCCTGTGGGAGGCATTGGCGCGCCTTTCCCCTACCTGACCACATCCTGGTGCTTTTGTCCCTTGCAAGTGGACAACGACCTGTGCTTCGCATGGGAGCCGGCTCGTGACCGTACAGTGGGCTTGTGACTCAGGTCACGGCAGCCTTTGGTGTTTGGCATTCTCTGCAAGATTCCAGATGTTTTGTCCTATTGGCTTGGCTCACCGTAGCACCGGTACTAATCCAACAGAAGGCCGTAGGTTCTCTTTTTTCTTCTTCTTCGGAGCATCAAACCGCCATTACGGCCGCCATCGCTTTCGGGGGCTACTTCACTAGTGCGTCTTGCGACACCCTATTTTCTCTGTGTCGCATCGACCTACTGGAAGCCCGCTTCCACTACTTCTCTGCTCGACCCACCTACGGTTGGCATGGCGACCTTCTCGAAGGTCACGGGCCGTTATGCTATACGACCGGTGTCGGTGGTTCTTCAAGACCGACGTCCCGCCACCGACCTTCTGGCCCTTCATCCCAGAAGCCCGATGTTCGACTTCGTGCACGCGTTGGAGGGGTTTTTCTTTTTTGGATCCCCGTGCACCCTACACGACCTCAACGGTGCCGCGCCTTCGCCAAATCTTCGACACGCCCTACCGCCACGCCCACACGCCGATCGGTGGTTTGAGGGTGCTGTCAGGTCCCTGCCAAGTGGACCCGACCTACCAGAAGCCCAGCCGACCTGCAAGTGGGCCCAGCGACCTTATCCACATCTCCGACGACTCCGGGCGACCTTATCCAGATCTCGAAAGATCCGCAATACTTGGCGTGCAAGCCAAGGCACTAGGACGCAGCGCGCCGCCGCCTGTAGGTCCGAGTATCAAGGGATACTCCTTGTAATCCGGAAGATAGCTTCCCAAATTGTAACCGACCTTGAATGGAAACCCTAGTCCGTCCCCCATATAAGGCGTCCTGGGGCTTCATTCAAGGGGACACCTTTATCTCTCTCGCATAATCCACCACCACATCTGGACGTAGGGTTTTACTCTTCGGAGGCCTGAACCAGTCTAAACCCTTGTCTCCCCGTGTTCATCGCCATACTCGCCGCGTTCCGAGTTTGCCACGCGAACTACCACCTACGCTCTTAGTTCCTGATCCTCTCCTTAACCTGCAAACTGATTGGGTAGCCCCCTAGTAGATCTGTCCAGGACTCAACCCGTGACATGCAGGAGATCCAGCCAGAGAGCAGCCGGACAAATATAAATGTCTCCTGGCTCAACCGTACATGGATGGTCAAGAGTGTAACAGCACTGGTTGCAAATTGCTCCACATTTATGGACTGCAATTTGTTCCTAATACCACCCAACCCTATACTTCAAATATGTGATATGTCTGGAAGGATGCCTCAAATATAATGGATTCATGTATTCAATACAATGCAAGTAATAGATCATATAAATGTGGCTTATTGTACCCAAGGATAGATGGCATGCTAATTTCTAACTGCATATATAATGTTTGGGTTTAAATTATTAATTACTCTGTTGCTGGGAGAAGGGTTGTTTTTTCGATAAGGGAAGTTTTATTAATTTTCAAGATCATTACATCGAGGTGATACAATATCTTGAAAATACTCCCGGCCTCTGCATAACAGAATGCACACAGCCTATAAAAGAAAATAAGATGAAGCAAGTACACTAAAAACCATCAAAGACTAGACCGCCACCCATGCACCTGGGTAAAAAATTCCTTCACCACTTGCGCCAATCGTTGAGATGCTGCAGTAACTAAATCCTGTGAAGCTGGTTTTTGTAGAATAGCCCATGTATGGAGCCAATGTATAATTGAGAAGATAACCGTAGCTCTGGAAGACCTTGTGAGGGCATTGAAGTCATGATCTCTGTCTTCATCATCTCTTCTTTGCTTAAATAACATCATCTCTTCTTTGCTTAAATAACTAGAGCACATTCTTGGCTGTCTGCTTCCCGACGATCTTGGTAACTCTGTTGATCAGGATTGTTCTTGAAACTCAAGTGATCTGTCATGGACCCATGTTTCATTTCGTTTTGCCCATTATCTTGCTAGAGTTAGTTCCACAGGATCCTCGGAGTACCATAGCAAAACGCTTCAGCAAAATGTCTACTGAAAAATTTTAGGAGACCAGAGTATAATTATTAAAACAATCACACAGAAATTTGGCTGTCAACTAGGATTCGATCGAGTAAAGAACGACAAATTGGCCAATTGAATTAAACAGGTCACTCTATGCTCAGTTGAAGACACGAGTGTTAAGTGGTCAAAATAATTTACATATAATAATTTATTATATATGCTAGAGAACAGTATACTACCACGTTACTCCCAAAGTAAAGAACGGTGGATTGAAACATGTTAAATGTGTGTATATAGTGAAATTATCTTCTAACAACTATGTTTACAAGTATAAGGTAGCTAGATCAAGTAAATAATTATCATTGTTACTTCTCTTTCCAGAGGAAGATATGCCATTTCCGAAGTAGAGATTATGGGTCCGAGGAAGGTTTGAACAAGGTGCTTCTTGGGTTGATGATCCGATGTCTAACTTGTGGCAGATTGCCCCAGCCAAACCTTCCCCACACTTGAGCTAGTGGGCCAAGTTAGCCTTCTACATCCAGGCTAGCTTTGAACATTACATTATTGATCGATCCATCCTTGAATCTCGTCCAGTCAATACAATCATATGAGAATAATGCAAATGGAGACTTGTTGCCCATTTACCAACTATAAATACACCACCCTATTTAAGGGTATATATATGTGCTTCAATGCAAACACGAAAAAAAAGAAACAAAGAGAAGAGAGACATGAACCCTTTACCCTAGCGAGAACTAGCACAACTATTCAAGAAGCCATCAATATAGGGTTGGGAGGCATGGGACAAAGATGGCCGTGAAGAGTGTACTTCATTTTTGCAGCTAGTTGAGAAGAGTGTATGTGCAAGTAGTTGCGATCTAAAAAAAACTTGACCGGCGGGGGAGTAGTTGCGATCTAACACAACGTACTTTAGTAGATAAAAGGATTAAATGTACCATCTGCACCTCAGTTTAATTTAGAAGTAATGGCTGATGCAGTATGCAGTCCTCTAACTAAAACAATCAGCATCTGAAAGAAATGAACTAAAACAACTGAGTGGATGACTGTTGGTAGCCCTCTAAGCTCTTAGTTCATCAATACAACACCAACCTTTTAGTTCCTTCCCCATTATTTCTTACATCTGTACACTACATCAGAAACCATCATCACCGCCTGTTCAAACAGGCCTTCAGCCCTGGTTTGGGAACCATTGTGGCACGAGGTCTTTTTGGTACACAATACCACCTTATACCACCACTTTAAAAGGACTCGTATGTAATAGGAAAGAATCTATTTATAAGGATCGGACGGTTAAGATTAATTTTGTACCACCGGTTTTTTTTGTGTGGTACGGGTGGTATTCATAGGTGGTATTGGTAGCATATGGGTATTATTGGAAATGGAAAATATTTTTGTTGTAATATATGAAATTGGATATATGAAATGATTGAGTTATTGTACTCGTCAGCGGTATGTTTTTTCCAAATAATATTCATTCACCAATTTACCATTTTACCAAAAAAAAACCAACAATACCACCGTACTACCAAAGAGTGGTATTGTGTACCGAAAAAGAGCTCTTGTGGCACATGCGGTGGTGATTGGGGTGGTGCAACACCACAGGTTATAGAACAGGCGGTGACGATGGTACACATCACCACCGGTTTCTGTCTCAAGCCAGCGGTGATGAGTCTATGGGTGATGATTGACTCATCACAACTGGCTTGAAACACAAACCAGTGGTCATGAGGCCATTTCACCACCAGTTCGAACGGTTGTGATGAGAATTTCAGAGAAAAATTCTCAAATTGAATTAAATTCACCCGTTTCACAGCAATATTTTCATAAACATCTATAACCAGAAAAACCAGCAGCAACTTATTAGGATGTATCTTGCACTGTTAGGATACCAATAATTATTCAGGTAAACTAGTCGCTGTAAATTAGAAACGGAACCTCCGAATGTGTACAAGTAGTAGCGATTCGACACCACATATTTAGAAGAGGAGATCGACAAGGCCTAGGACGTGAATTATCTAATGACAAGGAAAGCAGCTATGCAGCAATCAGTTCATTGCACTGTGAATTGTAATTAAAAATGATGGGTCATCATTCAGGGAAGTGTATCGTAAAAATTAAAGTTAGTTTCTATTCCTGTGATTTATATATATAAATTGTTCAGGGAAGTCACGTGTTATCCGAATTTTTGATGGTGTGTACCCCACCCCTCCAAGTGACTTATTCTCTAACCTAGGTTCTTTATTGACTTATTATTCTCTAACATAGACAAGTGGCATAAATTTATTGAAATTAACCACACGGTAAATTATTAATGTTCTTGAAATTAACTAGAACTGGCCTGCCCTGGGCCTTCCTTTTCTTATGTGAGTGTGCAAAGAAAAAATAAAAAGGGAGAATTAGTGGATTTAAATAATGCAATAATAAGACTTGTGCCTTTGATCTAACCACTTTATGATCAGATGAGTATAACAGCAAGGTTGGAAACTATGTGATCAATCATCAACACAGCATCTATGCCTTGAGTTATAAGCCCCTTTTAATACTGTTGGCCAACCATACTATCAGATGTATTGTTGGCCTCTTGGCCATTTTTTCCCTCTTTCTTAATATAACAGGTGCCGGTTCATTTAAAAAAAAAGTTATAAGCCCCTTGTTATATATCTCCGTCCTCTGTTCAGTATATCTTTGAGTTAGTTTGGAGTTGGGATAGAGAGGCACTCTACTATTTTCAGTATTTTGATCGGCTCTTATCAAAATTATCTGCAGCTACGAAGAAAACCATGGGTTGCGTCCCAACTCACAACTTGATGGTTTGGAAGGTCTCGCGAAATATTTTGAGCCCCAAAAGAAGATATTAATTAGTTGAAGATGAACAACGATCAGAGCAAGATTTCTGCATAGATCCTGAAACAAGCAAAGATAGAGGAGTGGTGAATGGAGCAAACACAATCCTTACATATACTGTAACCCTTTTAGTTCGTTAATCCATTATTTCTCGTCTATATAAAATTTGTTCTAGCTATACAAACTGTTGCACCTTTTCTTGAGTTTATTCCGAGATTTTCCGGCGTGATGCTTTAAGTGGTAAGCGACGTTCCCGTCGACGACGAGGTGCCAGTGGTGACTTCGAGAATCTCCAGATCTGCCGGTGCTCAGTCCTTCGGAGGTGCTCATAGGGGTAGGGTTTGCGTGCGTGTATTCATAGGGATGAGTGTGCGTGCGTGTTGTGAGCATCTACGTTGTACTGTGTCATTCTAAAAAAAACTGTTGCAGTCAATTAAGCAATTAGCCTAGTTATTATATAATAACTTTCTTGTTTCACACATGCCTAGTTAAAATGGTAGGATGAGAGACAAGGGTCGGGACTATAAACTTTTTGTTCAGTGAGAGCTTGCATGATTTGTTCAGAGATATAAATTTTTTTATTTCACTTGAATATTTTTAAATCTATGTGATTTACTGGTGAAAAACACACTATAAAATTACCAAAAATTTTATGAAATTCAAGTAAAAAAATCATATGTACAACTCTTTGAAAAAGGATCAGGCTGCCATGGAAGACACCTCACCGAATCCTTTGATTTATGCAAACAAATAATTTGGTAACTACTATTCCTATCTGATCGATTAATCCATCATTCAATACAAACCTACCATTCGAGTTTCAACTGGCAAGTCCTTCCGTCTTCCCATACAAAAGTGTTATGTATTATTGGCATAAAAAGACTACAAGAGAAACGGCATTATTCCTTATTTCCGAGAGACCTTGCTAGATGTATATACTACTTACAACAGCACCATGTAGGGTTGGGAGGCATGGGGAAAAGATGTCCTACTGTATCGATGATCACCAGCGCTGCTCGCCTGCCTTCTAGTTCGAGGGACTCTAGGAAAAAATGTTGTAGAGAACATAAATTCACATCTTCCGGCAGCTGTCGTGCAATGCAAAGTGGTTATGTATAAGTTGCCCGCCATGAGGAAATTGGAGTTCGGTATATATTTGGGATTGCACCTTGAAATTTTCTTGCTTTTTAGATACAAACACTAGGCCAGAATCAATTTGTACTGACACATGACAATTAGCGTGCAATTGGCACCCGATAGTGTGCGGGCGCGGTCTGTGACCGCCGAGAGACACGGTGTTGGCGGTCGACATACCGCCGACAGATCGATCATCGCGGCGGTTGGCTTATGCCGCCCGCCAGCGGTAATTTCATAGTGTTGGCGGATGACGGAAGCCAGCACCAGATCGAGCACACCGGTCTGGCGGTTGTCTAATGTCGCCCACCGCACGTGCACAAGATAACTATTCGACACCTTCTTCTTCCCAAACCTTCCATTGGAGCTTTGTCCGAGTGGAGCTGAAAAGCTCCAAAACACCAAATCAAGAGGAAGGTTTTGCTCTTGTTTTCCTTGGAGGAGGTGGCTATATAAGGTGAGTTTTTGCTATTCCAACCTTCTTTTTCACCTTTAATCCATCATTTCTAGCTTATCTCTAGAGATCTAGATCTAGACCTAGGGTTAGCAAGGGAGAGAGAGGAGTGAAGAGAGAAAATGAATTAATGATTTATTTTTTAAGAAGAATTATATATGTGACTAATATAATCATTGTAGTGATATGTTTGTCATTTTATCATTAGTTTTCATTATTAAATAAAAATCTAGATTGAGTTTTCTTTTATTTATTATAATTCAAGAATTTAAGTTAGTTTATATATTTGAGTTTAATTGAGGTTTTAATTGTTGTGACTCATATATTTACATGTATATCATTAAATTAGTTTATAAAATGTAGATTTATTTTTTAAGTTCTTTAAGATGGATATGTTTGACATTTTTTATCAGTTTCATAAATTAAAATTATAGAAGTTAATATCGTTTAATTTTTTTACATATTAATTAGTTTCTAAGATGTAGAATTATTTTATAGGTAGTTCAAAATGGATAATAGAGCATGGATGTATGGCACACAAAGACATTCGTCTACATTCATGTCCGAGTTATCAAAGTTTCTCGAGGTTACGAAGAAGCATGCCCAAATTTGCAAGACAAAGCAAATCGTTGTCTCGTGTTCAAGTGCAACAAAGTAGTTTGGGAAGATATTAATGTCATGAAGATGCATTTGGTAAAGCGAGGTTTTGTGAAAGGATACACAACTTGGTCCCACCATGGTGAAGCAGTAACTACTGTCAACAATGCAGGCACCAACACTAGGTATGATGAAGTGGGTGGCGAAGATGAAGATGAAGATGAAGATGAAAATGATCATGTCATGATGGATGATGCTTTTGACTGTGGAGATCGAAATGGCGATCAAACAGATGCACCAGTGTGGATGAGGAATGTGATGTTGATATGGAAGAAATGTTGCGCCACATTGAACCAGGTGTTGCTAGAGAGTGCTAAAGGGTTAGAAAATTTTGAGACACTTAAGAAGGCAGCAAAGGATAGTATGTATGAGGGTTGTGGGAAGGAGTGGATAGTGTTGCGTTTAATCCTCCGACGATTGTGAAAGCTAAATTTGGATGGTCGGACAATAGTTTTAACGAACTCCTTACTTTGTTGGCCAAGCTGCTCCCGAAGCCAAATTTAGTGCCAAACAACACATATGAAGCAAAGAAGATTATCAACCCATTGAAGATGCGAGTGCAAAGAATACACGCGCAGAGGAACCATCGCATATTGTCTGTGGTGACTATGCAAACATGTAGAAGTGTCCAAATTGCGATGCTAGCCGATACAAAAGCAATACAGATTTCGATGCGGAACGTGTCGCTACCTCAAAAGGCACGAAGAGGAAGATGGGTGGAAACAAAAGTGCAGGTGCTCAAGTGGAGGATGAGTCTAGTATTGGTACTGACACAGCTGGTCAACGTAAAGTCCCTACTTTGGTGATGTGGTACTTGCCGGTGGAGGACCGTCTGAAGCGATTGTTCTCGAACCCAAAGACCGCTAAACTAATGACTTGGCACACCGATCGCCCAGACAAAAACGATGGGAAGCTTCAACATCCTTCGGATGCTCGGTAGTGGAAGACCTTTGATTCCAAGTATGACAAGTTTAGCGGTGAAAAAAGAAATATACGGTTCACGTTAAGTACAGACGGCATGAATCCATTTGGTGAAAGAAGCACACACGACATGGCCAGTGTTGATGAGCATATACAACCTTCCCCCTGGCTATGTCACAAGAGAAAGTTCCTTTTGCTAACCATTCTAATCCAAGGACCGAAGCAACCTGGTATCGACATCGACATAGATGTTTTCTCGGAGCCATTGATGGAAGAAATGGAGAAGCTTTGGATACATGGGGTTAAGATGTGGGATGAGTACAGACAGGAGCAATTCACCCTTAAGGCCATTATCTTTGTTACCATTAATGATTACCCCGCCCCTATTTTACGTGGTCGTGTCGGTAAAAGGAAAGACAGGCTGTGTAGTATGCTTGAATGATACAATATCTTTGTACCTTAAAGGATCTACGAAGACAATGTATATGGGCAACAGACGATGGCTATTAAAGACTCACAAGTACCGCAAGATGCCGGAGTATTTTGATGGAAAGATTGAGAATGGTTCTGCCCCACAACCGGCCACGGGTAGAATCGTATTTGAAATGTGTCAGAAGGTCAAGTTCAAACTTGGTAAGAAGTCAAAAGTTGGTGTTGATGAACCTACGAAAAAGGGAAGGAAGGAGGCTGAAACTACGGAGAACGTCGACGTGCCTTTTAAGAAGATGTCTATCTTCTTTAAGTATTTGCCATATCTTGGAAAGATTTGGCGCGCCATGCCATTGATGGGATGCATCTTAAGAAGAATGACAACTTGACACAAGATGAGAGGTTAGTGCCTCAATTCTCATCCAACATCGATCACTAGTCTCGTTGAAAGATATGACGCCATCGGTTGTAACTCTCATGATTACCATGTGATGATCACTATTTTCTCCCAATTGTGATCCGAGCTGTTAAACAAGTATTCTTAAGATGGTTATCACAAGGATGTGTTACTTTTTCAACGTGATTTCGCATATAAGTGGTCGATTGTATAGATTACGGTTGAGCAATTAGTCTTGTTCAAAGATCATGAAAAAGAATCAAAAATTGAAAGCATTCTAAATGGACCATGAGAAATAAGGCATTTCCGTGAAGGAAGCATGATCGAGCTACCAAATTAGCACGTAAGAGAGTGTTGATTGTTGATAGATTACATAAAAGACTTTATTAATCAATGTCGTTACAAATCTTCTTATTAGCACAGGGCAAATTGTCACATTTGAAGTCATTATTGGAAAGAAAAGATTCATTGATGAGGACAACCAAGAACCGGAAAAGCACATTCAAGTTTCTACAACAACTTAATTAATAGCCATTCATCGTGGAACACATAAAAGCCAGTGAAGAAAATGATGGTCACGATGATTGGGTCCTCAATGAGCAAAAATGCTTCCTCATCATGGTTAATCATCGTGAGGCACCTATTTGAAGATGATGTTGAAAGAATATCAACATAAGCGTCCGACCCATCAAGTAATGTCACCTCATGGCAAGCATATAAATTAATGGGCACACCTTTTATACCAAGGCAAAGACAACAAGAGTAATGTCGCTTATCAACCGCTTGGTGTTCGACAGATGCGATTGATGCCATCCAATGTTATCAACACTTTCTATGGTTTCATAGAGGAAATATGGGAACTTGACTATGGACAATCGCTATCCCCTTGTTTCGATTCAATGGGTCAAACACATAACGTGTAAGTACAAGGTTCTGACACTTGTAGACCATGCCAATGTAGGTTACAAAGATGACCCATGGGTACGATGGAGCGTGTTGCACATGTTTACATTTCATGATCCTATGAATGTAAAAAGCACATTGTCGTCTTGAAAACAAATAGAATTCTTGGAGTTGAAGGTGTCTTGATGTTGAGGATTACAATCAAGATATGAGGAATTAGTCTTGTTCAAAGATCATGAAAAAGAATCAAATTTTGCTCGCATTCCGCATAATTGATAGAGAAGCCAATAAACCTTCATCTTGAAGGAAGAATTGTTAAAGATAAATTAGCACTTGTTATTAGTCTTTTGATGTATCTCTTGTAAGACTTTATTAATCAATGTCTGTAAGACTTCTTATTAGCACTTCAAATTAAGTCACATTTTGAAGTCATTATTATATTGTATTGGGTTTGACAAATTTCATCATTGAAAGCTCACAAGTCACAAACATTTTGACGTAACAACAACGATGATGGGCATCAATACTTTAGTCTTAGCAAAGACTAAAAGTTCAAATCCATACAATTAAAGGTGGTACAAATTTCATACTTCATTAAAATCTAGGATCATTCACATCATGACCGTGAATCATCGTGAGGTACAAAGTATGATTAATATCGATGATGTTGATTCCTAAGAACCTATCAACATAATACACGATATATGTATGCACTATCACAATTAAGGCCATGAATATCTCTCAAATATTTGCACATTCAGATGATGATAGGGTACTTCTAACCGCTACATCGGACATATTGTCTAATGTCCATCCAATGTTATGACTTGATGTAAGACCTCATGCATACCTTGATCAACGTAACAAATGCTTATACAATGCCCCGATTCTAGGCAAGCAAAACATAACGTAAGTACAAGGTTCCTAAAAACAAATTCCAAAAATAAAGAGTAAATTTTAGTTACACAATGGACGATGCATACGAATAGTGATATCCGCGAGTTTAGGCATGGACCATGTTGTTATGTTCTAAGGTTTTAGTCTTGAAGTAACTATAGTCCGGGATTACATGTCTTGTTTGAGCTTCTATTTCGATAAGTGCCTTCCTCACGGCATCGAAGTGGCAACATGTGGTTGTATTGCAGCAAAAATTGACATGAATAATAATGATTACCAAGTGTTTGCTCTCGCATGCCCGCAGATATTAATTGATAGAGAAACAATAAACCTTCGTGATGATGAAGTCGTTTGTTCATGTCTCACCATTGGAGCTTGTCTAGTCACGAATATATAACTCATTCTAACCATTGCATTGGTGAAACCCAAACCTTCATAATTAACAATGCAAATTACATTATTATCATTGTAAAACAATGATAAATTTAAAAAATAGAATATCTAAGTACATACCACATTTTGACGTAACTCGTGGGTAATGGGCATGGGTTCTTGACCGATAGGGCAAGTGTTGCGGGGTGGTGGCGGAGGGTCACCCATGAGTCACATTTGACAGCAAATACCAATGGGCTCACAACCATTCCTAAATTAAATTTGAAACATGCAAACCGAGTGGTTTGGGACATATTTCAAAATATAATAAGATATTTTATTTAAAATTTTACACAAACTTAAGTCTAACAAAAATATGCTACACAATCTATTTCTAAATTACTACACAATCTATTTCTAAATGTATACAAAATTACTACAATCTATTTCAAAATTTTACTTCACTATGTATAAGTTTAAAAACACTAATTTTAAGCTAACAAAATTTTTTTAAAAATATCAAATTTTTGAACAAATATTCGAAGCAAATCAAAATTCAATCTGGCCCAAACCTTCTCAAATTTGTTTGAAACTTTCACATCTCTTATAAAATGTGGCGCAAATTTAAGGCTTTGGCGAGAGGCGACGGAAGTTTGTTTGAGCGTTCTGTAACGGGTGAAACAGCACGGATCGAGGTGTCACCCATGAGTCACATTTGAACTAAGATCGATCAAACAAACAATATGGGCTCAAACACTTAGGAAAATTTAAAATATTTTGTTATCAGTGGTTTGCGGACATAAGTCAACAAGTTTGAATAAGATTTTGAATTTTTGATTTCGGCGCTTAAGCCACCGCCAAAGATCGATGCACACTCAAGTGTGGCTTAAGCTCGCCAAAGATAGTGCATTTTGAAAAAAATCAAGAAAACCGAAATTTAGCCCAAACCTTCTCAAATTTGTATGAAACTTTCACATCTCTTATAAAATGTGTCAAATTTAAGTTTGAAATATCTCATAAAAATTGTTGTTTTGAAAACTTAGTTCAAATTTGACTCTTGGGTGAAACACCTCAAGTGTTATAGGAGGTTTCACCCATGAGTCACATTTGAACTAAGTTTTTCAAACAAATAATTTTTTATGGGTACACAAACTTTTTAAAATAAATTTGAAACATTTTGTTAGAGTTGTGGAAGTTTGGGACATATTTCAACAAGTTTGAATAAGATTTTGAATTTTTGACTTTTCAAAATGTGACAATTTTTTTGAATGTTTTCTAAATTGACTAAATTTAGAAACTACTAGTTCTTTGTTAGGAAACACACTTTCTAAACTTATTATTAAGAATTTTACTTGTATAAGTTTCAAACAATTTTGAATTAATTTAGGCAAGATTTCAAATTTTTTGAACAAAATATTCGAAAAAATCAAAATTCAAATCCCCAAACCTTCTCAAATTTGTTCGAACTTTCATATCTCTTATAAAATGTGCCAAATTTAAGTTTGAACATAAAAATTGTTTGTTTGAAAAACTTAGTTCAAATGTGACTCTTGGGTGAAACACCTCAAGTGTTATAGGAGGTTTCACCCATGAGTCACATTTGAACTAAGTTTTTTAAACAAACAATTTTTTATGGGCTCACAAACTTCCTAAATTAAATTTGAAATATTTTGTTAGAGTTGTGGAAGTTTGGGACATATTTGAACAAGTTTGAATAAGATTTTGAATTTTTTTACTTCTCAAAATGTGTCAAAATTTTTGAATGTCTTCTAAATTGACTAAATTTAGAAACTACTAGTTCTTTGTTAGGAAACACACTTCCTAAAATTAATATTAAGAATTTTACTTCACTTGTATAAGTTTCAAACAATTTTGAATTAATTTAGGCAAGATTTCAAATTTTTTGAACAAAATATTTGAAAAAAATCAAAAATTAAATCTGACCCAAACCTTCTCAAATTTGTTCAAACTTTCACATCTCTTATAAATGTGTCAAATTTAAGTTTGGAAATGTGTTATCTCATAAAAAAAATTGTGTGTTTGAAAAACTTAGTTCAAATGTGACTCTTAGGTGAAACACCTCAAGTGTTATAGGAGGTTTCACCCATGAGTCACATTTGAACTAAGTTTTTCAAACAAACAATTTTTTATGAGCTCACAAACTTCCTAAATTAAATTTGAAACATTTTGTTAGAGTTGTGGAAGTTTGGGACATATTTCATCAAGTTTGAATAAGATTTTAATTTTTGATTTTCAAAAAGAGCGGGCGGAGCTTAAGCCACCCGCCAAAAGATTATCTGGCGGCGGTATAAGCGCGCCAAAGACAGAGCTCACCGCTAGCGGGTGCGTTAGGTCACCCGCTAGCACAAATCTTGCCTATATAACGCAGCAACGCGCTGAAAATTTCTAAGTGTTGGCGCGGAATTGAAATGACGCCGAGATTTTCCTTCCCGCCACCGCCGCTGCCGCCCGCCGGGCTGCCCCGCACGCCACCGCCTCCTCGAGTGCCGGCCTCCGCCGCGCTGCTGCCTCGAGCACCGCCGCCTGCTGCCGCTGCCGCCATTGCCGCTCGGCTGGCCGCGTCCTCCTCTAGCGCCGGCCGATCCTCCCTCCCCGCCTCCTCCTCTCCGCTCGGGATGGCCGCCTCGCACGCCGGCGACACCTTTCCCCGCCGCCTAACCACCGCGCCGCTGCGGGCGAGAATCGCCGGGGCGGGGCGCCGCCGCGCGCGGCTCGCCGACGGGACCGCCCATGCCCGCCGCGCCATGCCTGTGGGACAGGTCACGGCCGCTGCCGCCCTGTGGTTCGATGGTTTTTTTTTTAATTTTGTTGTTCAATTCATTTTTCTATGTGTTAAAATTTAGATATGTATAAATATAGATATAAATATAGATATGTATAAATATAGATATGTATGAATATATGAATATATGAATAAATATAGATATGTAATTTATTTTTCTATGTACAATTATTTATGGATTGCAAAAATTTATGGATTGTAAATATAGAATGCAAATTCATATATATATATATATATATGGAAAATTCAAACATATTTATGGATTGTAAATATAGAAATGTAAATATATCTATATGGAAAATTCAAACATATTTATGGATAGTAAATATAGAAATGTAAATTCATATCTATATGGAAAATTCAAACATATTTATGGATTGTAAATATAGAAATGTAAATTCATATCTATATGGAAAATTCAAAACATATTTATGGATTGTAAATATAGAAATGTAAATTCATATCTATATGGAAAATTCAAACATATTTATGGATTGTAAATATAGAAATGTAAATTCATATCTATATGGAAAATTCAAACATATTTATGGATTGTAAATAAAGAAATGTAAATTCATATCTATATGGAAAATTCAAACATATTTATGGATTGCAAAATATATGTACAATTATTTGTGTTTATCAATTATGTTTGAAATTATATTTTGTTAATTAATCAGAATGAAAACAAACATGTGAACAACATATTTTGTTAATTACAGTGTGGAATCCTCAGAGGATTCCAGTGATTTTAATGGAGACTATGAAACTCCACCTGAGTACGAACCAAGCGTGCATGCCGCACAGCGCGTCTAGAAGATGAAGATATTGACTACGAACCAAGCGGAGATAATGAGGTCTGCATGCACATTCAGTACGAATAATGTATGTTGTTCAAATTTAGTTATACTGAAAATGATGTTTTCCCTGTAGAACGATGAGAGATCCCCGCGATGACGTCGTCGTAGAGCACCTACCATTGTTGTCCAAGAGGCAAAGGTTTAGGACCACAACCTTCGGGTACATCGCTTTCTAGTAGTAACAAAAGGAAACGGGCAACGAAGAAGAAACCAGATCCCTAATAGAGGACAACTTGTGATAGAACAATTGGGTGACAAAGGCGAGCCCATTGAACCTGAGAACATAGGTGCTAGGTTTCGGAACATCATTGGTGCAATTGTCAGGGACATCATGGCGCCCTGGATCACAACTGATAATTGGAAGAAGGTGCCTAAGGCTACAAAGGATGTATTGTGGGACAAAGTGAAAGAAAAGTTCCTTTTTCCTAAGGCACAGAATGAAGGTAGAAAGTATGCTTGAGGGCTTTTGTGGAAGAACTCGAAATTGGAGGTCTGTAACACCGAATTTGTTAAGAAAGACAAGGATGCTAGGGATGTGTATGTAAACATCCTGCTAGATGTGTGGGAAGAATTCAAATAAAAGAAGAGAACAGAGGAAGCTCTAGCTCAGAGTCTCCAAGCTCAGGAGAAGGCTAAGAAAGCTGCTGAGAACCCACATCACTTGGGTGAGGAGGATATGCCGCCAAGTTAGCAAAATGGAGGCAGGAGGAAGAAGAAAGGAGGGTAGCGTTTACTACGAGTTGTTTGAAGGCATGGATGAGGAGATTGGTGCCTTGCTCGAATTCCTCACTGTGAGACCTGATGGCACGGTGACATTCGAGAAGCCCACAATGTAATGTAGATCTATGAGAAGTTGGGAGAGCTCAAATGCAAAAGAAAGGTCTTTTCAAGCCCGACAGTGGAGAACGATATGCTAACCGCGATCAAGACCCCTAAGCACTGGGCGTGTTCGAGGGATGTCATCTACCTTGCCATGGGGTAAAGCATTTGTTGAACACGGTCAAGCTACAAGAAGCGGGACCGTTATAAGAAGGGCCTTGAAGACAAGATGAGAGAAATCACCAAGCAAGAGTTGTTAGCTTCTTCGTAAGCCAATCAGATTTCGCACGCAGTGCACGAATGCATCCGATGGTCCAAACTTGCAGCTTCGGCCTCCTTCCAAACTTGCGACTTGCCCAGATCGTAACCGTCGTGCCTCCAAGTAGTGCGGGTTCTATTGCAAATGCCACGTATCCCGTCGATGAAATTAGAGAGGATACACCATGCAAGTTGGTTATACCTTATGGAAGAAAACAAGATAAGTTTCGAGAGGTTGCAACAGCCATGGCACTATCGGGTCATGTGTTTCCGAATCCACCACGGCAGTACGCATGGGTGCAAGTTGTATCGGTGTCCGATGAGTCGCGGCGAGATTGGTATCCCTCGATGAGGGGAGCGAGCTTCGGTGATGCGAGGAACCAATACATACTATGGCATCACCGAGATATCATTCTTAATGCATCACCAAATCCTCGCAACCTAGCCAAGAACGAGTACCTCCGATTCGCACCCTAGCCAAGCCCTCCAAGATTCTAATGTTGCGCTGCCGAGAACACGGAACAACCCACGATGGGTGTTGGAGCAGGAGGTAACAATGAGAACGACATGCCAAGGCTATCACTGTCCAAGAAACTCTCGATGAAGGGCATTAGCGTAATCAGACGACGTGGATAATTTTCTAAGGTCATCATCTCCTATGCCATCTCCACCTACCAAGAGGCCAGCAACAATACGATGATAGCCTCACATGAACCAAAGAAGGTCACATCGATCGACATGTTCTTCAAAGCACTCAAGAATACAAAGAATGTAAAATCCGGTGCAACTACTAGGAGCCGCCGTAAGCAAAAGGAGGGGCTTGGAGATTTTATTGGGTCAGATGATGTCCCCGACAGGTATGAGCATGGCAAACCATTCTTCCATTCATGGCAACTGAGCGAGGGGCCACAGGAACTGAAAAACCTGCACCAATGGATCATGAACGCCATGAAGGAAGGCATAAACTCTATCACCGCGTCTGTCCCAACATGGGTGTTCGGTGCCTCTCAATTGAACAAGCTTGTAATTGATTTCCAGGATTTGCACGTGATGTACCGTCGTGGACGCCTCGACGTGAATCTCATCACCGCTTGGTGCATGTAAGTCAACATGCATGTACCATACTATATCTTTTTCAAATTCATATGTATTTTTGGTAACCATCCTAAGCGATCTATTCTGCAGGATGCAAGCGTTGGATGAAAAGAAGACAATTGGGAGGTGGAGTGTAGCATCCGTGACCCGCAACAAATATGCGAGGAACACAAGTTCGTAATGACCTAAAAGGTAAGAAAGGAAATCGAAGAACAAGCGCAGACACCAAAGGAGAAAGATCTTATGATAAAGAAATACTGTACATCCTTTAGTCATGCGGTGTCTGTATACATTGGAAAAAGAATGAAGAAAATGCACCATAAGGAGAGTATCATGTGTGCTTACAATTTTAAGTAAGTTCATTCTAATTACTAGATATATATAAATAGATATATTATGGTTTATTTATATTTATTTTAAATATAATGCAGACCATTTCATTACCCTCCACATTTGTCTGAAGCTAGGAGAAGCAATGGTCTACGACTCATTACACTATGAAGAGGATTCTTACAGACCATTCATCGACATTGTAAAAAAGTAAGACAACCCATTGCAATAATTAATAATGTGTGTATCGGCTAAATTTGTATTACTAACTTTTGTCTTTGCATCCTTAAAGTGTGTATCGGCTATACATAAGGAATGGTGGGGAGCACCCTCCAAATAAAGATACATTGTTGATACGACATGCTAAATGGGTAAGAACATAACAACTTGGTTTTATCAGAGTTGTACACTTTTGTTAATAATTTTGATCATTTTTATTTGTTTGCGGTGCATACAAGCAACCTCCGAAGTGCTATGTGGATATTACGTGTGCGAGGTCTTGAAAAATAATGGGAGGTACCGGACGAATCCTCAAGACGTAAGCCTCTTATTGTTTGTGCAAATTATCTTCCTAAAATGGTAATGCATTTAGAATCTTTATTTATTGTGTGTATGTGCATAGATGCCTACCATCGAGGGATCATGGTGGAAGCTAGGTGACAAGCAAATCGACAACATTTGTGCGGACATGGCGAGGTTCATCCTACATGAGATTTGCCATGAGAAAGGCGATTCTTCGACAAAGAAGGAGTGTTGATTGACGAACATTTACGTAGATGGGTCGGGTTTAATTGAAAACTAGTATTATCTATTCGACATGTTGGATGTCGATTATCTATTACGTTCGATGTTTTCTGATAACGTGACTTATGTATTATAATATACTAGTTTGAATTATGTGGTATTTGAATTTGGCGGTCAAATACAAATAATAATAATTTCACGTGAATTTAGCATACAAATACAATTAATAATAAATACCAGTGAATTTAGCTGCAAAATTAGATAATAAACAAAAATATAATAATAAATGATTAATGAATTATATACAAATAATAAATGATTAATGCGAATTATATAATAATAAATGGTAAATTGAAAACATTTCGGGCGGTAGCAACCGCCAACACGTATGACTCTATGCTTGGGGCGCATAAGCAACCGCCAAGACAGAGGACTTCTATGTGGCGGCGCAGAAGGACCCGCCAGACAGATGTGTCCTCTGGCGGGCGGCCTATGCCCGCCAAAGATAGATGTTCTCTGTCAAGTGATAGGGCAACCGCCAAAGACAAAGGGCCATTTCATCGGCTCAAGGTCATCAAGTGACGCCTACCCGCCAGAAAAAATCGGTTTTAGCCGCCGACAAATCGCTTCGCCTAGTGAAACTAAATTGTTTAGTTACCTACTTATTACCTAGTCCTTGTAAAGGAAAGTCGAGAAGAGGATTTAGCAGAGAATTAAACACTACTCGTAATGCTATAGTATTGCAATCTCTTGATCAATCTATAAGCACCTTAACAGCCAATCTCCAGCGATTAAAGAAGCAACTACTAATCAAGAATGTCGGTATATCATGATGGACACACTGGAAGCATCATACACTGCAAAACAAGAGCAGCATTATATTTCATTCTTTTCCTTCATCTTGAGCACTACTAGGGAATGAACCTTTTGTCCTGGGAAAAAACACATTAGTACCTTTTGTACATTAGTACCGGCTCGGAAGGGGGCTTCTCTAGCAGCCCGCCAGAGTGCCACATTAGTACCGGTCCTTGGCTGGAGCCGGAACTAATGTGCGACATTAGTACCGGGTGGTACTAAGGACCGGTACTAATGTGGCTAGACATTAGTACCGGCCCGCCCGTGCCCAGATTAATGTAGCAACATTTGTACCGGCTCCAGCCAAGAACCGATACTAATGTTCCCCGCATAAAAAGTCATCTCCTTCTTCCTGGCCGAGCCACTCTCCCCTCCACTCTCCGACTCGAGCTCTCACTCATCCATGGCACCCTAGGGGAGTTTTTGCTCGATTTGCAATGATTTCTCGACGATTTGACTCATTGAAGTGGTCTAGAGGTTAGTTACTTCATCCTCCCTTGATTCATGCTTATTTTGTTGAGTTCTATCGGTTGAAATTGGAGTATTTTGGCACTTTATAATGAGCTAGGAATGAGGGTTTTTTCTATTTATATGCATTATTGTATACATTTTATATAGTTGATTGCAAAGGATGTGCCGTGTTAGTTGGATGAGATGTTGTATGTGACAATTTATTTTTTTAATAATAATTATTTATTTGAGCATATGTCATAATTAAATATATAAATAGTTTTAGAAGTACTAGAATGGCTAGGAAAGCTAGAATTGATTTAGAATTACTGGACATAGTTTTAGAATTGATTTTTTCAAAATAATTTTTTATTTGAGCATATGACATAATTAAATATATAATTAATTTTAAAATTACTCAAAATGCTAGAAAGGCTAGGAATGATAGAATTTGTTTTAGAATTAGTAGAAATAGTTTTAGAATTATTAGAAATGCTAGAATTTCATAGATGGGTCAAATAATTTATTGTCATTAGTATAGATGTCTACTGCTGCCGGAGGGAATGGGGATGATGGTAGTGGTGATCGTCGTTCTTCACATAGCCATGAGAAAATCAAAGTAGGACCTCCTGATAAACCGAAGAAAATGAGCACATTGGCTAGAGGAATGATTCGTTATTTGCAAGGAAAACATATAGATGTTGTTGCAGCGGGGCAGGAACCTCCTTTTGGTGGCATTTATGCTCCACCAGCAGACTCTGTTGTTGGAGATCCACCGATTAGTACTAAACCACAGGGCGATTCCAAGAAAGCTAAACCTTCGTCACGCCACAAGAATGGATAAAGTTTCTCGTATTGTATCATGTATTAGTAGTGTTTCATATGTCGTACTTTAAATTTATGTAAGACATTGACTTAAGTTTGTTGTATTGTATCTTGTGGATTGGGTATGAACACATTAAATTCGTGTGTAAGAACTCTATTTAAGTTTGTCATATTGTATAACGTGGATTGTAAATGAAGACTTTAAATTTGTGTATGACTTTTGTTTCGAAATACTTAAAGATTGTTTGTGGGTGCTTTATAGATGAATCGACAATGGATGTACCCCGACAAGAGAATTTCCAGTGAATACATTAATGGGTTGCATGGATTTCTAAATGTTGCAGAAGCAAACAAGCCCCCGTCTGGTTTCATTATTTGTCCATGCAAAATGTGCAAAAATCAGAAGAATTTCTCAACGATAAAGAGTCTTCACGATCACCTATACAAATGGGGGTTCATACCAAATTATTTTGTTTGGACAAAGCATGGGGAAAGGGGGGTTATAATGGAAGACGATGAAGAGGAAGATGATCGTATTCCAGATTGGATTCAAGAAGGTGCCTTTGCAGATGATCCAATGGGAGAGGATCACATGCAAGAGACTCAAGAAGCTCCAACAACTGCAGATGAACCTCTCGACGATCTAGGTCGGGTGTTGCACGATGCAAAGGGAGATTGCGAAAAGGTGAAGGAGTCAAAGAAGTTTGAACGTATGTTGGAAGATCACAAGAAACCGTTGTTCCTAGGTTGCAAAGAGGGGCAGAAGAAGTTGGGTACCACTTTGGAAATGCTGCAGTGGAAGGCTAAACATGGACTTTCAGACAAGGGATTTGATGAGTTGATGATGATCGTCAACGACATGCTTCCTGAGGGGAACAAATTGCCAGAGTCCACATACGAAGCTAAAAAGGTTGTCTGTCCTCTAGGTTTGGAGGTAGAAAAGATACATGCATGTCCTAATGACTGTATCCTCTATCGAGGTGACGAATATGAGAATTTGGAGGCTCATCTTGTGTGCGAAGCGCAGCGTTATAAGATCCCATGCAATGAGGCTAATGAAGTTGAGGGTGGCCAGAAGAAGAAGAAAATTCCTGCGAAGGTAATGTGGTATTTTCGGTGATACCACGATCAAGCGTTTATTCAGTGCAAGACCAATGCAAAGTTGATGCATTGGCACAAAGAAGAACACAAACAAGATGAATATATCGGGGACCCGATGGGTCCCAAAGGGAGACTAATTGATGATCTAAAGAATGTAAGGAATTTGCAGAGGATCCAAGGAACATTCAGTTTGGTTTAAGTACGGATGGATTCAATCCATTCGGTGAGTTTAGTAGCGGTCATAGCACTTGGCCTGTCACCTTATGTATGTTCAACCTTCCTCCCTGGTTGTGCATGAAGCGGAAGTTCATTATGATGCCAATAATCATCCAAGGCCCAAAGCAGCCAGGCAATGACATCGATGTGTATCTAAGACCATTGATGGAGGATCTTAAAACATTATGGAAGAAAGAAGGTGCACCCGTGTGGGATGAGGACAAACAGGAGACCTTCAATCTACGAGCATTGTTGTTCGTCACCATCAATGATTGGCCGGCACTTGGTAATCTATCAGGATAATCAAACAAGGGATACGGAGCATGCACGCACTGTCTAGATGATACTTGCTACGTGTATCTAAAACATAGTAAAAAGGTAGTGTATTTGGGCCATCGTCGCTTTCTTCCTCCTAAACACCCGTTAAGAGAAAAAGGAAAGCACTTTAAAGGTGTCGGAGAAAAACGTAAGAAGCCCATTCACGGTGGTGGTAAACTCGTATTTGCCATGGTGAAAGATTTGAAGGTAGTGTTTGGCATGGGTTCTGGTAGTGTACAAGTTCCAAAGGACGCCGCTGGACATGCACCTATGTGGAAGAAGAAGTCGATATTTTGGGAGCTACCTTATTGGGAAATCCTTGAGGTTCGCAATGCAATTGATGTGATGCATGTGACGAAGAATTTCTGCGTGAACTTACTTGGCCACCTAGGTGTATATGGAAAGACAAAAGATACAATTGAAGCACGTAGGGATCTAAAAGCTATGAACCAACAAAAAGGCCTACATCCCGAAAAGAGAGAAAAAGGTAATTATTTGGCTCCTGCTAGTTACACCCTAAGCAAGGAAGAGAAGTAGAGAATGTTCGATTGCTTCAATATTATGAAGGTCCCAACGGGCTACTCCTCAAACATACAACGAATAATAAATATGAAAGAGAAGAAATTCATAAATTTGAAGGCTCATGACTGCCACGTGTTGATGACACAACTGCTGCCTGTTGCACTAAGGGGTATTCTGCCATAGAATGTGAGATTAGCAATGACTAAGTTGTGTGCATTCCTCAACCAACTTTGTCAGAAAGCAATCCATCCAGAAACTCTAGTGAAGATGCAGAATGATGTCGTGCAATGCCTCGTCAGTTTTGAGATGATCTTTCCACCTTCATTCCTTAATATCATGACCCACGTTTTGGTCCATCTGGTTGAAGAGGTTATTATCCTGCCCAGATATCTCGCACAACATGTTCCCTTTTGAGAGGTTGATGTCTTATTTTAAGAAGTATGTTCGCAATCGTGCCCATCCCGAAGGAAGCATCGCAAAGGGATATGCTACAGAGGAGGTCATAGAGTTTTGTGTCGACTTTATGGATGACATGTGTCCGATTGGACTCCCTGTATCACGCCATGAGGGGAGGCTCAGAGGAAAGGGCACATTACACTGTCCTGCATCAATCATCACATGTGGCTCCATACTTGGAAGAGCACAAGTCCATTCTTCGTGCTGCAAATGAAGGGAAGTCTGAACCCTGGATTACACGACACCACATTGATAACTTTGCGTCCTGGCTATGGAAAAAAGTGAGGGGTGATAAAACTGTTGATGAGATACTGCTATGGTTGGCTAGTGTCACACCCTGAAATTTCCAATTTCTGGATGTGAATAGGAACAATAATTAAATAACAATTTTTCTCTCAATTTTAAAATTTTACCAACATTTATTTTCTTTAAAGGAAATATAGAATAGGAAAAAGTCTTTGATTGTTTTTCTGAATTAAATAAAATGATTGTGTGAGTGTTGCATTCATGCCAATGCATCTTGTGTTTCATGAGTGCAAAAGCTTTTCAAAATACGTTTAGGTGCTGACCAAACCTTTCCGAGAATTTTCCAGGTTTTTCTGGAATTTATTCTCATTTTTTGAGCATTTTCTATTTATTAGAAGGCTCTTAAACCTTTTTCATGAGCTCCAAATATTTTATTATGGTGTTCATGTCTCCATCTATCTCTGGGAATTTTCCTGGAATTTTTGGGATTTTTAGAGTATTATTCATGGCTTTTATGAATTATCTAGCTATTTCTAGATTATTCCTTTCACGAAAATAATTTCTGAAAATAAAAAGAAATTCTTTTTCTTTCCCTTCCTTCCTTCTATTTCAGCCCATCCAACCTTTCAGCCCGCGGTCCAAAAGTCTGCCACGCCCCTCTTTCTTTTTGGCTCGACATTATGCCCACCTAACAAGTCCGGAAATCCTCCTTGAACTCCCCTGCATTGCGCGCATGTCACCCTTCAGCCCAGCAGCGGCCGCCAGCTCTGCCCCATGCCTTGGCCCACTGCCGCCTCCTGTGACCCGCTCCAGCCCTGCACCCGGCCCTACCGCGGCCCGACCAAAGCTCATCCGGGCCCGGGCAGCGGTTCGCCCGGCCGAGGCCAGACTCCATCGAGTCCGGGCCGCTCGGTGTCCGTGCGCGCCACGCCTGACCGCATATATAAACCCCGGCCTCCTCGCGCCTCTACCTCGCGCTTGCACCGCTTATGCACGCCGCCGACGCAAGCCGCCGCCGCTCAAACCACCGTCCGCCATGGTCCTTCACGCGAGCGAAGCCCGGTCGGCAAGCAAAGAACGCCGAGCACCGCATCGCCGAGACGAAGCCTCTTCGCCCGTCATCATCTGCATCCCGCCGCCGGAACACTGCCGCCATGGAAGACCCGCCGGCCGCCGCAGCACTTCCGCCGCCGGCCTATTTCCCACCGTCTCCCACTCCCGTAAGCACGTTTTTGAGTCCCCTCGAGCTCCTCTTCCTTTTCCCCAACCCAATCGAGCTCCTAGGTTACCGGAGCACCGACGCCGGTCATCGGACCCCAAGGCCAAGCCTGTCCGTGTGTGTCCTGGTCCAGAGGAGGAAGAAGGTACCTGGCGGTTTCGCGCTTAGCCCCCTGGGATCCCTTGTAATCTCTAGAGCTATTCTTTGTGTCTTGCACTTTCTCCAGAAAACCCCCTGAATCTATTAGATTCCTCAGATCCGGTCCACTCTGAGACTTTTTGGTAAGCCTTGAGTTTATATACATAATTATGTATATGCCCCTATTTTTTCGCAATAAAGCCCCTGAAGTTTCTAATCTTTGCCAATAGGTCCCTGTACCTTGTTTTCTCCATAGTTTCTCCGTTTTAGCTCCGTTTTCATCCGTTCAAGTTGCGTTAGGTTCATAATGACATGAACCTAACGTTAGTAGTGAGTTCACATCATGTTTGTTTTCTGAAAATAAATTCAATATTAATTTTGATTAATGCTTATTAAACATGCCTTTTATGAATAAAAGCAATATACTGCCATACACCATTTTTCATAATCGATATTAATTTGATTAATGTTTATTTCACATGATTTTATAAATAAAATCTAATTAGATCTTTACCTCAGTTTTTCATAAATCAAATGTTAATTTGATTAATATTTAATTAACTTTTCTAATTAAAAGTTGATTAGGCTTTTACACCGGTTTTAAAATAAATGTTAATTTGATTAATGCTAATTCCATAATGTTTTTAATAATAATATGATCTACTCGAATCATAAACTTACGTTTAGAGGAATCATATAGTTTAGCTTTTCTAAATCAAATGTTTAATCGGTATAATTTGTATATGAATCTTTATAAATAAAATTTGACTAGTTCTTTACTCCGATCTTTTGAAATAAAATATAATGCTGCATTAATTCCAATTTAGGGTATTTTCTTATGAAATAACCTTTACATATCTTTTACTAATTAAAATAAACCTAGCTTATAGTTTGTTCACTCATGTATGCAAATCGATCGGTAGTTGTTCTTTTCAACCTCTGTCTCAGTGTGTCTTGTTGTAGAGCTAATCTTCTTTCGAGCTCCAGATCTTTTGATCCTAGTTCATGCTCAAACCAAGTGTCTTTCATAAAGCTAATCAAGCCTTTCCTTCCCTCAGCACGGTCTGTGTGCTTCAGTGATCCATAGAATCGAGCCTATCTTTTAGTGTGTTCTTTTAAAGCTTTTCTTTGATTGGTGCATTGTTCTTAGTTTCTTGTTTGTTTGCTTTGTATGCTTGTGCTCGATGATTGATGCGAGTAGATTGAACGTGGTTCGAGAGCTTGGAAGAGTATGAAGATGAAGAATTCTGAGCAACATCACTACTCTGGTTAAAGGCAAGTGTGTCCTTGATCTTTTGTCCTAATAACCGTGTTTAATCACATTGCATATGCTTGCATTAATATTGATGGGTCCTATTAAGGTTTATCCTAGTATTTACCATTATTCCTTGTCAACCTGGGTTTTACCTTTCTGTTGGGTAGCTTTGCTTAGCTGCTTTACTTTGGGTTATGGTGGTTTTAATGAACAACAACAATGATGAACATGCTTTACTTTTATGTTGTATATCTCTAGTTAATACAAGATCATCATGCTTAATCGGAACATGGAGCGACCACCCAGGAAAACAGTGCAACCACAAGACATATGGCTCTGTCTTGGCTGAATAATTAGAAACCTTGATGTTGGGGTGGCCTTACCTGATAAGGGCAAGGGGGAGCGCTAGTGGGGTATAGACTCGCTCTAGTAGGGAGTTGGGCTTGGCAAAGACACATCAACTACTAGGGGACTTTATACTGCAGACTCGGAACCTTCGCAGGTTGCTTCACATTAGGGAATCTTTGTAAAGGCCTCGTAGCGTCCCTATGCAATCACACCTCGGTAGTGTGGTATGATGCCTAGCTAGCATCACATGGTTGGGTTCAAAGTTCTTCTGAACTTTTACGCGACTTGTGGTGAAAGTGTATAACCTTTGTAGAGTGTAAAACTAATCGATTAGCCGTGCTCATGGTCAAGAGCGGCATGGACCCTCACATGATAATTGAACTTGAAGATGGACTTAAATCGTGGTTTATGGTTATGTTAGCCATATGCTTATGGTGTATCTCTATATGTTAATGTGGGTTGGTATATACTTATACTTTATTAGCAATCAGGTGCTAATAAAATTTGACCAACTAAAAGTGCTTAATGTAGTCAACATGTCAGCCTTTCCTTGTTAAGCCTTTGCATTCAAACCTTCCCCACACTTGCTGAGTACGACATGTGCTCACCCTTACTATAAACAATGTTGCTCAGAAAGAGGAAGTTGCTATGAAGATGTTGCTGGTGCTAGGCGTACGCAACCCCCAATCGATTGCCTGTGATGTTTGGAGCCTTCATTTCCAGGATGAAGCGTAATACTCTGATGATATCTCCTTTTCTTACGTGATATTGTTTCTGTTATTCACTTATGTCAACTATATGCATGAAACTTGATCCTGGCATGCATATAGATCTGCACTTGGTTTTCTTTAGAAAACAGTGTGTGACAGAGGTATCGTGAGTCGATCATCGTAGGTTGTAAGCCTAGTTAGCAATGGTCATTCTTTAAGGTTTCATTTGATCTAAAATTCATCACTACCTTTCCCTTGAGTTTTGTGATGAATATTCTCACTCCTTGACCATTTTCTTTTGAACATCCCCCTTGGTATCTTAAACTCTTTCCGCTTAACTCATTTTCATTTGCACCTCTTTGTTTTGCAAATGATATGCCCTCTACCCTTGTTTGTTTATCTTGATCTTCATCTTGTTTTCCCTTTCCGCTTGCTTCATGCAATGCATTCCTCTAATATCTTGTTTGCCTATCCACCTTAAATATATCTAACAATTTCTATCCATCTATCCTCATCTTTGAACTTCTCTCTGTTCCTCAAACAATGCTGCTTTGGATTCTTCCCTTGACTTTTTGATTCCAAAGTGTCCTTTCTGATTCAACATCTTTAAATGATCAATGATCGGTGAAGCTATGCCCATGCTTAGGAGGATACCCTATGACTATTAACAACGTTTAGCATCGTTCCTTTGACTATGTGTTGAGTGGTGAAATTCAGTGCTTGCATGATCATGATTGTTTATGGCAATGTTTGATTTGTTTCTTTGTAGTGAGTGTTGGTGTATTGTGGGTCTTATATCTGCAATAACATCAGTTTCTTAGTCGGGTTCTTCTTTTTGTGCCTCCCACCTCCTTGTCATCTCTTTTTCTCTCTAGAAGAAGAAAATCGAAGCCCGCATCACCAAGCAAATGCTACTGTCACTATTACTACAAAGAAGAGAGCAAGTTGAAGAAAAGAAGACCTCACTCTATCTTCCTTCCTCTCTTGCGCTTGCTACTATCTCATCTAGCTCATTCTAATGAAGATCTCGACGACCAAGAAAGGTGAATATTGAAGACCCTACATCCTGAAGACAAAAGAGGATGACCGCCTGCCTACCTCAGTAGCAATGTTCTTGTTTGTCTATATACTCCTTGTTTTATCTTTCTTCGAATCTCGGGACGATATTCCGTTGAAGGGGGGTAGATTTGTCACACCCTGAAATTACCAATTTCAGGATGTGAATAGGAAGAATAATTAAATAACAATTTTTCTCTCAATTTTAAAATTTTACCAACATTTATTTTCTTTACAGGAAATATAGAATAGGAAAAAGTCTTTGATTGTTTTTCTGAATTAAATAAAATGATTGTGTGAGTGTTGCATTCATGCCGATGCATCTGGTGTTTCATGAGTGCAAAAGCTTTTCAAAATATGTTTAGGTGCTGACCAAACCTTTCCGAGAATTTTCCAGGTTTTTCTAGAATTTATTCTCATTTTTTCTCTGAGCATTTTCTATTTATTAGAAGGCTCTAAAATCTTTTTCATGAGCTCCAAATATTTTATTTGGGTTGTTCATGTCTCCATCTATCTCTGGGAATTTTCCTGGAATTATATGGATTTTCAGAGTATTATTCGTGGCTTTTATGAATTATCTAGCTATTTCTAGATTATTCCTTTCACGAAAATAATTTCTGAAAATAAAAAGAAATTCTTTTTCTTTCCCTTTCCTTCCTTCTCTTTCAGCCCATCCAACCTTTCAGCCTGGTCCAAAAAGTCTGCCATCGCCTCTTTCTTTGGCTCTACATTGCCCACTCACAAGTCCAATTCCTCCTTGAACTCCCCGCTCGCGCATGTCACCCTTCACCGATGGCCAGGTCGCGGCCCAGCCGGCCTTGGCCCAATCCGCCCACCGTGACCCGCTCCGCCTGCTCTCGGCCCTACCGCGGCCTGGCCAAAGCTCATCCGGCCCGGCGGCCGTGGGCCGAGGCTTGGATCGACCGAGTCCCAAGACGCAGCTTCCGGTGTCGGCGCGCCACTACCGACCCTGCGCCCATATAAGCCTCGGCATCCGCGCGCCTCGCCGCCTGCCCCGCTTCCGCCTGCGCCCGGAGGAAGCGCCGCCGCCGCTCAAACCACCGGAGCCGTCTGCCACCGTGGTCCTTCGCTATGACGAAGCCCGGTCGGAGCAAGGCAGCAACGCCAGGAGCACCGCATCGCCGAGACGAAGCCTCCCCGCCCGTCGTCATCTGCATCCCGCCGCCGGAACGCCGCCGCCATGGAAGACTGTTGACGGTCAATATTTGCCATTTTCAAGACCGTCAACTCCTGCAAATCTGAGCATGAATTGAACATCCACACTAGAATAGGTGCATTAACTCATACTTTCCACCGGTCGGCGATGTCTATTTGAATGCGTGTATTTAGCATAAGAAATGGGAGGAATCCATGCACATTCACTCCACTCCAATCCAAGGCACTCAAATGCTGGCCAATCAGGGGCTGCCACATGGATACTCCTGGATCCATGATGTCACCAATCCATGTGAAGGATTTTCGACGAATCATACGCTGCCATGTCAGCATCACATGGGCCCACTTTACCAACTAAACCGCTGAAGCGTGCCATGCGGGAGGAGAGGCATCGGAGGCCCACATGGAAGCGGTGGAAGCAGCGGGCGGAGGCCACCCGAGGCCCAACCCTAGTTCTACCGAACCGACCTAGGGTCGGTTCATCCGGCCCTCCACGTGTTGTCCTCCCATTGGCTCCTGCAGCCCCTGTGCATTTAGGGGCACTTTGAGCCTCGGAGCAAGCCTCCTCCTTGTCTATAAATAGGAGGGGAGGGGCTCCATTTCTCACACACCACCAAGCTCTCGAGTTCCACTTTCTCTTGTGTAGCTCTCTCTCCTCTCTCCACTGCCCCATGAGAGGTGATTCTCACCTCTTTGTGGTAGAATGGTGATGAGGAGAGATCTAGATTAGGATTAGTGAGAGGTAGAGGAGGGGTAAGGAGTGAGTTGATGTCCTCGTGGATGCTTGTTCTTCATTTAGATCAAAGTGAGTATTTGATTTCTTATTTAGACTATAGTGGACATCATGCGTGGTTGCTTTGTTCTTGTGTTCTTGGCTCGTTTCATAAGTTAGAAGCTTGTGTTCTTCGTGACACAAGGCTTCGATCCTTAAACGAGAACCGTAGTTCATTTACTTATTTGCATGCTCTGATCCTGTTTAGTTGAGTAAGTTCAGCTGCATCTCGTTCAGCTGCATCCATAGCTTCCTTCCTGCTCCCAGTTCAATGATATGATCGATTCGATCTTTCCTTGTTCGTGGACCGTATTTACAGCTGCTATAGTGTAGTTAGCGGGCTGCATACGCCGCACTATAGTATTTATCCGAATGCAGCGTGGTGTATGCGGGCCTTGGGTTTCCTACGGAGACCACGTACGATCGTAGCGTAGAGGTAGGCCGCAGTGGTGACAGCCTGTTGGGCCCTTTGTCAACCCTCTTACGTCGCGTACCGAGTTGGGCTCGCTTGCCAGCACCTCTGAGTGTTGTCGCCCCGCGGGGACGACTAATTTCTGACAGGAATACATCTTGAGAGCTAAGTCCCTTAAGGAAGTGCTCCTTGTATCCCAACCTATCCCAGCGAAAGCTGGTGTCCTTGGATAGACCCTCTCTAATTACTCTCCGTCCTAGGAATGAAACCCGACGGGAATATTCTTTGTCCTAGGGAGAAGTGCTACAGCGGTATTTCCGTGCGCTTGCGGTATACCCGGTTGTTCTTATCCGCTCCCTCTAGGTGTACAACTAGTGGTGACGTTGAGAAACGCCAACAAGCATTTCTGGTGCCATTGCCGGGGACGGCTGTTGTTAACCTTCGAGCCCGTCTATCCTCGTATTTATCTTTTTCTTTTTTTATTCTACCTTCACCCCCGTTACCCTTTTTGAAATATCCCTATTGTTTTCTTTCTACCTCTACCCCTGCTACCCATGGAAGGTTATCCTTGTAAACACATTCTGCCTTCGAGGAGTGAACCCTCAGAGCCATCTTCGTCAAGATCCACTCTTACATCTGGGTCAGAGGATTCACCCTCTCTCATGAAGCTAATTCAGACCTATCCTTCTGGGGTTAAGTCATGAGAACCCTTTGATCATGTGAGAGACTACGGCGTCGATTGAAACTCGTGGTAAAACCGAGAATCACGGATGTTCGGAAAAGAGAGTGTTTCCCGCTATCCCTCTCTGGGGAAGCTCGGGATTGTCACCGTTGTTTTGGTAGGGACTACCTTACTTGGGAAAGGTTGAGAGCAGCTTTTTGCTCCCGCTTCTTCCCAATACGACGTGTCATCTCGTTAAGGGCAAAGATTCTTTGTTTCAAGCAATGTGAGGAGGAATCACTAGGAATGGCATGGAATCGTTTCGCCTCCGCAGTGGAAGATTGCCCAGTCCTCCGCATTCCCGATTGGATGTTGCTTCAGCACTTCTGGTTTGGATTGCGGAAGGATGATGCCATGAGGCTTAATGCTCTCTCCGGAGGATCCTTTGTGCACCTAGATGCTGTCAAGGGAAGAGAGATCCTGAATAATCTCCGAGATTTCAGCTCCCCTTGCATCCCGGTCAATGAGGCACCCACCAGAGGAGTTGTTGAGCCACCTAGATCCATCGTCAGCTGACTCCGAGACTTCATATCCACTCTTTCGAGCTCGGCAAAGATGTCATTCCTGAATAGCAGGAGTCTAAGGGAAAGGTTTCGTGGCGTGAGATCTACCCTTGGGTTCCCCTCTTGTGCATCTTCTTAGACTTTCTCCCCGAGACTTTGTCTTGTGGGAGGACGGAGAGAGTAGTTCGGAGAGAACGACCATTCCCGGCCAGGATGACTTGTTCGATCCTCACTACTACCTCCTAAGAAGGGTATGAGAGGCCCATCATGTTTCTACATCAAGGTTTGAGCTAAAGTGCTTTGCACTGAAGTTTCGTATAAACTGAGACATCGGTCTCTACTTTATAATCCATTGGATTCATCCATAAGACCGAAGGATCACGATCATTTACCGATCGAATGGAGTGCACTCACTTTCCATCTTAAGCACATCGATCGATGCCGATCAATCAGGAGAAGCTTGCACTATGTATCCTATGCCTAACTTGATCGATGCCCAATGGGAAGTGCGCTTTTCAGTTTATCCAAAACCCCCCATTGGAAGCTTAGGCCAGACTTGGGAATGTTTTTGTCACTTTGATGGGAACATCGAACCCTTTGCCTAAGGTAAGAGTGAGTAAATCTTGCTCTTCGTCCGAACTCTAGTTCCTGATCGTACACCGGCCTCTGGAAGTCCACGCTTCATCATTTTGAGAGCTGAGTGTCCTTCCGAGCTTGAGTTCACTCGGAGATCAGTACCTATTGGTGAAGCACTAGCCTCAGTGCTCAATCTTTTCATCTCCGAGTTCCACGACCCCAGTGCTATAGTCCTGAGTCCCATGACCACCTCGGGAAAGGCCTCGGCCTCTCGGGATGATCATGCTTGCCTCGATCTTGACATATACCTTTTGGGCTCGAGTTCAGAGTACCACCCTTGCAGGATGAGCTTATCGTCATATCAACATCATCTCGCAAGGACATGGTCATAAGTTGAGACAGGAGATCACAAGACACCCACGCACCCGAGTACTCGGGACTCATTTCGTTTCCCATGTGAGAATTATCCTTTGGGTATCTTGTGGACCGTGGTCATGCAGACAAAGAAAGTGCCAAGATTAAGAGGAGTAGCAAAGGTCCACAGTGAAGGCAAAGACCTTTGTGGCGACGACACTTCGTGATCACCGGCCGAAGTGCCTACACTTTGACGAACCCAAGATGTCGCCAAGGTGATTTCCCAGATTCTCTTGGATATATCATGGTTCGCCATGGTTGGTATATAGTTGAGGATGAATTTTCAACCTCAACCTTATCTTAGCCTAAAGCCTAAACCAATCCTTCCATCTCGGGAATCCACCGGGGCCGCCGATCTTGAGACTTGCTAGAGCCCACATGAGAAGGGGAGGACCAGAGGGGCCCACGAGGGGCCAGCCGAACCTCGGTTTGGCGAAACCCCTACCGCCTCCCTTCTTCCTTCACGGTGTGTCTCATTCTCCTCCCAATCCTTCTCTCTCGCCAGACGAGCGATCGAATCCATCTCCTCCACCTCACCATCTTCAAAGATCACCGCATCCATGGCCGGCCACTTTCGCCGCCTCAGGGAGGCCTCACGCCTCACTCAGGGAGGACCCTCTCATCTCATCGACCTCAAGAACTTGGATGAGGTGATGGGATCGGAGGCCATGACCCCAGAGAGGCGGGAGTGTGAGAGCACTCAGGATGCGCACCGACTCTCCCGGCAGCTGTGAGGCTCCTCCCCCGCTTCTTCCCTGCCAGATGGATGGCCACCATGGGGACAAGACCGCCAAGCGCGCCTTGTTTGACGATCCCCCGGGCCACCCTTGAAGCCGAGAGCGCTACATTGGGTTTGACTTCAGCCACTATAGAGCCTTCTGCCATACTTATGAGCAGGATGTGTGGGACGAGTTCCCACTTCCATAGACCCGGTGCAAGATCTTCGGAGTGAAGACAGCCACTGGAGGCTATGGTACACCCTACAATAAGCCCCTGGGAGCGAATCCTCCAATATCATTGCGACATCCGCAAATGGCGCCAAGAAGACCCGCCCTAGCAAAGCGGGCATAGATAATGAACTATTCTTAGAACATGAGAAGCTAGTCGAGGAACTGGCTAAGCAAAGGGATGAGTACCATGAGCTTAGGCTTGAGTACCGCCAGCTAGAGGAGGACATGACCCAAGCTGCAGAGGTTGGCGGTGAGGAGAGAGTAGATCCTCTAGTAGTGGGATTAGCCCCATCTTTAGTTCATTAGGCGCTAGTCTAGGTCTAGGTTTGATTTCCTTTATTTCATTTATTTCTTTGCATGTGTGTAAGCGCCTAATCATTTTGATTAAAACATTTGATTTGAATAAAGTGGCTCACGGTCATGTAACCCGGTTTAGCCACCTTTGTCGTTACTTTGGTCTTTTTGATTTAGAAGACATCAAGGTTCGAGATGTGGGGAAGAGCCACGACTCTCCCAATGCAAGCACGACGTTATCACACGCATCCACCGCGAGCACTCGCTAGCCGATCAATCACCTGAGAACTCGAACGGGACCCGCACGAGTTTACTCCCCGTGGAGAGCCTCTCACGTTTCATCTTCCATGCATAGCACCGGTTTGCATCTCGACAACTCACTCTCTTTCATTCCTGAGTTTGATAAGCTATATATGTCATCTCTAAACTAAAACTCTAATGATGATGCTAAAGATCACCCACTCATTTGTACCGAGTAGACTTACATATGTTTTATTCCTTGTTACTGCCGATGCTTGTGAACCAAAATCTTCTTAAGGACAAGCATGTTCACCTAAGTAATTGATGAGTATGATATGGCGAGATGATATGATCTTTTGCTCGATGACTAACTCTCTTGTGGAATTTATTTTTGAAAACTCAAAACCTCTAGGAAAGGCTCCTCTTTGATATGCCTCCGTCCCATTAGAGCCATATGATCTCTGTAGGTAAAAACCTTCGATTCATATGCTGCTTGTTATTACTTTGAGCTTTGTCAAATTCTGTGACCCTTGTGAGAATTCTTTTCATTACTTTCATGATCAAGATTTATGTGCACCCCACCTATTTTTCCCCCTGCTATACTTTCACCCTGGAAGTTAGCATTGTATCATTTATCTATTTCATAAAAAAAATATAAAGCTCCATATGTGGTGTGACATCTCTCTCCAGAAGTGTCCTTCAAAAAGAGACATGGGCTAGAAAAAAAAATATATACATGCTCAAGGCATGATGAAAAAAAAAGAAAAATAGCCCATGTCCAAAATAAAGGAGGAATAGGAGAGAGATGAGATCATGCAAAAAGGAGTTCCATATCATAGATGGTAATAACTAGTGTCCATTCCGGGGCTAGTGTCCACCTTACCATCAACCCACATTTTCACCATACATATGTATGGTAATATCTAGCACCCATTCCGGGCCTAGTATCCACCTTACCATACACACCATAGCCATACTGGTGCACATCTTGATCTAATGGTATGATTTGATTTTTCTCTGTGGATCCAGTCTTTGACTTTGCAAAATATGTGAGGCAAGTATGCTTTCTTTTTATCCCACCCTGAGCTCCACATATAGCCATCATTAGAAGTAGGATGAAGAAAGGCAAAATGCCTTAGTGAGGACATATACACATTGAGCGATTTGAGAGAATCAAATGAGGAAACCACCAAGAGTTTTGTTTATGAAAATCTTGCAAAACCCCAAGGTGTTTATCATCGTGCATAAGTGACTTGATTCATGTTCTACTTTTCAATCACCCAAGGGAACATGATAGCCACTACAGAGGTTCACAGAGCAAGGTAGGACTTGGAATATCTCTTATGTCTGCTTTTAACTTTCAAGATTTATGACCCGCTTGGCTTTGTTTCCCTTCACGGATGAGCAAAGGTCAAGTGTGGGTGTTGTTGACGGTCAATATTTGCCATTTTCAAGACCGCCAACTCACCTGCATGAGCATGAATTGAACATCCACACTAGAATAGGTGCTTTAACTCATACTTTCCACCGTCGATGTCTATTTGAATGCAGGTATTTAGCATAAGAAATGGGAGGAATCCATGCACATTCACTCCACTCCAATCCAAGGCACTCAAATGGCCAATCGGGGGCTGCCACATGGATACTCCGGATCCATGATGTCACCAATCCATGTGAAGGACTTTCGACGAATCATACGCTGCCATGTCAAGATCACATGGATCCATGGGCCCACTTTACCAACTAAATGAAGCGTGCCATGCACGGAGGAGAGGCATCGGGGCCCACATGGAAGCGAGCGGAGGAAGCACGGGCCGAGGCCACCCGAGGGGCACTAGGTTCGGCCGACCAATTGGCTCCTCGCTGCAGTCCCGGGCGTTTAGGGGCACGTTGAGCCCCGGAGCAAGCCTCCTCCTTGTCTATAAATAGTAGGGGAGGGGCTCCATTTCTCACACACCACCAAGCTCTCAAGTTCCACTTTCTCTTGTAGCTCTCTCTCCTCTCTCCACCGCCTCATGAGGTGATTCTCACCTCTTTGTGGTAGAATGGTGATGAGGAGAGATCTAGATTAGGATTAGTGAGAGGTAGAAAAGGGGTAAGGAGTGAGTTTATGTCCTCGTGGATGCTTGTTCTTCATTTAGATCAAAGTGAGTATTTCAGCATTTCTTATTTAGACTATAGTGGACATCATGCATGGTTGCTTTGTTCTTGTGTTCTTGGCTTGTTCATAAGTTAGAGGTTTGTGTTCTTCGTGACACAAGGCTTCGATCCTTTAGAGCCAGAACCATAGTTCATTTACTTGTTTGCATGCTCTGATCCTGTTTAGTTGAGTAAGTTTCAGATCTCGTTCGCATCCATAGCTTCCTTTCTGCTCCAACTTCAATGATATGATCTGATTCCGATCTTTCCCTTGTTCGTGGGACCGTATTTATACAGTTGCTATAGTGTAGTTAGCGGGCTAGCATACGCCGCACTATAGTATTTATCTGGGGTACAGACGTGGTGTCTGGGCCTTGGGTTTCCTACGGAGACCACGACGATCGTGCGTAGAGGTAGGCCGCTGGTGACTGTTGGACCCTTTGTCAACCCTCTTCACGTCGCGTCTGAAGTTGGGCTCGCTTGTCAGCACCTCTGAGTGTTGTCACCCCGCGGGGACGACTAAGATCTGACAGGAATACATCTTGAGAGCTAAGTCCCATAAGGAAGTGCTCCTTGTATCCCAACCTATCCCTAAAAGTGGTGTCCTTGGATAGACCTCTCTCGGTTACTCTCGTCCCTAGGAACGAAACCCCGAGGGAATATTCATTCTCCTATGGAGAAGTGCTACAACGGTATTTCCGTGCGCTTGCGGTATACCTAGTTGTTCTTATCCACTCCCTCTAGGTGTACAAGTAGTGGTGATGTTGAGAAACGCCAACAAAGACCCGCCGGCTGCCGCAACCCTTCCGCCGCCGGCCTATTTCCCGCCGTCTCCCACTCCGGTAAGCACGTCTTTGAGTCCCCCTCGAGCTCCTCTTCCTTTCCCCCAACCCAATCGAGCTCCTAGGCTACCGGAGCACCGGCGCCGGGTCCATCGGACCGGCCAAGCCCTCGTCGCCATGTGTGTCTGGTCGAGAGGAGGAAGAAGGAACACAGCGCGCGCTTAGACCCACAGGATCCCCTGTAATCTCTAGAGCTATTCTTTGTGTCTTGCACTTTCTCCAGAAAACCCCCTGAATCTATTAGATTCCTCAGATCCGGTCCACCCTAAGACTTTTGCGGGTAAGCCCTTGAGTTTATATACATAATTATGTATATGCCCACAGTTTTCAGAAAGCCCACGAAGTTTCTAATCTTTGCCAATAGGTCCCTGTACATTATTTTCTCCATAGTTTCTCCGTTTTAGCTCCGTTTTCATCCGTTCAAGTTGCGTTAGGTTCATAATGACATGAAGTACACGTTAGTAGTGAGTTCACATCATGTTTGTTTTCTGAAAATAAATTTAATATTAATTTTGATTAATGCTTATTAAACATGCCTTTTATGAATAAAAGCAATATACTGCCATACACCATTTTTCATAATCGATATTAATTTGATTAATGTTTATTTCACATGATTTTATAAATAAAATCTAATTAGATCTTTACCTCGGTTTTTCATAAATCAAATGTTAATTTGATTAATATTTAATTAACTTTTCTAATTAAAAGTTGATTAGGTTTTTACACCGGTTTTATAAATAAATGTTAATTTGATTAATGCTAATTCCATAATGTTTTTAATAATAATATGATCTACTCGAATCATAAACTTACGTTTAGAGGAATCATATAGTTTAGCTTTTCTAAATCAAATGTTTAATTGGTATAATTTGTATATGAATCTTTATAGTTCTTTACTCCGGTCTTTTGCAAATAAAGTATAATGCTGCATTAATTCCAATTTAGGGTATTTTCTTATGAAATAACCTTTACATATCTTTTACTAATTAAAATAAACCTAGCTTATAGTTTGTTCACTCATGTATGCAAATTGATCGGTAGTCGTTCTTTTTCAACCTCTCGCGGGTGTCTCATGTATGCAGCTAATCTTCTTTCGAGCTCCAGATCTTTTGATCCTAGTTCATGCTCAAACCAAGTGTCTTTCATAAAGCTAATCAAGCCTTTCCTTCCCTCAGCATGGTCTGTGTGCTTCAGTGATCCATAGAATCGAGCCTATCTTTTAGTGTGTTCTTTTAAAGCTTTTCTTTGATTGGTGCATTGTTCTTAGTTTCTTCTTTGTTTGCTTTGTATGCTTGTGCCCGATGATTGATGCGAGTAGATTGAACGTGGTTCAAGAGCTTGGAAGAGTATGAAGATGAAGAATTCTGAGCAACATCACTACTCTGGTTAAAGGCAAGTGTGTCCTTGATCTTTTGTCCTAATAACTGTGTTTAATCACATTGCATATGCTTGCATTAATATTGATGGGTCCTATTATGGTTTATCCTAGTATTTACCATTATTCCTTGTCAACTGGTTTTACCTTTTCTGTTGGTAGCTTTGCTTAGCGCTTTACTTTGGGTTATGGTGGTTTTAATGAACAACAACAATGATGAACATGCTTTACTTTTATGTTGTATATCTCTGGTTAATACAAGATCATCATGCTTAATCAGAACATGGAGCGACCACCCAGGAAAACAGTGCAACCACAAGACAAATGGCTCTGTCTTGGCTGAATAATTAGAAACCTTGATGTTGGGGTGGCCTTACCTGATAAGGGCAAGGGGGAGCGCTAGTTGGGTATAGACTCGCTCTAGTAGGAAGTTGGGCTTGGCTAAGACACGGTACCTACTAGGGGACTTTATACTCTGCAACGACTCGGAACCTTCGCAGGTTGCTTCACATTAGGGAATCTTTGTAAAGGCCTCGTAGCGTCCCTATGCAATCACACCTCGGTAGTGTGGTATGATGCCTAGCTAGCATCACATGGTTGGGTTCAAAGTTCTTCTGAACTTTTACGCGACTTGTGGTGAAAGTGTACAACCTCTGCAGAGTGTAAAACTAATCGATTAGCCGTGCTCACGGTCAAGAGCGGCCTGAACCCTCACATGATAATTGAACTTGAAGATGGACTTAAATCGTGGTTTATGGTTATGTTAGCCATATGCTTATGGCGTATCTCTATATGTTAGTGTGGGTTGGTATATACTTATACTTTATTAGCAATCAGGTGCTAATAAAATTTGACCAACTAAAAGTGCTTAATGCAGTCAACATGTCAGCCTTTCCTTGTTAAGCCTTTGCATTCATACCTTCCCCACACTTGTTGAGTACGACATGTGCTCACCCTTGCTATAAACAATGTTGCTCAGAAAGAGGAAGTTGCTATGAAGATGTTCTTTGGTGCTAGGCGACGCAACCCCAAATCGCTGTGATGTTTGGAGACTTCGTTTCCAGGATGAAGCGTAATACTCTGATGATATCTCCTTTCTTACGTGATATTATTTCTGTTATTCACTTATGTCAACTATATGCATGAAACTTGATCCTGGCATGCATATAGATCTGCACTTGGTTTTCTTTAGAAAAACAGGTGTGACAGAGTGGTATCAGAGCTGTATCGACTGTAGGACATAAGCCTAGTTAGCAATGGTCATTCTTTAAGGTTTCATTTGATCTAAAATTCATCACTACCTTTTCCTTGAGTTTTGTGATGAATATTCTCACTCCTTGACCATTTTCTTTTGAACATCCCCCTTGGTATCTTAAACTCTTTCCGCTTAACTCATTTTCATTTGCACCTCTTTGTTTTGCAAATGATATGCCCTCTACCCTTGTTTGTTTATCTTGATCTTCATCTTGTTTTCCCTTTCCGCTTGCTTCATGCAATGCATTCCTCTGATATCTTGTTTGCCTATCCACCTTAAATATATCTAACAGTTTCTATCCATCTATCCTCATCTTTGAACTTCTCTCTGTACCTCAAACAATGCTTCTTTGGATTCTTCCCTTGACTTTTTGATTCCAAAGTGTCCTTTCTGATTCAACATCTTTAAATGATGAAGCGTAATACTCTGATGATATCTCCTTTTCTTACGTGATATTGTTTCTGTTATTCACTTATGTCAACTATATGCATGAAACTTGATCCTAGCATGCATATAGATCTACACTTGGTTTTCTTTAGAAAAATAGGTGTGACAGCTAGGACGCCATCTATCACAGTAGATACATTCCAAAGATACGAGATAAACGACTACACATTCTACACGAGAGCCCAAGACAAGAAGAGCGTAAACCAAAACAGTGGTGTTCGTATGGACGCAGTAGACAAGGAAGGGAACGTACAAACATACTATAGTTTCATTGAAGAGATATGAGAATTGGACTACGGAGCTTTAAAAGTCCCTCTTCTCAAGTGCCAGTGGGTCAACAATACCAGAGGAGGTTTACGACAGACAAATTTGGGATGACAGTTGTGGATCTCAACAAGATTGGATACAAAGACGAACCATTCGTCCTAGCCAATGATGTGGCACAAGTTTTCTACGTGAAAGACATGTCGAGCAAACCACCGATAAAGAAGGGTGCCGAGAAGTCGGTAGCTGAAGAGCCGAAGCGTCACATAGTTCTACCAGGAAAAAGAAAAATCGTTGGAGTTGAGGACAAGACTGACATTTCAGATGATTATGACCAATTCGATGATCTTCCTCCATTTTCAGTCATGGTTGACCCAAGCATCCTGTTAGCACAAGAGGACGCTCCATATTTACGCCATGATCACAAGCAGGGGACGTTCATGAAGAGGAAGGTTATTAACGTTCTCTTAGATAATGATGATGTTGTATAATAAGTTTTATTAACTTATGATGCTGTAACAAAGTATTGTAATATTTATCGGTGAAAATAATATTTATTTTAGTTTTATATACATCATTTAGTATTAAAGAAATAATTTAACGTGAAAATATACACAAGCAGTACCAGATCGAGTTAAACATGTTTATAACACGACATTTACTGCTTATATAAATTTTGGCATGGCAAAAATGTATTTTGGTTCCATTTTTAAATTCAACATAAGATTTTTGACCAAAACAACTTATTACTATGTGAAGTAAATAAATTTGATAATTTTCAGATCTAACTTCACATTCTATAATGTAAAACTAAATTAAATATAATAGAATTTGTTCGTTAATTTCACTGTGTTCATATGATTTATAATAAATTTAACAGCAATTTGAAAATTTAAAAAGACCAAAAGGAAAAGCACATTAGTAACGGGCCTAGATAGGACCCGGTACTAATGTGCTTCGCTGGCGCCTAATATGCGCACATTAGTCTGCAGGGCCTTCTACGGCAGGTACTAATGCCCACATTAATGGGTGCACTCTCGCACCTTGGGCTTATGTGACATTAATCTCGGCGGCATTGAGCCCCGGTACTAATGTGGGGCTGGGTATATAAGGTCTTCTTCCCCTCTTCTTCTTCCCTTCCTCCCCTCTTAACCACTGCGCGCGCCGCCGTCCTTCCTCTGCTGCGCCGTCCCTACCCATGCCCTGCCGTCCTGCCGCCCGGCCGCGCGCCGCCATCATCGATCCTCGCGGGCACCTGTAACGCGTCATCGTCGCGTGTCCCGTGCGCACCGCCGCCCGTCGTCGTCACACCGCCGCGCCGCCGTCACGAGGTCCTCCCGTCGCCGTCGTCCTCCTCGGCGCGCCGCCCCGCCGTTTATGTCCCGCTGCCGCCGATGCGCGCCGCCCTCAGCCGCTGCGCGCCGCCGTGTCCCCACACGCCATCGTCACGCCCGCACCGGCCGCGTCCTCCTCCGCTCTCCGCCGCCCGCCGGCCGGCCCGTCCCATTCGCATCGCCCGGCCGCCCGCTGCGCCGCCCCGCGGCGCCGCCTCCTGCCTCCCTCCGATGCGCCGCCTCCCTCTGCCGCCCTCACGCCGCTGGCCGACGGCCCTCGCCCTCGCCATGCCGCCGGTGAGCACCTTTTGGGTGCTGACGTCAGCCCGGAGCGGCTGACGTCAGCACTTTTTTAATTTAAATAGTTTTTTGTTTTAATTATTGATTTTAAATTTAATTAGTGATTTTAGTTTCAATAAGTGATTTTAGATTTAATTAGTTATTTTAGATTTAATTAGTGATTTAGTTTTAATTAGTGATTTTAGTTGTAATTAGTTATTTTAGATTTCATTAGTTATTTTAGATTTAATTAGTGATTTTAGTTTTAATTAGTGATTTTAGTTGTAATTAGTGACTTTAGATTTCATTAGTGATTTTAGATTTAACTAGTTATTTTAGATTTAATTAGTGGCTTTAGATTTCATTAGTTATTTTAGATTTAATTAGTGATTTTTTAATTAATGATTTTAGTTTTAATTAGTGATTTTAGTTTTAATTAGTGATTTTAGATGAAATATGTATTTATTGAGATAGAAATATGTATTTAGAGATGAAATATGTATTTAGAGATGAAAGACACTTAGCTAGTATCCTCGACACGCCTATTCTCGCCGACTCGCCGACACGCCTATTCTCTCGACTCGCCCGCCGACCGCCCAACACTTAGCTAGTATCGCCGACACGCCGATTCGCCGACTCGCCGTAAACCCCGCCCGACACGCCGATTCCCCGCCCGACACTTAGCTAGTATCGCCGACACGCCGATTCTCCTCGCCGCCGATTCGCCTCGCCGACCGCCGACCCCGCCGACACGATCACCTCGCCGATCCGCTCAGAAATTCATTTATGTACTCAGAAATTCATTTATATACATATGAATTCATTTATGTACTCAGAAATTCTTTTATGTACTCAGAAATTCTTTTAAATACTCAGAAATTTATTTATGTACTCAGAAATTCATTTATGTACATAGAAATTCATTTATGTACTCAGAAATTCATTTATATACTCAGAAATTCATTTATGTACACATAAATTCTTTTATATACTCAGAAATTCATTTATATACACAGAAATTCATTTATGTACTTAGAAATTTTTTTATGTACTCTGAAATTCTTTTATATACTCAGAAATTCATTTATGTACTCCGAAGTTCATTTATATACTCGGAATTTTATTTATGTACACATAAATTCTTTTATATACTCAGAAATTCATTTATGTACACAGAAATTCTTTTATATACACAAAAATTCATTTATGTACACAGAAATTCTTTTATATACTCAGAAATTTATTTATGTACACAGAAATTCTTTTATATACACAAAAATTCATTTATGTACTCAGAAATTTATTTATATACTCAAGAATTCATTAATGTACACATAAAATTTTTTATATACTCAGAAATTCATTTATGTACTCAGAAATTCATTTATGTACTCAGAAATTTATTTATGTACACAGAAATTTATTTATGTACTCAGTAAATTCATTTATATACTCAGAAATTCATTTATGTACACATAAATTCTTTTATATACTCAGAAATTCTTTTATGTACTCAGAAATTCTTTTATATACACAACAATTCATTTATGTACTCAGAAATTCATTTATATACTCAAAAATTCATTTATGTACACATAAATTCTTTTATATACTCAGAAATTCATTTATGTACTCGAAAATTCTTTTATATACTCAGAAATTCATTTATGTACTCAGAAATTCATTTATGTACACAAAAATTCATCTATGTACTCATAAATTCATTTAGGTACTCATAAATTCATTTAGGTACTCATAAATTCATGTACACTTGTTTTAGTTATGATGGTTCGATCAGAGAGAGAACAATAAGATGAGGAAATGATCTTAAATATAATTGGTCAATCTGCGCCCGAGCAGCCTCAAACGCAGTACTCAACAGGAGGCGACAGCTTCCTCAACATGGAAGGTGATGGGCAAGAACATGTAGAAGAGCAACCAATTGCCCAGGAAAGCAACGATGTGCAACAAAAAGAGGTATAATGATGGCCCTCAAGATTTGCATCCTGACTTTTCTTCAGGAGTTTTCATATATTAATAGTACTTTTTCCATTCTCCAGGTTCCTTCATCTTCGAGCTCCAAGAAGCGTCAAGGGAAACGCGGGCCGAAGAAGCCTCTAGAGGGTCGCTTCATCATAATAGAAGTCGGTGATGCTGGGAAACCTGTGGCTCCAGAACATATCGTGACCAAATTGGTGAACCACATTGGAGCTCTTGTCAGGGATCACATCCTAATAAGCATTCTGTATTGGAAAGCTTCTGATGCTCCTCCAGCTCTGTTACCTGAAGTATTGGAAGGTTATGATGAGAATACTGAACAGGCACCAATCTTGCGGGAAGATGTGGTCGCAGACATGGACAAGGACATGATTTGGAAACAAGTGTTAGCTCACTTTGCATTCCCGGACTTGAATGAAGACCGGCTGGCAACCGTGCGTTATTGGGCGATGCAAAAGGGTGCAATTGCCTTCCAGTCCTACAAGAAGCGTCTGACCAAAGACTACATTAAGAAGGGGATTACACCTGATTTCCAACAGAAGGGATTGCGGAAGTTAAGAGATCACTGGGATGAATCTGTGCGGCACAAGGAATGGGCATACACCATCAAGATGATTGAAACCAACACCGTCAATGCACGTAAGAAGAAAGAATTTCATACGCTCGGGCCCGGAGGTTACAAGAAGGCCATTCCCAAATGGGATCGGGAGGAACAAGAACTAGTAGCTAGAGGAATCATACCCGCAACTCTAGATTGGGCCGAGCGGGCAAAGAATTATTATTTTGCACATGGTGGCAAACTCAATCCCGAAGATGGATCTTTGTTGCCGGGCGATCAAATAAGAGAGACAGCTGCAAGGCTTGTTGAGTTAATACGGCAAGCGGCAGAAGGAACTTTCGTGCCTGATCGAGAGAATGATGAGCTTACTATGGCACTAGGTACAAGAGAACACCTTGGACGTTGCAGAGGCAAAGGTGTTATTCCATGGAAATATGCATTTCAGGAGCACATTGATTCCTACAGAAGTCGTCAAAGAACTAAGGAACAACATGCACGACAGATACGAGAGCTTAAGGAAGACATCATCGACCAGCGTGTGGCGCTTGCTCTTAGCAAGCAATCAAGTCGACAAGCACTGCAGCTGTACGCATCATGATGAAGTCAGCCCATCCAACAAGCGTAAAAGTAGCGTCGCTTCCACAGAAGCATCTCCAATCACCACAGAGCCAGCTGCCCTGTTAGAACAACACCGCTACCCCGTGGACGACATCACTGCGAGGTCCGCATGTGATATTTTTTTTTCAAGTCAGAAACAAGAGGATTCTGGTGGCGTACGGTGTGGCTGAGGTATCGCAGCCAGGGGATATATTTTTGAACATCGATTATTCTAGTCACGGGTGCACCAAAGTCTTTCTGGATCGAGTGGTTGATACCTGAGATGGCCTCGACTTGGAGTTCCCGGGAGCTGATGATGCAAATACTCTAGGGGAAGCAGTGCACAGTTGAATTTTGTGGCCCAAGGATCTCATAGAGTTAACGAAAGAGAACACAACAATAGTCCAAGATCAGGTACCACCTTCACCAGCTAGGAGGAGCACGTAGAGGTCGAGAACATGATGCAACCAGCGAGGCGGTCCGAAACATGCTACTCCTCCTTCTTCTCCTCCAAAGTTCCAACGAGACATCCTTCTTCTCCTCCAAAGAAGCAGGGTTCCAGACGAATACATCCTCCTCCTCCAAAGAAGCAGAGGATACCCAAGGAGAAAAGCCACCTCCACCGAAATTATCTTATGAGAAGACGTAAGAGGAACTAGATGCGTCTGCGGGAGGAGCTGGACAGACAAATATTCAAAAAGAAGACGCCTGCACCTGAGAAACCATTTATTTGACATGTACAAATTTCACCGCTTCACGTAAAAAATGGAGGAAGAAAAAAAGGAAAAAGCCGGAGCGACCTACGTTGTCTGACTATGATCGCATAGCGATCAAATTCCATAGAGCCAATAAGGCTCAGAAAGTTGGGAAAATTGTTCCACAACTAGGGACCCAATCAAAGCAATCTGTCCTGGACCTACAGCCTCTCAGACGCGGAGCGTGGATTGCTTGAATTCAGTTTGGACACAAAACTGACACCTGCTCAAATTCTAGGCATTGCTCAAATTGAGAAGCACCCAGGGTCCGGTAGACGTGATTATGTGCCTGGGATGCCGCTTCTCTGGGAGTGATTGTTGCAGGACCTTCCAACTAGGATGTATGCTCTGCACAAATGGCACATGCAAACGGCGGGACGAGGGGTTGAATTTATCGAAGTTAAAATTGAAGACCATCATTTTTCCTGAGGTCGCACCACTTTCCCTATTCCCATGAAGGAGTTCTGGTTCCTATTCAATATGGATGCAGTGGATGTCTACTTCATCACTTGCTGGATTCTGTAAGTATTTGTTGTACCATAATCTTAGAATCACCGCTCTAGCCATTTTAGACCGTACCTGAACTTCTTTATTTTGTATCATGCAGCATGGAGATGCAAGCTTGCCGGAGGATTGGAGTGCACGCCATCGGCTTCATGGATCCTCAAATGCTAAACGAGATGTTTGTCCGTGATTTCGCGCCCACCGTGGAGACCTTATTCACATTTCGGACCTTCAACGCTTCAAGGACTGCATACTTATTCTCATACAACGGCGGTGAGCAACGTTTTTCTCAACTCTTTATCTTTTTCAAAATACATTCAATATTTCAATTAACTGATTCTTCCCTAAAATGTATTGAGTTTCCAATCGGATTCTCATTATTATTGTACCTGATTTAAGTCTTGCCCATGTCTTTGACTCTATTGGCGAATATAGTCAATGCTGCATGGTATATGTTCCGTGTAAAGTGGGGGGGGCCTTGAAAGAGAAACTTCAATTCTACCATGATTTCCCGGTACGTGTTTTCTTCGTTGATCTCATGTCACATTTTTCAATACAAGTTAACAAATATATCTTAACTTTTATTTTCACATATGTGCAGTGCCTGAAACAGCCACCCGGTACCAATCTATGCGGATTCTATGTATGTGAGTTCATCCATCAGTTTGCAAGTGGTAGCTTGGGCCCCTTGAGTGAGAAGGTGTGTACACAAAAATGCAGACAAACATATCCCTAGTTCTTATTGTTCATATACTTTTTTCTAACAATTAATAAATTCTTTTGTAGATTTCTAACATCAAGGAAGGATTACTCGAGACGCAAAGAATCCGGTTAATTCAAGAACAAACTCTGCGGATTTATTCTAAACGAGGTGATTAATCCCGCAGGAGAGTTTCTTGCTAGTGACTCATTGGTAACAGTGAGCAAAGAAGACACTGCTAGCATTGCTAATGAAGCTCGACAAAGCAATCGACAAGAACAAGGACAAAGACGTCGATAAAGAAGGATCTTCTTCTAAGGACAAGGATAAAGACGTCGAGAAAGAAGCAACTTCTGCTAAGGACAAGAAGAAGGACGTCGAGAAATAAGCAACTTCTGCTAAGGACAATAAGAAGGAGAGCGAGAAAGAAGCAACTTCTTGTAAGGACAAGAAGAAGGAGGGCGACAAAGAAGCAACCTCTTCTAAGGACAAGAAGAAAGACGTCGAGAAAGTAGGAGCTTCTTCTAGGGTCACTACGAGAGCACATCAGTGACGAGGAGGGGCTTAAAACGATGACGTTACACTTCTAACATTTGACCGTGTATATATATATGTATGATGTCACTTTATATATGCACAAACGACTTTATAACGCTGCGTATTTGATTAGTATAAATGAACCAAACAAATACATTCAAATACGAAACAAACTAAAAAGAAATGAAAATAGGAAATTAAGAAAAAACACATTAGTACCGGTTGGGACATTAGTACTGGGTAAGGAGAACTGGTACTAATGTGACCTCCACATTAGTACCGGCTGGCCTCTACCGGTTCCAAAACCGGTACTAATAGGATTTTGGAACCTTTACAAATAGTTGTTTTTCCTGTAGTGGAGCACAAGTCATTCTTCGTGATGTGAATAGCCAAACAGTACACAACATGGGCTGAACTAGCTAGCCCTATCTTGGCTAATATGATTGGATTCCTCTACAAAAATCAATAAGATCGGATGCGTATAATGCAAATGGATTGTTGGTTGCTACCCCAACTAACCAGTCATCAACTAATACTACACCAAACATTTTGAGTTATAGGCCCTTTTTTAATTCCCGTCACCCCTACATATAGAATTTGGAACACAGAGCAGAGCACACAAAGAAAATTATTATAACATGGAACAATCCATTTGTTTTTTAGGAACTTTCTAGACATATACTGGCAACACATATGTTTGGGAGGCATGGGAAATAGATGTTCTTCCATTTTGACACCCTTTCAGCATCCATTCCAAACTCTAGGTTCCACCTGAGGCGAGTTGGAATTTATAGTGCCAATGCGATGGGAGCATTGCGTGCTGTTGAATCGAACATCGTGCATATTTGGTGGCTGCTTAGGCAGATGAAGCTGTAAATAGCCGCGGTACCGAACAGAGAGAAAAGTATGCTATTATTAGCCCACCACAAGGTAGATGTTCTTGACATTAAGTAGCCCTATCCTGGAGCCAACTTGAGCTTCTTTTTTATTCTTATGTGAGTGTGTACATAAAAAGGAAAAGGGAGCTACCAAATCAATGTAATACTGCAATTAGACTTGTGCCTTCCTCTAATCATTACACGATCATATGAGTATAAAACAAATGGATTTGTTGGAACCCATCATCCCACCAATTCAACACAGAAGCTACACATTGAATTATAAGCCCCTGTTATCTGTTATCTCCATCCTCTGTTCAGTATATATATGAGTTGGGGCAGATAGGAAGGCAGCAAACTGTTATTACAACATGGAAAAATCTGTTAGTTATACTGCAAGTTGCAACACCGGTATATTGTCGCCTTGTCCGGTTGGGAGGTGTGGGAAATCGATGTCCCATCCTCCTTCTACTAGCTAGAATAGCATCTGTAGGTTCACCAATGCAGGATGAACGTAGAAAAATTTTAAAATCTATTCTACTTTGGGTTGTTGTGGTATATAAGCACAATATGTTTTTTTGTGGGGTGGAGGGGGGGGGGGATATAAGATCATTGTTTCAGAAGCTCACTATTTAATTGATTGGTTCTGATTAAACTTATATGCTGCGACAAAGAAAACCATATGGGTTGTGTTGCAACTCACAACTTGATGGGTTGGGAGGTCTCTGGAAAATATTTTGGGGGCACAAAGTATGAATTAGTTGAAGATGAACAGCGATCAGGGCAAGATTTCTGCATAGATCCAGAGCGAGGAAAAATATTGCTGGAGCTAGCACATCACTTCCAATGTAACCCTCTTTTTGTTTAATTTGTTAATCCATTCCGCCGTTAGCTGAGGTAATATCCATGCGTTACTTGTATTTCTAATGATATCTCTCTCTCCCTCTCTCTCATTAAACACATACAATATATTGTACGAAGTAGACACATTTAGCACCTTTGTCTACCGGAAAAGATCGAGAGAAAGGCAAGGTCAAGCATAGAAAGCTGGAAAAGAGCGCTCAACTGACCAACTGGATTTTTTAAATATTTCTTCTAGATTTTTCAAAAATAAATATCGGATTCTCAAATTTCAAAAGTATACACCAGCCGCCGTTGTGTACGGCGTCTAGTTCCAAACGTCGCACACAACGGCTCTGCGTTGGAAACGGTGTTTAGGGCGGAAGATCTGCGGTTGCCACTACGTGAAAACCTCAAATAGGTCACGCAACATTGGTAATAGACCTATGCGGCCCGTTACCAGAAGTATTAAAGGTAATGGACGTCATTAACGCCCGTTACTAATATGTCTGCGCCCGTTACCCATGAGATCAGCAGATCATAGTCCAAATTTATTAGTAACGGGCGTTATTAATGCTCGTTACCTTTAATATTTGTGGTAACAGGCCACGGAATGTCCGTTACCATTGCTAGTTCACGGACCCAAATTTTCATTTTAATGTAGTTAATTTCTCACTTGCGTCCGCCCACCCCATCACGTGCGTCTACACTCGCGTCCGCCCCCAACCCTCGCGTCTGCTCCGCCTTCTCCTCTCTCTCTCTCTCTCATTTCCTTCCTCTCCTCTCTCGCTCTCAAACCCTAGGCCGCCGCCGCCGACTCACCCCGCCACCGCCGCCGCACTCCCTCCCTGGCACTGCATCCAGCTCCTACTCCCTCTCTCATTTCGCGTCTCATGAGGAGTCGAAAGGTAAGGAGGGCTCCCCCGCGTCTTATCCGAACCCTTCCCCCCCTTCGATTCACTGCTCGATTTCTCGAATGGACGAAGAGATCCGCCTGATTCGTGCCCCGATCTGCTCTGATTCGACCCCGATGCCGTCAGATTTGGCTTGTTTTGCTGCTGAGACTCGGGTTTCCACTCGGAGTGGAGGAGATGGGCAGGAAGGGAGGTGTTGACGGCTGTTATACACTCATTTCATACCCGTCAACATGTACATTTTGGTATTTCGACATTTTCTATTTAGACTAAAGTCGTATGCATGCATACGTGTTTGTTCTTGTGTTATTCGTTCATTCTTGATTTAGAGGCTTGTGTTCTTCGAACACAACCCTTTTGATCTAGTAGAGTTGGATCATAAGTTAAGTTTGCATCCCGTTTGTATGTTAGCTTGTCTATTAGAGTAAAGTTGATGCTCCTGCATATCTCTAATTAGATCAAAGTGCATTCGTGATCTTGCATGAGTGATAGAGCATACCTTGAGCTAGTGCCGATCTCCTCAGTGATTCGTAGTTCGTATTTATCACAGTGCTATAGTAGGGCTACTGGGACGTTAGACGGTGTCAGGCTATAGTAGTAGTCAGTGGTGTAGACGTGGTGTCTGGACTATAGGTTATCCTTCGAATACCAAGTACATTCGCGTAACGATAGAGGTAGGCCGCAGTGGTGACAGCATGTTGGACCCTTTGAAACCCTCCGCGTCTGTGTTCCGAGTAGGGCCCCATTGCCAGAACATATTCCTAGCCTTAAACAGCTAGGGTGGGTTGGCGCCCAAGGCGAGTGTTATACCTGAGAGACCGTGCTAGACTCTGCACTCTGTCAAGCAGATCCTTTCTACCTATCCTATCAATCAGTGTTGTGTCCGTAGACCATCAGCTAGGCTTGAGCTAGAACTCTCCCGTCCTTGGATTCGATACCCTGTGGGAATACTCATTCTCCTAGGGAGAAGTGCTACAACAATGTATTTGTGCGTTGCAGATTCATTCACACTCGTTATTGTACCTGGGAGTTTCTTACACGCTCACGCTAACCGGTGCTATAGTGGTGATGTTAAGAAACGCCAACAGGAGGCAAGGGGCTACTCACGGCCAAGATGACGGCGGCCAAGGGAAGAAGGTGTCTCCCACGCCGGCCTGCTGGTGACTTGCGACGTGCTTCAGATTCTTCAGGGATTCAACGACCTGTAGATGTCGAAGTTCCCAGGCGTCCCTGTGCGCGAGCTCCAGACCGTGGACTGCTCCCTCTAGTCCTCCGAACAGGTTCGTTCCCCTAGCCCAAGCCTCTCTTCCTGCCAAATCTGCTGGAGTCTCCTCTAGTTGTAGATAGGCAAACTTTGGATCTCTTTGGGAGTTGTAGTCTTCATCTGGAAGTTTCCCCATCTGTGTATTTGCCGTGTATTGCTCATTGAAATAGATCATGTGCTTGATTTACAAGAAACGTAGATTACTAGAACCAATTGTCTAGTAAACTCAATATGTAGTTCAGATGTGAAAAATGTGGTACATTTGCCATGGTCAGTGTCAGATTCATAGGCACAAATGAGTGCAGGTAGTTCAGACTTCACAAATGAGTGCAATGTTTTTACACGAAACACAAGGGAAATTGCATTTAGCTGGAACTGTCTTGTGACTTTGGTTTTCTATCTTTTGATACATTCTGAATTTTGATTGCCAGTGTGGCACATGAAAAATACAGGCATTGTCTATAGTAAATACATTCTGAATTTTGATTGCCAGTATGCTTGAGGCCATCTCAATTCAGGCATTCTCTATAGTAAATACATCTGATTTATTGGAGTGAAAGTATTACTTTGTCATTGTTCATGCAGCAACTTTTCTTATATTTACATGCAGCAGCTTTGCTCAGTATCTGAATGTTTTGTTAATTATTTTTTCCTGGCTGCGAGTTCTAGTAGGAACAATTGGCGAAACTCGGGATAAGCATGAAAAAGCTCAAATTGCAAGCTACACTTCCTAACTGAATTTCAAGGTATACTTCTGCATTTGTGCCTTTACCATAAGTGAAGTGATCTGTTTTTTAACTCCTGTTAGCATTTGTGCTTGTGTATTTGATTGCAAAAGATGAAATAAGATCAGAGGTAAAGAATGAGTTCAGCTATACATATATCCAAATTTAATTAGATGAATGGCCAATGCATGTTGGTAAAGAAATCCATATTCAATGTTTTCAGCCTGTTCTTGTCTAGATTGTGCAGGCAAGCAACACAAGAACAGCGAGCCTTAATCACCAAGTATTGGTCATTTTCATTGAGAGCTACGGTCAGCAGGTAAGCAGCACAAGAGTAGACTGTGCTATTTTCTTATCATCTCTGTTCTGCATACCATCCTGTGTTGAAATATATGGCTTGATGTTTTTGATAGATGGGAAAGATGTTGGAAGCTATGCGGATACTGGACCTGAGACATCCCCAGGTACTATATGTCCTGAACTTATCATTTACAATGCATTCCAGTGGTGGATAATTTAGTGGTAGCTTTCTGGGCTGTCCTTGGCTGTGACAGTGGTTGGATGATTTGCTTATGTGCCATACCATCAGTTTACTAGAATGATACTTCATTGTCAATTCTTTTTTTCACCAGGTCTGATCGCAAACAAGATGTGTAGAACAACTAGAATTAGATGAATGGTGCCTTTCATCCATGTAGCAAGATGATTTGAGGGATCATTTTCTGCGAGTGAGGTGTGTCGTTTTGTCTTGGCTTCTAATTCAGCTTGCTGCAGATTGTTCTGTTGCAAGGAGATGAATAAGTTTGTTTGATGGAATAAATTTCATCCATGTACCTAGATAGAATAAGTTTGCTTGTTGCTACTGGTTTGTTGAGCATACATTTTTCATGGATTAAGGACTCAATCTAAGTATGGATGAAACTGAGCATGTATGAATGTAACTGAGTATGTATGTATGTATGTAACTGTATACCTGTGTGTATACATGTATGCATAAAAATAAAGAGTCGAAGGTATTTTGATTTCTTTTTTTTTGTTTTTTTAATTCCACATTGGTAACGGGCATTACCATAGTGCCCATTACCTATGAAAGACATTGGTAACGGGCATAGAATGTTGCCCGTTACCAATGTCTGCTATTGGTAACAGACAACATTCTATGCCCGTTACCAATGTGTAATATTGGTAACAGGCATTTGCCTGTTATCGATGATGGGCTATTTGTAACACTTGATCGGTAACAGGCGTTTGGCCCATTACTAATGTCAATCTATGCCCGTTACCAAAGTGAGTTTTTCACGTAGTGTGTGCCGGCTTTTGGTAGGGAGGATCTAGACACTATTGCCAACGACGTCTGGGGATCCATATGCCGCTGCCAACGGCTTCTGAGGATCCAGACTCCGTTTGAACCGGCGTCTGGAACCACAACATTTGTATTTTTTAATGTGATTCCATGGGCGTTTTTCAATTCATTTGAATATCGATAGGACGCATTTGAGAGCCTTCTACTAGTAATATGAATATCGATAGGACAAAAGTAGTTTATACACCAATCACATAGTTTATACAAACATCACTGACTGTAATCTCTAAATACGGCCACGCTTCGTTGGTCACAGCGGCCCCTTATCCACCTTCCTGGCCCTGGCTGCATTCTGCGCGGCCCTCGTCTGGACGGTAGGGTATGTGAGGGGATCTGGTGGTGGCTTGTGGCGTCGTGTAATGTCCGGATCGGGGGGTGGTGTCGCAAAGTCAGCTCCCGATCCAGACGCCACCGCCGCCACTCCCGACGTGTCCTCGACCTCCAAACTTGCCGCCGTTGCCGCCTCCAAACCCGCCTCCGCCGCCGCGGCTGCCTCCTCGAACACCGCATGGTCCTCCAGTCCTCCTGCATCGGTTGGGTCCCGAAAGGTGGTGCTCCTTCTAACTGCGTAGAGCCGAGCACATCATGGGTCTCCTCTCCTGGGAACATCTCATCGAGGGTGGCAGAAAAGTGGTTTTCTCCTCCGGAAGCAGGTGAGGTGGCGGCATTGAAACCTGCATTGGATAAAATTTGGTCGACATATCGCTTTGGAGATCTACTGCTTTGGAGATAGAATTAGGGATGTCACCAATGACGGGCTGCTGAAAAACAGGTGGTCGACTAGTCTGCTGGAAAATAGCTGGTGGTGGCAGTATCAAAGCTGAAGGTCCTGGTGCCGATGGTGTCGGTGGTCTCCCTATAAGATTAGATATCATGTATCAACAGAAAACAACATGTCGATCGGGGCATCCCTAGGCCCACCAACACATTGTGGGCCATGCAGGAGATGAGTTCCTGACACTGACTACTCGACTAGTGGACCATGGTGCTGGTACCGTGGACCACAAGGCAAGACAAGACGAACAAGGAATTGTACTAAGACTAGGATAGCTTTCCATACCTCAGATATGCTACTCGGGTCCTACTCGAATAGTACCCTTGTACCAATCCGACTTGTAATCCCGCCTCCCATGGTATATAAGGCGGGACAGGGACCCTCTCAAAACATACGCAATCAATACGAGCCACGCAGATACAGACGTTTAGGGTATTACGCACATTGCGGCCCGAACCTGTCTAATTGTGTGCCCCGTGTCTCACCATCGTGTTCCTGATCTCGGCGAGCCCCACCGCACAATCTACTACTTCCTGACCGTCGTAGGCTCGGTGTCTAAAACATCGACCGTGGCGCACTGTAGGGGATCTCGTCATTGATCCATCGGCGAACTCGATGGCTCTCGTCATCATCAAGCCGACCGCCGCTTCAAAGAAGGCGACACCTTCGCGGTTCCTCGGGTTTGCGTCGATGGCGCCGGATCGTTCTCGTGTTTCTTAACGCCAACTCAAGTCAAAGCTCAAGTCCTCGACGCCACGCAAGCTTCGATGGAGGATTTCGCCAAAAATTTCGGTGAAATTTCGATCTCGACCCACCTCGGAGAACTCGATCGAGTCCGAGTACAACTCGACTTTGTCTCCTATTCAGCCTGAGTTGCTCCCTTCGGCTTCACAGCTTGCACTCAGCCTGGATAGCATCCCAAAGACCACCTCTCTGGTCATCGCCATGTCGCTGCCGCTTCCAAGCCGCATTGAAGCGCCTCATGTGCCTTGGCCCAAGATCGTGCTGAGTACTCTTCGGATTCGGACGTCAACCTCGACTACTATTCGGATTCATCCGAGTTCGAGTTCGACACGATTTGGATTCTCGTTGAAGTACAACAACTATCCGCCCTCGCTCAAGGACTGGTGATCACATCGACACCTGAGGGTAGATTCGTCTACTGGCCTGAGCATGTACCTGCTGATCTCACACTGGATGATCAGGAGCGCTTTATCACTTGTCTCGACAACTTGCCCTTCCAAGAAGGTGCTAAGCTTGTTGATTATGATACTGATACTGAGCTCATTCAGAGTATGGGTACTTATTCATCGCATCGAGAAGTGTTCGTCGTTGATGCAACTACTCCGCAAGGGCATCGTGCCAATTATCATTTTCCGAATGATGTATCTGATGATGAACTCTCTGCCAATGCTCCTGCCGATGAAACCACGGAGGCCAAGACTGCACGTCGCCAACGCAATGCTGATCGTGCAACCCTTCGTCGGGAACTCGCGGAAGCTCTACCTACCCGTAATCTTCAAGAAGCTCTGGAGGCGGTTGCTACTCGTGAATATCGCACTCCAGAGGAAGCTATCAATGCGATCAATCTACGCCCTATGCCTCGTGTCAGGTGGTCGCTAAAGTCGCAAAATTGGCTGAGCTAGCTTACACTATGCTACACCAGAATACCAGTGCTCCTAGTCACCATGGCAGCGATGGCGGTGCTCATCGTACCACCCCACCTCAACGCGCGTCAGGAGGCTAGCAACAAGGGCGAGAGATGATGGTAGTGTCAATAGCAAGTCGGAAGACTCTCGCCACGATGCTCGAACAACAATCAATGATGACGTGTCCGAGCGTGAGAAGCAAAGGATGCTGATTCGATTCTTTCCCTGCTTTCTCACCTCGACTTCAAGCTCTATTTCTTCTGGAGAAATTTAAGCCTTACGACATCTCTAAGTACGATGGCAAGTAAGATCCAAGATAGAGGTTGCGCTGTTATGCTCTGTCCATCTCCAATGCTGGGGGCAATGATGATACCAAGTGTATCTATTTTCCTTTTGTCTTGGAGCAAGAACCCCTCACATGGTTTGAGTCTCTCAAACGTGGCTCCATTGACAATCGGGACAACTCAAACACCGCTTCACCAAGAATCATTGTGACACCCTAAAATTCCATCACTAAAAATTTGCTTAAGCAATATAGTGTTTTAGGGTTAGTCTTAAGGATTTAATTAATTTGCTAATTAATTTGAGCTCTAAAGTAATTGATTTTAATTTAATTAATTTAGAGACAACAAGTGTTTGTGCATCATTATTTGGCTATGCATGGATTTTGGTTGCCGGTGTGAAGTTTTAAATGTTTGAAAATTACTTTGAAAAGTTGGAAAAGTTTGGTTTGAATTTGAGTTGAAAAAGTTTGAATAAAGGAGTTTGAAAAAGAAAAGAAAAAAAGACAAACCTATCTTTTTCTACCCCTTCCTCCCTTCACCAATCCGCCCACTTCTCGCTGCCCACCTTTCCTCCTCCTTCCTTTCTTTCACTGACCGGTCCCGCATGTCAGCTTCCTCCCCTTCCTCGCGCTCCCCCTCCTCTGCCTCGGCCGGGCGCACCGCCGTGATCCCCGCCGCCTTGCCCCGCGCCTCCCTGCCTCTCCCTTCCTTCCCCGAGCCTTGATTAAAAGGCAATAAATCCCGCAGCCCATAAATCCACCATTTCCTTTCCGTTTCCCCTTTCCTTGCCTCCTTTATGCCCGGGACGGCCGCCGGCCATCAATGGCAACCCGCCGGCTGCTGCTCGCCTTTCCGCTTCCCCTTCCCCCCTCTCTGTCCATATATAAGCCGGGCACAATCCCCAGCCTCTCCCTTTGCTCTCGCACGCTGCTCTCACGCACACACACCTCCACTTCCACTCAGCGCCGCCGCCTCTGCGTTTTGCCATCCGTCGGAGCCTCTCATCACCGGTGAAGGTTCTCTCTCCCTCTCCTCCCTCTCCTGTGTCCCACCGTAGCTCATCGAACCGTCATGTTGTCCAGGAGGGCCATCGCCATCGCGCATCGCACAAGGATCCCACTGTTTCCGCCGAGACCGCCCGCTCGCTGACGCTTCCTCGCTACTTCTCTTCCACTTGCTGCGCCGCCCGACTCAACTCTGCGTGGTGAGCAACAATATCCTGCCATTTTCTTCCCAACGCGTGCACCGCAGCACCTGCACGGGCTCACCGGAGTTGCCGCCCGCATTCCCGGCCGTGCTCCCGAGACCTCCAGATGGCCCGGTGAGCGCGAGCTCCCGGCTGTCTTGCACCTGCCCGTTCACGCAGGTGGTCGAGAACCCTCTCCGAGCTCACGCCGTAGGCGCCGCACCTCCTCCTCGCGAACCCGCCGCCACTTTATGCACGCACGCCACCTCGTGGATCGCGGATCGACGCCCAGATCTCCGTGGACCCGGGTCAAACCTGCCGCCGCGCTTGGTCATTTAATATAAGAGCCCCGAGTTTCCTTTGTTTCGCGGCTCCTTCCACCATCTAAAATCCTACGCAGGTCCTTGTTTTATGTTTTAGTCTGTCTTTTCGAGGTTTAGCACGGAGGTCCTTTTCACTTGTTTTCACATATAAACCTCCGTTTATATGTATAATTATGTTTCTAGTCGGTTTCTTTCAAGCAAGCCACTGTGAACCTAGTTTTCTTCTGAGAAAAGTCCACGTGTTTTGTTTTAATCATATCTTTCATGTTTTACTCCGCGTGTATAATATATCGAAATGTTCCATAGTAGAACCTTTATCAGTATTCTTAGCATATCAAACTGTTTGGTGAATTGTTTTATTTATTTATTGTTTGTTCAGCTGCGTAGATATCGTGGTCTGTTTCGGAGCACGCGTTGGAGAGGATCAAGAAGAGTCTTTCTACGAGGATACTCAGTTTGTAGAAGATGGCAAGTGGAATTCTCCCTCTGCATATTCTTCTTGGAACTATATAACTGCATATTTAAACAATATTTACCTTTACATGTTGTTATGCATTAACTTGATGGGAAATCACCTTAAGGACATGACTAGAGTTTTACCCCTGTCACCTTGATCAACCCTTTTAAATAAATGTTTTTGGTAGATGAATGCTTAGCTTCTATACATGGGATGGTTACAAATGGTTTTATGATACAGACTTTCATGTTTATGAAATGTTGGTTATGTTTTAAGACAAGATCATATGATTTAATTGGAACATGGAGAACCACCCAAGAAAACAGTACAACCACAGTCCACATGGCTTTGGCTTAGCCAATTAATTAGGTGTGTGAATGAACTGATCTTATCCGAAGGCAAGAGGGGACCGAGGTTGCGTGGGTATAGCCCAGTTCTTTTGGGGTAGCAGCCTTTGTTAAGGTCTTGACCATTAGGGAGGGTTATGATCCGCCTCGGTCCGTAACTATCACGGGTCGTTAGTCTTTGCATGCCTTTGTAAAGGCTTCAGAGTGAACCCCTAGCCACTCACCTCGGAAGTGTTTAAGGGTCTAGCTAACCCGGCAACATGGGGAACACGAACGTGGTGAAAGTGTACAACCTCTCGCAGAGTTAAATCGATTGATCACCGTGTGCTCACGGTCAAGAGCGGCTTGGACCCTCACATGATAATTGAACTTAAAGATGAATTTAAATTGTGGTTCCTTATGGTTTTGAGATATGGTTACAAATGTTTAATCTTTGGGGTTGTATAAACTTACTCTAGTAATAGACTTGCTAATAAAACTTGACCAACATTAAAATGCTAACCGCAAAACCTTAGCCTATCCTTGATAGCCTTGCATGTTTTCCCCCACTTGCCGAGCTCCAACCATAAGAGTGCTCACCCTTGCTTACCGTTGTTCGAGATGAGAACAACGTTGAGAATCTTGGAGCGACTTTGAAGAGTTCCAAGGCATGCGATCCCCCAGTCATGTGCCTGTGGAAGATGAAGATGAAGTCACTCATTTAGTTATCGTTTGTCTTATTGGACCTTCGTGTCCACTGCCTGAGTGTAATAATGAATATTGTAATGGTTAAACTCTTGCACGCTTTGATTCTGTTATGGTATTACACTCTTTTGTCTATCGTATGTGTGTAACTTGATCCTGGCGCACATATGAGATGCATTTGGTTTCATTTCGGAAATCGGATGTGACAAAGTGGTACCAGAGCAGTAATGACTGTAGGACGCAGCCTTAAGTTAGAAATGGTCGGAAATTAAGGATTCATGATCTAGAAGCCATATCATCATTCAAAATTTACTTAATTATGTATAAAAACTAATTTATTCAGTTTTCTTTTATTTTAACTATCATTTTGTTTTATCTATCCGAGTCTCCTTTTGCTTATCAGATGGCCAGAACAAAGAACACTGCACGCAAGAGCACTGGTGGCCGTGTCCCCACTGGTCGGTTGGCACCCCGCTACCCAGTGATTGAGCCAGAGCAGCAGCCTGAGGTTCAGGTGGAGGTTCAGGTGGAGGATGAGGTTGAAGAGGATCCTGAGGAGAGGATACTCGAGGATGACGCCGAAGATCACCGTGGGATACCGCAGCTGTATGACGGCACCTACCTGGAGGTGGATGCCGATGGTGATGTTGTGATACCGCTAACGCCTGCCTCAAAGCTCCTGCACAAGATGCTGCTGGAGGTGATCCAGATGACTCTGGAGACGACAGCAGTGACAACAATAGTGAAGACAACAGCAATGGAGATGGTAGGGATGATGGTGATGATGGCAGCAATGACAATGATGAGACTGAAACTGCTAGCAGTGCTGCGAATGTTAATCAGATGGATGAAGACCCTCGCTTCCACGGAGCGACATATGACTATCATCATGCTGTGGATGTTGAGGGATAGTTTGTGGATTTACTGGAGGAGACCCTGCAGTATCTCGACTTCACCGCGAGGCCTCTCTACGTCACCAGGCACTACACGGAGCCTGGGATGGAGGATTACTACACCACGAAGGTTCACATTCGTGTGCCTCTTCGTGGAGGTGTTGGGCATCGTGTTCACTCTTCTCACTCTAGCTTAGCTCCTATGACAGAGGAAGCTGCTTCAGTGAACGATGCAGCGAGGAGAGCTCTGTGGTCCATCAGCAACAGATACCGTGAGCAGCTGCATGAGTCTGATTTCCGCCATGTCCTTAGCCGTCCTCGAGCCAGCTCCAACACTGTTGTTCCTGTGGGGAATAACAGAGATGGTCGTGTGGACATCCTGGCCCGTGTTGCTTCAGCACTCAACACGGACTTGAAGGGATCTTACGATGAAGTGGATCATCTACATGATCAGCTCCAGAGGGCACAGGCACGGATTGCACAGCTGGAAGCACAGGTTGCTGGGCGACGTCCTCCTGAGGAAGAAGCACCCTTCTGTCCTCCGGAGTCATCGCCTCGCAAGAGGACCAGCTATGGTACCAATGAAGCTACGACCAGTGTGTGTCAGGAGTAGAGTTTAGAAAGACCCACCTTTACTTTTGTCATCGATAGAACGCTCCTATGAGGGCGATTCTTGTAATAATGTTTACTGCTTGAAAACTTGGATGTTTCGTTTCTTTGTTTGAGTGTATTGTTTTGTGGAGTGATGGCCACAAAGCAATGAGAACAAAATCATTTAGTAATAAAGGGTTTGGGTTATCTTTATCTGTGATGTTTCCTTATCGAGTTTGGATGATACAAAATCTGTTCTCGTAACTCTCTAACTGAGCAGTCAAGTTTGAATTTTATCTCGAGCTACAGAACTCCGTTTGATGTGAAACTAGTTGGGTTAGTTCACAAATTTTATGAGTAAATTTCTGGTAAATTTTCAGCAGTAATGAATAAGTATTCACGGAGATATGAACAAAACTTGAGGGATGTTAGAATCTGTCAAACTCTGCTGACACAGTGGTCTTGTTTATTTTATATCTCGAGTTGTATAACTCCAATTGAGACGAAACTAGTTGGGTCGGCTTTGAAATTTCAGACTGCATATGTTGAATTATTTTCATAATTTTTGGATAACATCACTGGGAGTTATATGTGACTTATTGAGACTAATAGAATCTGTTCAAGTTAAAGTTCAAGCATCCTTATCCATTGAGTCTACTCTTTATGCATCACTTATCTGAAATACATTTCTCTAACAATCAGATGGTACAAACCAGGTTAGGAGGAGGTCAAGACGTCCCACCAGTGATACGTGCTCATATAGCTAACCAACAAGCTCAAGCACCACCACCTCCACCCCCACTCAATGAAATGGATCCGGCTATGTTGCAGTTCATCGCCGCTCAAACCCAGCTGTTGCAGAACCTCACTGCAACAGTCCAAAACCTTCAAGCTCAGCAGCAAAACCAGCCAGTACCACCTCACCCGCCTCACCCACAACCGAGGGACAAACATAAGGAATTCATGAGCCACAACCCTCCCACTTACTCTCACTCAACTGATCCGCTGGATGCTGACGATTGGTTGAAGACAATTACCAAGAAACTTAATCGACAAAGAGATGGTCTTGTATGCTCTTTGGAAGACCCGGCGGGTAGGCTGGTGATTGGTGGGATGCGTATTCAACTGCACATCCTAACAGGAACAACATTACTTGGCAGGAATTCCAGGACAATTTCCGTACCTATCACATTCCTTCGGGAGTGATCAAGCTTAAGCAGAAGGAATTTCTGGCACTGAAGCAAGGAAACATGTCTGTCACTGAATACCTTGACAAGTTCACTCATCTGTCTCGTTATGCTCCGGATGAAGTCAACACGGATCCCAAGAGGCAGGAAAGATTTCTGGATGGCTTGATTGGGCCTCTCAATTATCAGCTACAAAGCCATACATTTCCGGATTTCCAGACACTGCTGAATAAAGCTATTGGACTGGAGAGTAAGAGGAAAGAACTGGGCGAGCAGAAATGCAAGTTCTAGTCTCATGGGCGCCTAGCAAGAACACTCATCCTCGCTACGCTTCATGCATGGCTCATCTCAGTATCGTCCTGGTGGTCAAGGGGGAAAATATCCACAGAACTTACAACTGTAGCGTTCGTTTCAACCACAACGCTTCAATCCTTAGACACCACGAACTCCTACTCCTCAGCAGAATCGCTCTGGGGCACCTGTCAGAAACACCACTCCTGTTCAACCTGGTGGATGTTTCAAGTGTGGCGAGTTGGGACATTATGCTAACAATTGTCCCAAGAGAGGAATGCAGACTCCTCAGAAGGATAATGGTCAGAGACCTGGACAGTCATCTTCTCAGCCTCGCACTCACAAGCTCCTAACAAGAGAGGCCAGCAGAACTATATGCGTGGCCGAGTGAATCATGTATCGTGAGCAAGCCCGTAATGACTCCGTGGCTGGGTACGCTTTCCCATCAACTCTATACCTGCTACAGTTTTGTTTGATTCGGGAGCATCACATTCATTTGTAACTGATCAATTTGTGGAAAAACATAACATATCTATGAGCCCTATGAAGACACCTTTGCTAGTTAGTTCCTCGGGAGGTGAAATGAAAACTGGTCGTATATGCCCACAAGTGAGTATTAATATCATGGGAGTAGACTTCCTGGCTAACTTAGTGGTCTTAAAGTCATGGGGAATAGATGTGATCCTAGGTATGGATTGGTTCTGAAAATATGATGGAGTGATACGTTGTAAGAAGTCGTTGTTGATAACGTCCACAAGGAGAAAGAATAGAATATGTGGGTACCCCTCATCCAATAGTGGCATGTGAATTCAGTTGAAGGCAAGGCCTTGAAGATATAAAAGTAGTAAATGAGTTTCCGATGTGTTTCGGATGATCTACCAGGTATGCCACCTGACCGTGACATTAAATTCAGTATTGAACTTATACCTGGTACTGCTCCTATATCAAAAAGACCATATAGAATGGATGTTAAAGATTTAATGAACTAAAGAAACAAATAGAGGAATTACTCAAGAAAGGGTTTATCCATCCTAGTTCTTCACCATGGGGGCCCCACACTCTTCGTGGATAAAAGGATGGATCTAGGAGGTTGTGTATAGATTATCGATCTCTTAATGAGGTTACTATCAAGAACAAATACCCTTTACCCAGGATCGAGGATTTGTTCGATCAGATGAGAGGAGCAAAAGTTTTCTCTAAGATAGATCTCCGATCGGGTTACCATCAGTTGAAAATCCAGGAGGATATTCCAAAGACGGCATTTACGTCTAGGTATGGGTTGTATGAGTTCACTATGATGTCATTTGGCTTGACCAACGCTCCAGCATACTTCATGTATTTGATGAACAAGGTGTTTATGGAGTATCTTGATAAGTTCGTCGTGGTATTCATTGATGATATTCTGGTGTTTTCTCGGAGTGAGGAAGAACATGAAGAGCACTTGAGACTTGTGTTGCAGAAGCTTCGGGAACATCAACTGTATGCCAAGTTTAGCAAGTGTGATTTCGGTTGAAGGAGGTCTCCTTTCTCGGACACATTATCCGATGGTGGAATTGCGTGGATCCAAGCAAGGTCGGGATGTGTTGAACTGAGTCCGCCTAAGAATGTACCGAGATCAGAAGTTTCCTTGGACTTGCAGGATACTATCGTAGGTTCATCGAGGGATTCTCAAAGATTGTGAAACCCCTTACAACTTTACTAGAGAAGGGTAAAGAGTTTAAGTGGGATGACAAGTGTCAGGCTAGTTTTGAGGAATTGAAGAAAGATTGACCACAGCTCCTCGTGTTGATAATGTCGATATCCACAAAGGGTTTGATGTGTATATGCTTCTCGGCAAGGATTAGGTTGTGTGTTGATGCAGGAAGGAAAGGTTGTAGCATATGCTTCAAGACAGTTAAGGAAACATGAGCAGAACTATCCTACACATGATCTCGAGTTAGTCAGTTGCATGCTCTCAAAACTGAGGCATTATATGATTGGGAATAAGTGTCGATTTTCACCGATCATAAGAGTCTGAAGTACATCTTTACACAGAAGGATCTTAAGCTAAGGCAACGAAGATGGTTAGAATTAATCAAAGATTATGATTTGGATATTCAATATCATCCTAGTAAAGCAAATGTTGTAGCAGACGCGTTGAGTCGAAAGAGTCAGGGCAATATGCTGATAGGTCGTTTGTTACCTCAGGAGTTATGTTGGGAAATGACATAGCTTAACTTGGGAACAGTTGCTCAGAATGAAACCTTGACATTGGAAATTGAGTCGACCCTTGAGCAGGAAATTAGGAAAGGGCAATTGACTGATGAAAAGATCATGGAATACAAGAAGTTGATAAAGTTGGGTAAAGTTCCGAGTTCGGGAAGATGAACAAGGAACGTGGTGGTTCAAGAACGATGTAATTTGTGTACGAGATTAAAGAGCTACGAGAAACCATATTGAAGGAAGCACACGATTCGGCTTATTCTATTCATCCTGGAAGTACTAAGATGTATCAAGATCTAAAACAAAGATATTGGTGGTATGGGATGAAAAAGGATGTAGCAGCTCATGTAGCTTTGTGTGACACATGTCAAAGAGTCAAAGCCGAGTATCAAAGACCAGCAGGGTTGCTTCAACCTTTAAAGATACCTGAGTGGAAATGGGAAGAAATTGGCATGGATTTCATTGTGGATCTACCTCGTACACGTGATGGGTATGACTCTATATGGGTTATAGTGGATCGATTAACCAAGGTAGCACACTTTATTCCAGTGAAGATGACGTATACGGGAGTCAAGCTGGCAGAGTTATATAATTCAAGAATAGTGTGTTTACATGGAGTCCCGAAGAAGATAGTGTCAGATCAAGGCACTCAGTTCACTTCTCGGTTTTGGCAGAAGTTACATGAATCAATGGATACAAAGCTAAATTTCAGTTCAGCATATCACCCTCAAACAGATGGACAAACAGAAAGGACAAATCAGATCCTTGAGGATATGTTAAGGGCTTGTGCTTTGAAGCATGGAGGTAGCTGGGATAAGAGTTTGCCTTATGCACAGTTTGCTTATAATAACAGCTATCAATCCGATTAAGATGGCACCTTTGAAGCTTTGTATGGAAGAAAATGCAGAACACCCTTGTTTTGGAATCGACCGAGAGAAGTCACTCTTTGGACCTTTGGACAACATAAGAGAAAAAAAGCGTTGAGACAATTAGAAAAATCTCAAAGCTGCAGTCCACGATGTAAGAGTTATGCTGATCCTCGAGAAGAGAAGTAGTATTGGAAGTGGGTGATTATGCATATCTTAGAGTGTCACCTATCCAAAAGTGCGAAGGTTTAATGTCGAGAGGGAAGTTGTCACCTCGTTTTATTGGACCTTTCAAGATCTTGGAAAGGAGAGGAGAAGTAGCTTACGAGTTGGAACTGCCAGAGCTTGGAGTGCATGATGTGTTTCATGTGTCACAGTTAAAGAAATGCACAGTGAGGTCGTAATAGAACCAAGACAACCTGGTGGAAGATATTGAGATGGAGAAAGATTTGACTTATAAAGAATATCCTGTCAAAATCTTGGATACCTCAGAAAGGGTTACTCGGAGCAAGGTCATCAGAATGTGTAAGGTACAGTGGAGTCATCATACAGAGGAAGAGGCAACCTGGGAAAGAGAGGATGAACTAATGGAAGACTTTCCTCAACTATTCTCTAATCATTCTGAATCTCTGGATGAGATTCTCTTTAAGGGGGTAGGATTTGTGACACCCTAAAATTCCATCACTAAAAATTTGCTTAAGCAATATAGTGTTTTAGGGTTAGTCTTAAGGATTTAATTAATTTGCTAATTAATTTGAGCTCTAAAGTAATTGATTTTAATTTAATTAATTTAGAGACAACAAGTGTTTGTGCATCATTATTTGGCTATGCAAGGATTTTGGTTGCCAGTGTGAAGTTTTAAATGTTTGAAAAATACTTTGAAAAGTTGGAAAAGTTTGGTTTGAATTTGAGTTGAAAATGTTTGAATAAAGGAGTTTGAAAAAGAAAAGAAAAAAAGACAAACCTATCTTTTTCTACCCCTTCCTCCCTTTCAGCCCAATCCGGCCCACTTCCCCGCCGTGGCCCACCTTTCCCTCCTCCTTCCTTTATTTCGCTGACAGCTGGTCCCGCATGTCAGCTTCCTCCCCTTCCTCGCGCTCCCCCTCCTCTGCCTCGGTCGGGCGCACCACCGTGATCCCCGCCGCCTTGCCCCGCGCCTCCCTGCCTCTCCCTTCCTTCCCCGAGCCTTGATTAAAAGGCAATAAATCCTGCAGCCCATAAATCCACCATTTCCTTTCTGTTTCCCCTTTCCTTGCCTCCTTTATGCCCGGGACGGCCGCCGGCCATCAATGGGAACCCGCCGGCTGCTGCTGCTTCTTCCCTTCCCCTCTCTCATCATATATAAGGGCACAATCCCAGCCTCTCCCTTTGCTCTGTGACGCTCTCATGCACACACACCTCCACTTCCACTCAGCGCCGCCACCTCTGCATTTTGCCGTCCGCCGGAGCCTCTCGTCACCGGTGAAAGTTCTCTCTCCCTCTCATGTGTCGCACCGTTGCTCATCGAGCCGTCATGTTGTCCAGGAGGGCCATCGCCGTACCGCGCATCGCCCGCACAAGGATCCCGCACCCCTGTTTCCGCTGGAGCACCTCTCGAGCTCACCGCCGTCGACGAGCTTCCTCACCGTCGCTTCTCTTCCACTTGCTGCTTCGCCCGACTCAACTCTGTGTGGTGAGCAACAATATCCTGTCGTTTTCTTCCCTACGCGTGCACCGCAGCACCCGCACGGGCTCACCGGAGTTGCCACTCCGCCCCCTTCCGGCGCCGGCCGCCGTGCTAGCCCGAGACCCCCTCCAGATGGTCGGGCCGTGTGCGCGTGCTGCCCAGCTCCGTGTTGCACCAGCCCGTTCACGCAGGTAGCATATGAAACTGTTTGGTGAGTTGTTTTATTTATTTATTGTTTGTTCATGCTTGTGCGTAGATATCGTGCCTGTTTCGACTGAGCACCCCATTGGAGAGGATCAAGAAGAGTCCTTCTTCGAAGAGGAGGATACTCAGTTTGTAGAAGAAGGCAAGTGGAATTCTCCCTCTGCATATTCTTCTTGGACCTATATAACTGCATATTTAAACAATATTTACCTTTACATGTTGTTATGCATTAACTTGATGGGAAATCACCTTTTTAAGGACATGACTAGAGTTTTACCCCTGTCACCTTGATCAACCCTTTTAAATAAATGTTTTTGGTAGATGAATGCTTAGCTGCTATACATGGGCTGGTTACAAATGGTTTTATGATACAGACTTTCATGTTTATGAAATGTTGGTTATGTTTTAAGACAAGATCATATGATTTAATTGGAACATGGAGAACCACCCAAGAAAACAGTACAACCACAGTCCACATGGCTCTGGCTTAGCCAATTAATTAGGTGTGTGAATGAACTGACGATCTTATCCGAAAGGGGTAGAGGGGGACCGGGGTTGCAGGGTATAGCCAGTTCTTTTGGGGTAGCGACCTTTGTTAAGGTCTTGACCATTAGGGAGGGTTATGGTCCTGTGCGTAACTATGGGTCATTAGTCTTTTGCATGCCTTTGTAAAGGCTTCGTAGTGAACCCCTATCCACTCACCTCGGAAGTGTTTAAGGGTCTAGCTAACCCGGGCAACATGGGGAACACGAACTGTGGTGAAAGTGTACAACCTCTGCAGAGTTAAAACTGATCGATCAGCCGTGCTCACGGTGAAGAGCGGCTTGGACCCTCACATGATAATTGAACTTAAAGATGAATTTAAATTGTGGTTCCTTATGGTTTTGAGATATGGTTACAAATGTTTAATCTTTTGGGGTTGGTATAAACTTACATCTAGTAATAGACTTGCTAATAAAACTTGACCAACTTTAAAATGCTAACCGCTACAAAACCTTAGCCTATCCTTGATAGCCTTGCATGTTTTCCCCCACTTGCTAAGCTCCAACCATAAGAGTGCTCACTCTTGCTTACCAATATTTAGATGAGAACAACGTTGAGGAGTACTGGAGCGACTTTGAAGAGTTCTAAGGCATGCGATCCCCCAGTCATGTGCCTGTGGAAGATGAAGATGAAGTCACTCGTTTAGTTATCGTTTGTCTTATTGGACCTTCGTGTCCACTGCCTGAGTGTAATAATGAATATTGTAATTGTTAAACTCTTGTACGTTTGATTACAGTTATGGTATTACACTCTTTTGTCTATCGTATGTGTGTAACTTGATCCTGGCGCACATATGAGATGCATTTGGTTTCATTTCGGAAATCGGATGTGACATTCGCGGGTTCTTTGGGTCGTCATGGTACCCAGATGGACCTTGCCCTGATCAAGCAAAAACAAGGCGAGACTCTTCGCGAGTACATGCGTCGCTTCTTTGAGAAAAGGGCTACTATTGTTGATGTCACAGAGAAAGAAGTCATTGATACCCTCCAGGATGGTTTCTATGACGATAGGCTTTTCCAAGACTTGGCTGCCCACCAACATCACCAAGCTCAAGGAGATGATCACTCCTTTGGGCGGGGCGAGGAAGATAAGGCTCGAAATCGGTTCAAGCATCTTCGTAACAACCAGAACAACAACAACAATAACAATGCTGGAGGAAGCAGTAGTGGCAAGCAACAGCAGGGCAACCGCCAGGGTAATAACTACTCGAGCAATCCTAATCGCAAGCGCAAGCCCGACAACATTTGCTGCCATGGACACTACGCCAAGCTCAAGATGATCCTCACTGGGCAACATTGACCAAGCAGAAATGCCTGTGGCACCTAGAGGGTGATCATACTACAGAGCAATGTTACCAACTCCGTCGTGCGCTAAAGAATACACCTGAGCAAACACATCCAAACCCAAGGTTTCATAAACACAAGGGGAAGAAGGCTAACAATGACAAAAGACCGGGTTTCGCACCCTCCAACCTTGTCAATGTCATATTTTGGGATTCCAACCAAGCGCATGCGAGAAGCTAGCACTCAGGGAGATCATGTCCATCCAACCAGCAGCTCCCACTTTCTCAAGTGGTGCGAAACCCCCATTACTTTCTCAAGGCGGATCAATGGACTAGTTTCTCGAGCGAGGATGATATCCTCTCGCTCGGATCCAAAGGTGGCGAGCTCCGGACTCACTAAGGTTCTTATTGATGGTGGCAGCGGTCTCAATGTCCTATTTGCCAAGACCTTGAAGAAGATGGGCCTAGATATCACCAATATGCTTACCAAGACCAACTCCGTTCTATGGTATCATCCAGAACGCAGCTGTTCCTTTGGGTTGGATTGTACTACCGTAACCTTTGGGACCAAGGATCACTACACCGAGTACATCAAGTTTGAGGTGGCTGACTTGAGACTTCTTACCATGCTATTCTCGGCGGCCTGGTCTCGCTAAGTTCATGGCTATCCCGCACTATGTGTGCTTGGTTCTCAAGATGCCGAACCCCAAAGGAGTTCTTTCATTGCAAGGATTTGAAGCGTTCCCTCACGACCGCGATACGTGAGAACTTGCCTCGACTACTGAAGTACCCAATGCAATGATGGAAGTCTTCGCGCTAAGAAGCTTGCTCGGGTGAGTGGAGGTTCTGAGAAGGCGACAAAACAACAAGCTGCACCATCTCGGTGACGCCCCGCTAAAAGCCATTGACCTCGATCGGTGACGGCGGCAAAGAAGCGACCATGATCGGTGCGTACGCTTGATCCTAAATAGGAAGACGCCGTCAACTTCCTTCGGGCTAACCATGATATCTTTGGAAAACCATCGACATGCGGTGTGCCGGAGGTTGATTGAGCACTCACTCAACGTTGATCCTAATGCTATCCCAAGAGACAACACCTTCGTCGCTTTGGCGATGACCGGCTGCTATCAAGAAAGAGCTTGCCAAACTACTCGCAGCCGGCTTCATCTAGGAAGTCTTTCACCCGCAATGGCTTGCTAACCCTGTACTCATCGGGAAGAACTCTAACGATTGGAGGATGTGCGTCAACTACATTGATCTCAACAAGCATTGCCCTAAGGATCCTTTTGGGTTGCCGCGGATTGATCAAGTCATTGACTCCATGGCGGGTGCTTTACTTTTTGTTTCTGGATTGCTACTCGGATATCATCAAATTGCAATCAAGGAATCGATCAAGAGAAGACCGCATTTATCACCTTTGGTGCTTATTGTTACACAACAATGTCCTTCGGGTTGAAAATGCTGGTGCTACATATCAAAGGGCTATCCAAGCGTGAAGCGCCTTCACAAGAACGTGGAAGCATACGTGGATGACATCATTGTAAAGACTAGGGATCCGCACATGCTTATCACGGATCTTGAGGAAACTTTCGCCACGCGAGTACCAATGGAAGCTCAACCCAACAAATGCGCCTTTGGCGATCATCTGAAAACTACTCGGTTCATCATCATCGCCCATCGTGGCATCAAAGCAAACCCCGAGAAGATTACTTCCATCTCCAACATGCAACCGACTACTATCAAAGATGTCCAAGCTTACTGTTGTATGGCGCCACTTAATCGCTTCATCTCACGACTTGGAGAAAGGGTTTACCTTTCTTCAAGCTACTCAAGTGGAGAAGTTTACGTGACAACGAAGGCGACCAAGCTCTTTCTCAGTTCAAGGAGTTCTTATCCAAGCCTCCAGCCTCAGCTCCCTTTGCCCAATGAAGAGCTCTTGCTCTATATTGCTGCGACTACTAATGTCACAAGACTGCTATTGTCATTGAGCGGCAGTGAAGAAGGCCATGGCTACCATCAGAGGCCGCCTATTTCATCGCTGAAGTACTTTCAAAATCCAAGGCTCGCTACCTTTGGTACAAAAGCTACTCTATGCGGTTCTGACATTTCACTTCGAAGCTCCGCCACTACTCGACGAGTACAAGATTGTGGTCACTAGCTACCCGCTTGGCGAGATATTGCACAACCGGGATTCCACAGAAGGATTTCTAAATGGGTCAGAGCTTGGTGCTTTATCGCCGAGTTCAAGTCTCGTGACCGCTATCAAGTCTCAAGCCTTGGTTGATTTTATGGTCGAGTGGCGGGAAAATCAAGTCCCAACTCCAATTGAGCGTCCAACATTGGGTCATGTACTTTGATTCCCTCAAGTTGAGGCGGTGCCGGGTACTTTTGATTTCCCCAAGGGCGAGCAACTCAAATATGTTTTGCGATCTTCCGAAGGTCTCAAACAATGAAGTTGAATATGAAGCTCTATTGCATGGTCTTCGCCGCGCCCTCCGGGCATTACACGACTACTTGTCTATGGTGATTCTTTGGTGGTCATCAATCAAGTCAACGATTCTGGGATCGTAATGTCGAGAATATGGATGCGCATCGTCAGAGGTATGCAAACTCGAGAACAAATTCCATGGTCTTGAGTTCCATCATGTGTCCATGATAACAATGTTGCATGCGATGTCTTGTCAAGCCGGGATCTACACGAGCTCAAGTGCCTGGAATCTTCATCCATGAACTCCACAAACCATCAATTCTGGAGCAATCATTTGCACCTGCGACTACTTCAGTTCAACCTGATCGAGAAGTGCTTATGATTGATGTGGACCGAGAACCTTTATCGACTACATTAAACACCATTGATTCTCAAGACAAGTCGTCCGAGCGCATCTCACGCCGCGTCAAGGCTTATGTTCTAGTCGGAGATCAACTCTATAAGCGAGGCGCAAGCTCTGATGTACTCATGAAGTGCGTTTCTCGCGAAGAAGGCAAGGAAATCTTGGAGGAGACACACAAAGGAATCTGTGGCAATCACGCTTCTTCCCGCACCTTGGTGGGAAAAGTGTTCACATGCTTTCATCGGCCTACGCCTCTTGCCGATGCAGAGGAACTAGTCAAAATGCCAAGGATGCCAATTCTTCGCCAAGCAACAACACGCCCGCCTACAAGCTTATCACGATTCCACCAACTTGGCCTTTGCTTGTCAATGGATATGATTGGTCCTCTCCCAAATGCGCTGTGGGGATTCAACAGAGTTCGTGGCTATCGACAAGTTTACCAAGTGGATTGAGGTCAAGCTGTCACATCCCAAGGTCGATCGTGTCCTCGACTTCTTGGATGAAATCGACATCGCTATGAGTTCCCTAACCGCATCATCACGCACTGGGTTCAAATTTCAACAATCACCGCCTGGGAGTACCGCGAGAATAAAGTGGAATTGACGTCGAGACGCTCCGCCTCATCCACATGCCAACGCCAAGTGGAACGCGCTAATGGGATGATACTCGATGCTCTCAAAAGTGACTATATGATGCAACAAATACCAAGGGCGGCAAGTGGATCAAGGAACTACCCAATGCACTGGGGCTACGACTCACCTACTACTCCCAGGGTAGTCACCTTACTTCCTCGGTCTACGGCTAAAGCCGCTTTTGCTCCGATGTCATGTGGGTTCTCCGACGCTTGATCAAGATGAAGAAAGCGAGTCAAGAAACAAGACAGAGATGTCGAGCCTCAAGAAGCTCGCTGCAACGCACTTTGTTCAATCCGGCTCGATACCTTGAGAAGATTCACCGCTTACCATGACCGCAATGTTAAGGAACGCTCCTTCAACGTTGGTGACTTAGTCCTTCCGTCGCATCCGTAATCACGGCAGACTACACAAGCTCAACTCGCCATGGGAAGGTCCTTTCTCTGCAAGGTAAAGGTTACCGACCCAGCTCATATCGCCTTCAAACTCTAGAAGGCGAGGAAGTCGACAACTCTTGGAACATCGACCAGCTTTGTCGCTTCTACCCGTAGGGGGTCTCAACAACCCTCCCGAGGCTCATTGTAAAACAACTCGTATTGGGTTTCATCAACCCTTTCCAGGGCAGCCGGTTGCAACCACTCAATGCAGACTACGGTTGTCACCACTCGTAGGGGATCAAGATAATCCTCTCCATAGCTTTGTGTATCTTCTCATGGCTTTCACCATGCGAGCACCAGCAGGGGCTTCATCAACCTCTCCGTGCGGTCATTCTGGGACCTCGAGGGAGTCATGATAACTCTCTCGATGATCCTGATCGTGTCAGAACAATAAGTGGCACATGCTGTCCATGTCTCTACTTTTCAATAAGAGGCTTCGCCTAGAGTAACACCCTTCCGGTAGGGTCTCAAAGTGGAACTCTCATACAAGTTGTGCTACAGAAGGATGAGTTCATCACACTCCCCCATGGTCTTACTCGTTCTTGAACATCCTTGCAGTACTCTCTCACTAGGCTCATAGCCTCGTGAGGTACTTAAGACATTGTAAACATCGTACAAATGTATTCAATAATAAAGTTGCTACTCTATACCGACTTGTTATCGTTTTTTACTTGTTCATAACAAAGCCTTCTTTACCGCTACAACTAAGGTGTTCAACTCGTTATGAATAAGTTCTTTCGAGTACTCTCTCACCAGGCTCATAGCCTCAGAGGTACTTAAGACATGTGTTTAGTTCTACACTACACCAACTTGTTACTACCTTGCTTTTTTCATGACAAACCTTCTTTACGCAAGCATGCTAAGGTGTTCAACTCGTCATGATTTAAGCTAATGTTCTAACATTTATACACTTGAGTACTCCTACCATGTATCGTATCTCTTTGCAGCCTCACACTCAATACCAACTCGAGTACTTGGCCAACACATAAGCATACAAGGGATCAAGATAATTGATTTACTCAAAGTTTTCAATTATATTACATAAACACTTGTTCGGGATTACACTTGTCTTTCCCTAGTGTTTCTACTCTCTGGTACATCTAACGGAGATCGATGAACTTGGAGATCGCTTCATTGGAGAAGTTCATTGCATCAACTTGTTGAGCGATCATCGATGCAATCTCTAGATCCGCCGCTCATGATGACCGTGAGGTCTCGCCTCAAGATAGAATGACTTGATAAAGCTCAGACTTGGTTTGGAATTGTGCACGCTTGACCTGGGCGTACTTCCGGGATCTTCTTGGTGTCCTTCAACCTCTCCACAAGTGGTCGAGGCTGAACTCAAATGACTCTAGCCTCAAAAGATTCGCCAATCGGGCTCGACCGCTCACAAAGCCTTCAACTCGAGTGCAGCCTTGACTTCTTCAATCTTGAACTTCAACGACTGCATGCAAGTCAACAAGTCATTCCATCCCGCTAGGCGGATCTCCATTTCACGCTCAAGTTCAAAGCACCGCACCTTATAGTCCTCCTTCAGATCCATATGAGCTGATTCTTTTCTTCACGGTTAAAGGCCACCGCCACCCAACGCCTTGTTCTTGAACTTGTCGAACTCTCTTCCGTCACCGCCGCAAAGGATCAAGGCTACTTATCAAAAGCGGTGTGAAAGAACAAAAGTACTCAACGATGAATTCAGAAAGGGAGATTACCTTTATTCTTCTGGCGCAGAGACTTGTTCTTCCCAACAACGTCATCTTTCTTCGCCGTCACGCCTTTTGGATCTCATTGTGGTACTCGGCATTGGCATCAAGCTTTCTTGCAGCCAGAGACAAAGCTTTCGCTTAAGTTCTTCTCTCGAGCCACGTGACCTCTTTGATGTCCTCAAGATGTTGTTCAAGCAGGAGTCTTGCGCTCGACCGCTTGACTACTTCTCGCAAAGACAACAAACAACTCAAAAGTCGAGGCGTGATATCTTTAATGAAAAGTACTCTTCAAGAGACTACACACTTATCATGAATAGTTTCTCGATGTTGTGGAACATCTCACCGTGAGCATGCAAGTTATCCTCATCCGTGCATGAGTCGTCATAAGGCATCAAACCTTCTGCCATGGATTGAGTACTTGTGCTCGCTGCAGAGTATTTCGCAGCACTGCGCAGAGGAGCCGGGTCATCAATGAGTGGCTCATGTGGCACTATGCGATCTTCCTGGTTGTCCTCAAGCGCCGCCATTGTGCATCTACTTGACGATGCAGGGCTTCGCAACCGGATTTCTTCATAGGCTTACGGGTCGGATCCCACCAAGCCTTCATTTGCCACGGCTCAATATCATCGAGTGATCTTCACTGGCTTGGAAGCCGCCTCCACCGCTGCCTTGACCACGCCGCCCAAAGGAAGCGCAGCTTCGCAAAGACGGCTTCAGGGTACTTCTTGGCGCCCGGAAGTACATCTTCTTGTTGTTCTTGAGGAGTTTGGTCTCCTCCAGCAGCACTACTTCCAGAGGCGCCCACTTCACATCAGTGGATTTTCTGCATCAACAAGTTGGTCAGTAAATACAGACTACATAATATAAATAAGTACTCGAGTACTTGGGTACTTACAGAGCAGCTCGAGGCACCGAAACTTTCGGCCCCAGCATGTCAAAGAAAAAAGGTGCCACCAAGACCTCCTCGCACACTATCCACCGGCAGCACACTTCCTGGTACCGCGGCTTCTTGTTGCTCATGCGCCACCGTCTCCACGGCTGACGCTGGAACCACCTTGGGTTCTGTTATTCTTGGGGGGCTACTCGAGGGTACATTGGATGCACTCTCGATAACCTGCACAAGTCAAAAATCAAGGCATTAAAGCGAGAGAACAAGTACTCAATACGACATCGACTACTTAAGAGTTCTCCAACACTTACTGTAATGCAGGGGAGGCCTGAGATCTTCTTTACGGCTCGCTTCCCCACCGTGGTCCTCTTCTTCCGGGGTGGCAGAGTCACATCATCTGCGAGAGATGATCTTGGGTCTCTTTGGCGACCTGGCGGCGCCACTGGGATGGATGCCCCGTGAGTATCCATGGCGGCTCTTCACTTCAAAATCTTTGTTGAAGTGTTTGGCATCATCGCTTGAGGAGGCGCCCTCCACCAAGACTTCTTCTTCTCCCTGAGCGATTGACTACTCTCGGGGCTTGAGCCTCCACTGCTGGCTCTCCTCCGGCGCTTGTAGTGGGTCTTGGGGATGAGGAGGAGGAATGGACACAAATTTCAAAAACAAGGCAATTGTTAGCTACGACTACTTACAATAAGTACTGGGGCTAGTTCTAAACTTACCATACGCTGGAGGATTGTTCACTATATTCATGGACGCAGGAATTCGTGAAGATTCTTGAAGATCTTCTGCAGCCTTTCCATCACAAGATCATCATCGATCTCTTCAACAGATAGCCTCGAGCCATCATCCCCTCCAAAGGTACTCGAACCCAAGATGCTCCCTCAAGGGTTGTACCCGCACATGAAGTCAAGGCTACCTCTCTCAAGCCTTGTGCCTTCTTCGCGCAATCTTCACCAGCAGCTCGATCCGGATGCACTCGCATCGTTGGTTTGTCCTTCCGAGCTCGCCGATAATCGGCGCGAACATGCTTGGCTTCGCATGAGGCGGGCGCTTCTCGATGTAGAACCATTTGTTCTTCCAATCTTGATTGAGTCAATCAAGTCGCATTTGAAGTACAACTCTTGCACCTTCGGCTCATCTCGCACACCGGCTCCACCGACTACAACCGAAGTTGGCTTGGGCTGGCTTCAAGCGGAAGATTTTTCTAAACAGAGCCCAATGTGGGCGGATTCCAAGAAAAGGCTTCACAAAAGTGCACGTATAATCTGGAAGAGATGTTGGGTTTGAGGTTCACGTGCTCGCTTGAAGAAGTCAAGGAAGCCACGGAAGAAATTTGATGACGGCGTCAACCACGCTCGGCGAAGTGGCGAACATAGGGATCTCATCGAGCTCTTCTCCATTGGCCACGCATCTCCCGTGGCAGAGCTCAACCGGTGTCGCCTTCTCACGCAGCAACCCACCAAGCCGAGGGCCTTGATATCTTCTTCCTCATCTTGGATTTCTTCCAAGAGACGGCTGGCTCGGGGCCGTGATGACCACTCTTATACTTGGCTCCAACAATTGATTTTTGCCATGGCGAACTTCCTCTTTGACCCTTGGATGGCGGCAGCTTCATCCCCGGCCACGAGTCTTCTTCGCATCGACTTGAGGGTTGCGAGGGGTGGGCGCAAACTCTTGGCAAAGTGGGCGCTCGAACTACTGCGGCTACGGATGCTAAAGCTCGGATCTATGGGCGAATGGAAGCGGTGAAACCCTAAGAGATATCCCTTATTTATAAAACCAAAACCCTAAAACAGTTCGACACAGTGACCCTTGAATTCAACAGTTGGTTTCACTCGGCAAAATTTTGGCTAAGTCGAGGACTAAAATCCAAGACCACTCGGCTCCATCTCGGGGCTCGACTACTCGATGGAATTGGATTTCACTCACTGATTCACTGAATTCAGGCCACTATTCTACAGTCAGATTGGATCCTTCAATACGAGAAAGTACTCGACTCAAAGCTCGGGGGCTCCGTGCCATGTGTCCTTCAGTTTTTCTCAGGATTTTACGGGATTATTTGACGAAGACTACTGATTGACCCTCAGCTTGAATTGTCAATTCGAAATAAGGCTCGGGGGCTACATCCATATAGGATGCAATTTTTTGCAAATCGCATTCCTATATTGTTTCTTCGGATTTTCTACGGATTTTTCGGAGCAAGATCAAAGAGTAGAAGATTGACCCTCAGCTTGAATCCTGGATTTGGCCTAAGGCTCGGGGGCTACATTCCATATGGAATGCGATTTTAGTAATTGCATTTCCATATGGATCTTAGATGCAAAGATTTCAAGAACGAAGCGGGTATTATTGAAGACCTTCAAGGGAAGTACTCGGGGACGCTTGGGAACAACTCGAGAAGACTTCAAGACTACTCGTGGAGTTAATGGAGTACCTTCCACCTCATGATGATTCAATGTACTATTGAAGATTGAAGCTTGTAGAACTTGGGGACGCTTGGGAACTACTAGTGAAGACCTTCAAGACTACTTGGAGCATCACACTCGACTACAAAGTACTCGGGGGCTTGTCGACCGGGCATCCCTAGGCCCACCAACACATTGTGGGCCATACCCGGAGATGAGTTCTCATGACACCGACTACTCGACTAGTGGGCCATGGTGCTAGTACCGTGGACCACAAGGCAAGACAAGACGTACAAGGACTTGTACTAAGACTATGATAGCTTTCCATACCCTGTATAGGCTACTCCGGGTCCTACTCGAATAGTATCCTTGTACCAATCCGAATTGTAACCCTGCCTCCCGTGGTATATAAGGCGGGGCAGGGACCCCTCTCAAAACATACGCAATCAATACAGAGCCATGCAACATACATGACGTAGGGTATTACGCACATTGCGGCCCGAACCTATCTAATTGTGTGCCCCGTGTCTCACCATCGTGTTCCTGATCTCGGCAAGCCCCACCGCACAATCTACTACTTCGGGTACCCCGTCGTAGGCTCGGTGTCTAAAACACTGACAACAGCAAGTCATGCAAATTAGAATGAACAAAAGAAGATGTACCTGCGGTGTAGAAACCAAACGACCGAGGCACGTACGGCGGAGCCTACGGAAGCCTAACTACTCTGTAGAGAACTATGTATCCAAATTAAATTATTTATAGGTATCTTAGCAGAACTATGCCTTTTTCTCAACAATATTTTTTCTTCGTTTCAGTATATGTTCCTCCAAACACAATTCCAGATAACGGACAATGTAGCATATTATATAGGTTCAGCTAGATAGGAGTCACAACGGGAGAACATGCAGTGTGCAACCATAATTTTCATGCAGGACGACGAGGCGGCCTTGAACGAGAATGCAAAACATTTTGGAAGCTTATGTCCTCTATGGGAATTCTAAAACTTTTAATGTAGGAGATCCAGAGCTAGAAAAGCAGCCTGCAAAATATAAATGTCTTCTGCCTCAACCGTGGGTGGTAAGATTGTAACAATCACTATGTAAGAACTCATCTAAGGAGACACGGGTTAAGACACAAAGGGACACAGGCCGGTCGGTGATTGCTCCGATTATCTTGGAGATTTTTGAGCTTAGTTTGTTTTTCCAAGAATTTTCTTTGTGTTATGTTAGCAGAATTTGTAATAAGGTAGCTCATGAATTGGCCAAGCAAGTTAGCAGATCAGAAACGGTGGTGTGGCATGAGACCCGTCATGTATCCATAGCTTGCTAGAGGTGGAGTGTAATCATATTCCATGATGATGAATGAAAGGCCTGGTTCTAAAAAAAAAGACTGTCGAGGAAAACGACATTGATGCAATGCCGATACTCCAGAAGCTTGCTACTTAGATAGACATGTAGATGACTGACAGTGGCGCAGCCAGGATCACATAATAGGGGGGCTGAACAGTAACTTCTTTTTAAACCATCAGCATTGTTGTGAGAGAGAAGCGTTGAATTGAAAAAAAAATCATACAGCTTGAGCAAACAAAAGGCCGGCCAGTCCCTCCTAGTTCGTCCGATGAGAGAAAAAAGGCCTGAGGTCTGGGCTGTGCATTGGCTGGACTTTAGATTCCTCCATGGGCCGTGGTAGGTTGCAACCCAAATCACTAGCCAACTGGCCCATCTCGCACACCCCTTCATCTTGAACCTCTGACCAGATCGGCTCCGGACCTCCAACCCTCCTATTCCTTGCGTCCATGGCAGAAATCTCTAGGGGGGCTAAGGGGGGCTTCATGGATTCCACGGCAGTAGGGGGAGCTCGAGACCCCCCGCCCCACCGCTATATTCGCCACTGATGACTGAGACACCGTGGTGACGATACACTTGCATGGGACCAACACTTCTTAGTTTTGATCTCCTTGTTTCTCTCGTTTTGTGTTCTAGTTCTTCTCTAGCCTCAATGGGATCGATGCACCATGAGGTTTTAAAATACAAACACATGTTCACAATCTTCACATCCATATTCTAAAGGACTGAGGATATGATGCTCATCGTGTTTCTCCTGGGGTTTGTTGGAGCTTTTCAATCCGTGTAGTACTGGCTACTGATACAATGCAGATTTTCTTTTGCAAAACCTGATGACTGATTTCAGTTTATCTGGTGATGATCAAGACATAGGAATTTTCGTTCTTCTGATGCAGCTTTTCATGGCGAACTAAGTGCGAAGCTTAAACTACCGGAATCGCCGCCTTTGCCTAGAGTCCGGGCCTTCGTCGAGACCCAAATAAAAAACTCTCGGCAAAGAAGGCTTTGCCGAGAGAGTCAATTAAAAACGCCGGCAAAGAAAAAACACTCAGCAAAGAGGCTTCTTTGCCGAGAGCCAACCAAAAACCTCTCGGCAAAAAAAAAAAATCACTTTCTCAAGTCCAAACTTTTTGTACCATCAACATACACATATACAAAACTTATGCACAAATTTGGCATAATTTTAACTTTGTTTGCTATATTTAACAATTTTATATCATTTTAGGCATTTTTTGTATACGTCCGATTTGAAGTGCAAGTGCATTAAATCATAGAGTGAAGTTGTTGAAAAAATGATATTCATGTTCATGAGACATCTCTAAGACCATGTACATGAAATAAAGCTAAATTTCCGACATTTGGTTCTCTGATCATGATGAAGATCATGAGGTAGAAAGGTTTTAAAATTATATAAAATTCAAATGAAGTTTGAAAATTAAATTTGTCTAATGATCGTGATATCATATGCAGAGGTTATGGTAAAAATTGAGAATGTTTTGAAGACTTTAACACGTACGCTGTTTAGAAACTGGAACATCTCACGAAAAGTTTCTAAGAATTTGAACTAATAACAGTAGGTTCGGAGTCTTAGCGAAATTCAAATTTGAGTGTGACTATAAAATTTTTTCTATAAGTAGTATACAACATAATTGGTGTTATATTAAATTTTGGAAATTTTTGCATCTATTTGCTATTTTTGAATAATTAATTTGATTAAAATTGTCTATGCCGAGAGTCAGGCTCTCAAAGAGAGACCTCTTTGACGAGCCAAGATGGTGGGCTCTCGGCAAGAAAATGTGTCCCACCACGACCCACCTCCGGCCCACCTCCAGCCCACCGCCCCGTCCTCATATATAATGCCGCCTCTCTCCTTCCAAACCCTACTAAACCTTCTTCCCTCCCTCCCACCCAGCCACGCAGCTGCCCCTCCCTCCCCAATGCGCGCCTCCCTTCCCTCCCTCCCCCGCCCGTCCTCAGACCACACAACCCAGAGGCTTGCCGTCCCCCTCCCCCCTCCGCTCGCCCCTCACCTCATGGCGACGAGCGGCGGTGGGGCGAGGCGCGATGGTGGCGGATCCTCAACGCGGCGGCCTCGCCTCGCGGCGGTGGCGGCCTGGCTCCTCCTGGCGGCCTGCAGCTCCATCCCCGGCGCGACGACGGCGGTGGATGCTCCTCCGGCGTGGATTTGGTGTGCAGCGTGGATCGTTGGCGGCGCGGCGAGGCGGCCGAGGCGACCGGATGTGACGGCGACAGATCTGTTGAGGGTGTGCGATGGCGGATGTGCGGCGGCCGGATCCGGGTGTGTGGGTGGTGGCTCTCTCTCTCGGTGTGTGTGCGGCGGCTCTGGTGGTGGTGGTGGCGGCGGCGGCGGCGGCGGTGGGCGGTGCTGGTGGTAGAGGCTGCGGCGGGTGGTGCTAGTGCTGGTGGTGGTGGTGGCGGTGACGGGCGGTGGTGGTAGGCTGGTGGCGGCGGTGGCGGGAGGAGCACGCGGCCGCCTGGCCCGGGCGGATTTATTTATTATTTTTTGGAAATTCTTCTTTGCTGAGAGTCATCTGGCCTCACGGCACACGTGTGCCGAGAGGGGTCTGCGATTCTCGGCAAAGACCTCTGAAACAGCCGACTACTGCATGCGGGGGGCTTCCTCTCGGCACTGCTCGAGGGAAAGTGGCATGTGTCAAGAGCATCTTGCTCTCGGCAAAGGCGGCGATTCCGGTAGTGTTAGAACTGTTCTGGAGAGAAAACTATGCATCCTAAATTATTTTTATATAGGTAGCTTAGCAGAATTATTTAAAGTGACGACAAGGCGTTTCCTGGTGTTGTCACTAAGGATGGATTCCAGATCTGTTCTTAAAGTGACGATGCTACGAAATGCCAACAAGCATTTCTAGCACCGTTGCCGGGGAAGGCACAGGATTATCATGACTATGCTTTGCATCTGTTTATAAACTCTAAGTAGGTTAGGACAACTCTCAATGCAGGCTAACCTTGATTGTCTTCTTTTATCTTTGGATGATGAAGACAGGTAGTGTATGACTGGTTTCGACTTACCGGAGAATTTTACTGAAGATCCCGAGTCACTTGTGAGGAGAGCTCGAATTCATTTCGACTCACCTCATCGACTACGGAAGGCGATCCAGCTTCCTTTGTGTAACATCCGCATTTTCAATACGGAATGTTAATAGTAAAAATGAGGATTTTAAAATTTTTGTTGAATTATTTGGGTGCTTATTAAATTGAATAAGGTTGCCTTCTAATTTCTCTCCTAGAGTCCTAGATTTATTTTTGAGCTAAATAAAAATTCCTAGGAAATATAAAATGCTAGTGTGAGAACTTTGGAGTTTATTTGGATTTTATTTGGAATTGTTTGAGTGTGATTCAAATTTGAATCTTTATTCAAATTTGAATCAAATAGATTTAGGGGTTAAGGAAAAGAGGAAATAGGAAAAGCCTCTTCACCTCAGTTGGGCCGGAACCACACCTCACCCAGCTAAACAAGTCCACCGGAGGCCCTCTGTTTCCTCCCCGCGTTCAACCAAAGCCCCTGCACTTCTCCGCAGCCCACCAAAGCGCGGCCCACGAGCCCGCCTACCACCTACCGCCGCTATGACGCAGACAAGCGGGCCCGCTGCCTTCGTCACCCCCCCGTCTCCTTTCTCGTTTTCTCGCGGCCAAAGGCGCCAAAGTGCTGGAGACCCGCCATGGCCGCCGCTGCGATGCCGTCCACGCGCCCGCGCTGCATCCCAGCCATCCACGCGTCCCGCGCCGCGCCCTGCCCTATAAGTAGGCCGCCACCCCGGAGCCCCCAACCCTAGCCGCCAGGGATTTTTCCCCATTGCCGCACCTCTGACTCGCCGGAGAAGAAGGAGAAGGGGAGAGGAGGAGAGAGCCGAGGTCAGTCCATGAGCGCGCCCGGGCTGAAGACCAAAGGCCACCCTGGAGCACACAGACGCCAAGGACCGCGGCCTGCTTCCCTCGCTTCCGCGCCGCCGCTTCCTCCCGGCGACCATGCTCGGCCACCTTCCCCAACGCACGTCCGACCGGTGGTCACCAAGGTGAGGCCGCGCCCTCTCTCGGTTGTGGACCCGCCTTCGTGCCGAGGGGAACGCGTCCACGCCGTCTGCGCCGTGCCGCACCACCGCACCGCCGTTAAGCCGCCGCCTTCGTGCCGTGCTGCGTTGCGAGCCGCCGCTGTCATCACGCACGCTGCACGCCTCACTTTCTCCCTTGTCCGCGGCCGCCGCCCGTCACACCCGCCCGCTCCGCGGCCGGCGCAGCGGCTGCCCGACGCCGCGCTGTGTTCTTCGTCCTCCTTACACGCCTGTGCACGCCGCCGCTGGGTCACCACGCACGCGACGCGTTGCCCCAGCGGGGAGCCGGCACCTCGCCGTCGCCGCCGAGGTTCCACCATGGTGCCGGCGCTATACACTCGGGGCAAAGCCCCTGATTTTGTCGCATTTGCACTCACGGTACGCGTACGCATGACGCTCGGACCTGTCCACACACGCGCGCCGGCGGCCAACCGCACTGCGCCGTCGCGCGTCTCACCATGTCGCCGCCGTCAAGCATCGCACAGGCCCCAGATGCCGCCTTTCTTGGCCGGGGCATGTGCGCAAGTGTTCCCCGAGTAGCACCACGCCGCTTGTTGACCAGACTCTTGCACGCCTCGGCCGTGGCCTTGCCGGAGGAGCCACTGCGGCATTTTGCCGAACACATGCCAGCACCGCCCCAAAACCCCAGGGGTTCTACTTCACACGGCCGCCCTCATGTTTGAGTCACCGCAAAGGATCCGGCGGGATCAAATGCGGCGGGCCACTCACGGCCAAGCCCCTCTCAGCCACACGCATCCCGCCACCTTTCCCGGGGATCTTGCGCCCCACGCCGTCCGGTCGCCACGTGGGTTTGCGCCGGCTATGAGCTGCCCGGTTGGCTGCCACGTGCGCGAGAGGAGATAGCCAGCAGCTGGCTATAAGCCCAGGTAGAGTCTGCTGGAGACACCCTTTAGCTAGCCTAAAGATTGCAATATTGTATATGCATATTTTAATTTCAGAAATCTATTTTCTCTTTGAAAATTCATATTAAATCCATTTTAACTCCGAAAAATACAAACCTTTTCTGGAAATCTTCTAAAAATCCAAACTCCATGCTAGGCTAGAGTTTGCCTCTTTTTGGGTCTTATTTGTTCTTCATCTTGGATTTATTGCAATTAGCACCATGTTTATTTATAATTATGATTCTAGGAGCCTGGGAGCGGAGAGAACCAGGGACTACGACGACACGACGACTACTCGCACCTAGGTTCACGCGACCTACTTTGAATGCCCATTAGGCATTGCTTTAGAACTGCTAGCGCTTTATTTATGCATGATGATGGATATGATGATAACCCTTGCACTGCCCTTTTTAATACCTTGTCCTTGATTGACATAGTACTTTATTTACACATGTTGATACGCTGAGCTTGCTATGCATGTGTTGGGATATTGTGGTAGTTTCTTGGCGTGTGTGGGGATAAACCGGCAGGAGAAGGTGTTTTTGGGATAATTGGCGGGGGGTGAGCTCAAGACAACCCGATCCGGGATCGGGGCAGGATCGCTTCTGGGCGATGCCCAGTTTGGTACCTATGGCGGGTACATGGTTTTAGGAGCACAGGTGTTGGGGTTTTTGTGATGACTTGGAGGATAGGAGCTCGCCCCGGTCTGAAACCGAGTGGGTCGCTTTGTTACACAGGACTTTCGTACACACCACCTCACCGAGAGTGGGGATAGGGCCGTTTCGGCCCTAGCAGGTGCGATACCATACCTAGAAGGATAGAGGGTATCGGTGAGAGGTTAGGGTGAAGTCCCTTCCCTATTGGGCACTCCCGTGCGGCCACCTGCAGGGGCATGTTCATAGTTCAGGGTGGTCCTGCGAGGGACCGCGAGACCGGATGCGAGGATGGAATCGTAACTCCTAGGTGTTCGTTCGGTTGGGTGGGCTCGGTCGGTCGAACGCCATCCGAGTGCTATTCGAGTTGGGTACTAGTGTACATGCTCTGCAGAGTTTAGATCTATACGATAGCCGCGCCTCGGTTATGGACATGCCCGTTGTTTACTCCGACTCTTACGTTTTGGAATTTCTACCTCCCCATTATAGGATGAGAGTGTATGGTGAGCCGTGGTTGTATTCGGGGAGAGGAGAGTTGCTTCCTCTACCTCGCGGATCCGGGTGCAACCATTGAGGTGCGAGGAGTGGGAGTTCTCGCACCGACCCTAGCTGGAGATAGGTGATGGTGACGGTGATCTGGTTAACCAGGTGTAACCATTCGTGGATGAGTGATATGGGTTTTGGTGGGAATATGGAGATGATATTCTTTTATATTGATGCTCGCTTAGGAAACCCAGCCTCTACCTTGTTCCTCTCATTACCTTTAGAAGTAGGCCACTCAAAGCTTGCATACGGTTGGTGACGTGGACCTATCCCAATCCTTGGGGATAGCCCCTGAGCTTGCAGGGTACGAGTTAAACTTTGACAACAACGCCGACGGATGGTACGACTGAGGGGCACGTTGCTTCGCTCAAGGATGCCTGTGGGAGAAGAATAAAGACGGAGACACCTTACGGATGCTAGCTACTGCGTAGGCTCTTATTCATGTTATTCCAAGAGGCGTATTGATGTACTCGATTATTCGGGACTTGTAATAATGAGATTATATTCATACTCTGATGCTTTACTTCGATGTATGACTGTAATATTTATGTGTGATGAACGCCAGCGTGATAGCGTCGATCCGTGGACTATCACGACGAGAATGACAGTTTTCCTTTTTGAAAACCCGGGCTATAGATGGTATCAGAGCCATACTTGACCGTAGTACGTGCCCTTAGAAATGGTCGATAGAAATTAGGACTCTAAATGATATCTTTTGCTATATACAATTCTTGGCATATATTACAAAAACTTATCCTTCTTTGAAAAGTTCTACCTCACCTGCGCTAACTAGAAATTTCTTCCGTGTCACAGGAAATGGACCGACAGGAGATAGAACTACTCCGAGCACATGGAGGGACTTGCTCTTGGGTGGACCGGGTCGCCCTCAGCCGGGATTCCCCCACGCGTCACCTACCACGCCGAGGACGCCCCGCACTGCCGTCAGACCATCGGTGCTTTGCACGGTGGCCATCCTACCCACCCAGCGCGCCCGCATTTCACCGGGATGCTCGAGCACGACAGACTCAACATCGTGAACGCCGTGGACACCGCCTTTGCAGCCACGCATTGCCACTGCTGGCTAGGTACCGCGACGTCTACAGGACAGGAGACCTGCGGCTGATCCCCCAGGACTACTACAGAGTGGCTCCGATCGTGGACGGACTGCGGGACCCTACAGCACTCTACGAGATAGAGGTTGTCTAGGGTCCTCTGCGCGAGTCCGACGACACGCTCATCACCACAGGGAGCTACCTCGTGGACCTCGACACTCACGCCCGCCGACTGAGCGAGCAGACGAGTGGACTCTTCAGCAGACTGGAGCACACTATGTTGGAGTTCATGAGCCAGCCCACGCGCCAGTCGATCGTGGAGAACTGCACTGCGCCGAGTCGAGCAGCTCGAGCGAGGGCTACGCCACGCCAACTCTCTGGTGGTGCGAGCTGAGGCTGAGAGAGTGTCCGCTCGAGAAGAGATGATCTACGCACAGGAGGATCTACGCAAGCAGGAGGCAGGTTCGAGCATCTCTTCGACAAGCTAAACTAGAAGGATGCACTGTTCACCTCGCAGGGACGCAGTCTCATTCGTGAGAAGGCCAGGGTGGCCGAGCTTGTGTAGGACATGTACTCCAACACCGCCAACCTCGCTGCACTCACCAGGACTTCTGTGTTCCTGCTGGACAAGTGCAAGAGGATGCTGAGGACTTGGGAGGACGCTGACTCTCTTCGAGTGGACGAGCTTATGGAGCTCAACGGTCTGCTACCCCCAGAGCACCAGCGGGCGATCCGCAAGGAGACTTTCAAGCTCCACCCGTCCGCCCTCAAGCTTCACCTGTGTCCGATGGCTGACATACCCGCTCCAGTTGAGACCCAGGAGGTGAGGGCTGCTCACGCCATGCTGACGTGGATGTTCCCCAGAGACTTCCCCGAGGAGGACCGTTGCCCCGTGAGGTACAAGAAGGCTCGCTTTGAGTAGCGTGCTGGAGCGTGATCATGCTAATAAGAGTAGAGTTGTAAGATAGGTAGCTACCATGAGTTGATCCATGCAGCCGAGAGCCTGTTCCGGTGCATGTGGAGTTATGAGTCTTTTCACACCTAGATGTGCACACCCTTTTGAGATCATGTAACGCTATATTAGATTGTTCGTGTGTGACCTCCAAGGCTTGAGTCACCTCGAGGAACTTATGTACTCATAATGGATGCTGATTGTTTGGTCTTAATGGAGTTAATCGTTCTTATTGCTTTTTCCCTTTGAGTGTTAGAATTATATTAGTAGAAATATTTTCATGTTTGTATATCAGACTCAACTTGTTGGTGAGTGACGTATCTAAGGTTTTCTATGCCCTTGGTCTTGTTTTCGTGAAGATGTCCATCGAGGTCGACGCTTGGCTCGCCTCGAGGAGGCCAAGGCCGAGAAGAGCAAGCCCCGTCCGTGGTCGTGGACGTGGCCGCACTCCTGCTCGTGGGCATGGACGCACTCGTGGTCATGGACACGCACCTGTCCGAGGATGAGGCCGAGGCGTTGTGGTGCCACCACCACCGCCTCCGCCCATCGGTGAAGGCGATGCTGAAGGAGAGGAAGAAGCTGAAGGAGAACCTGAGCCGGTACCAGCTCCCCAGGGTCGTGGGTGTGGTCGTGGCCGTAGAGAGGCACCGCCACCACCACCGCCTAACCTGGCTGAGGTGATGGCCTGCAGCCACTGATGCGAGGATGGCGGAAGCCGTCGAGAACCGAGTCAGCGGTGGGAACCGCAACATCCCACCGGAGGAGGACTTCGCCAAGAAGATCGAGAGGTTCCTCCGCTCAAGGCCCCAACCGTTACACTGATGATCCTCTCGACGCCGATGACTGGCTCTGCGTGATCGAGACGAAGCTCGACCTCACCGCCTACACCGACGAAGAGTGTGTGGCTCTCGCCGTCCACCAGCTCGAGGGTCCTGCCAAGTCATGGTGGGACAACTACTCCGACACCACTGCACCCAGCCTCATCACCGGCCGGAGTTTTGTGAGGTGTTCTCGCGAGCGATGCCGAGGGAACTCATGAGTCAGAAGGCTCGGAGTTCCGCACCATGACTCAGGGTGCGATGAGGGTGGAGGAGTACGAGAGGCACTTCATGAAGATGATGCGCTATGCCCCTGACGACACCAACACCGACGACAAGAAGCAGTTCTGGTTTCTGCGAGGCCTCCACCATGGTCTCCGCCAGGGCTTGAAGGCCAGTGAGCACAAGTCCCTTCGCCACCTGGTGAACAGGGCTATCGCTCGAGGAAGAAAGGAGGGGGCATGAGGAGCGCATGAAGGGCAAGAAGAGGGTGGGAGATCGGGACCATGGCGACCGATCCTTCCAGAGGCCGAGGTGGGCGAGCAACTCAGAGGGAGCTACCGCAGGGAACAACCAGCCCGGGCGTGGCTTCGGAGGAAGCCGCACCGCACTGGAGGAAGGAGCTCCGGCTACATGCGGTGGTGGGCTACAACCACCCGCAGCAGGCCCGAGACCCAAAGACCGGAGGTTTCACACTGATGCTACGCCTGTGGCAAGCAAGGCCACAAGTCGCACGAGTGCCCCAAGAAGACCGCTACACACTTGCCATGGCACCAGCTCCGAGGAGGAGGCCACCTCAGTCTGCTCCCACCGCCGTCATCGCGGAGGCTCAACCTCTGGCGAGGAGGAGGCTGCCGACACTCCTGACGTCGTGATCGGTGACTTTTTAGTTTGTGGTGCTAAAGCTTTGATTCTTTTTGATACTGGTGCAACTAGTTCTTATGTGTCCTCTAACTTTGTAAATAAAATATCTCTCCCCATGACTCCCCGACTGAAACCTATTGTGACGAGCTCACCGCTCGGAGATATCAGATGCACCCTACTATGCAAAGGGGTGGAAATGTACATCAAGGGTCACAAGTTCGTCGGAGATCTGACCGTGCTGAAGTCCAATGGGATTGATATTATTCTGGGCATGGATTGGATCACCGCTCACAAAGGGGTTATCTCCTCATCACCCTGACAAGTGACCCTGATACAACCGAAGGGGACGAAGATCACGTTCGAGCCGCTGAAGTCACGAGAAGTACCAGCTGTGTACAACCTCAATACAAAGACAATGGTCGATGTTCCAGTGGTTTGTGAGTACCCCGATGTCTTTCCTGATGATCTGCCGGGGTTACCACCAGACCGCGACGTGGAGTTCGTGATCAACCTGGTGCCAGGTATAGCACCCGTGGCACAGAGTCCGTATAGAATGGGCAAGTTAGAGCTGGCAACGCTGAAGGAGGAATTAGAAGCTCTCCGACAGAAGGGGTACATCCGACTGAGTGCATCACCTTGGGCTTCACCGGTGATGTTTGTACCGAAGACGGATGGGACGCAATGGCTGTGCGTCGATTACCATGCTCTTAATGTGGTAACCATCAAGAACAAGTACCCGTTGCCATGCATTGATGATCTGCTCGATCAGTTGAGGAAGGCAAAGTACTTGGAATTGACCTTGATGGCTATCATCGGATGAAGATCGCCATACGAGGACATATACAAGACGCGTTTGTGACCCTAAGACGGCGTTATGAGTTCACTGTCGTATTGTTCGGTCTTACGAACGCCCCAGCTTACTTCATGAACATGATGAACAAGGTGTTCATGGATGAGTTAGACAAGTTTGTCATGGTTTTCATTGACGACATCTTGGTCTTCTCAGAAACTGCCGAAGAACATGATGAGCATCTGAGGATAGAGCTGGAGAAGATGAGGCAGAATCAGTTGTATGCCAAGTTCAGCAAGTGCGAGTTCTGGCTAGAAGAAGTGGCTTTCCTTGGGCATGTGTTGTCAGGTGAGGGAGTTGCGTTGATCCTCAAGATCGAAGTGTCAAAGTGGCGATCGCCCAAGACAAAGGATGAGAGATCAAGAGTTTTCTCGGGATGGCAGGGTACTACCGCCGTTTCATTGAGAACTTCTCCAAGATTATGGCCGATGACCGAGTTGCTGAAGAACAACACGCCATTCATGTGGTCAGAGAAGTGTGAAGCAAGCTTCCAAGAGCTCAAGACCCGACTCACCACAACTCCTGTATTGACGCTTCCCGATGACAACAAGGACTTTGTGGTGTACTGTGATGCTTCTACGTAGGGTCTTGGTTGTGTGCTGATGTAGGAGGGCAAGGTGATCGCTTATGCTTCAAGGCAGCTTCGGAAGCATGAAGAGAACTACCCGACACATGACCTTGAGTTAGCAGCTGTTGTTCATGCTTTGAAGATATGGAGGCACTACTTGATGGGCAACAAATGTGATATCTACATGGATCACAAGAGTCTAAAGTATATCTTCACCCAGTCAGAGTTGAACTTGAGGCAACGCAGATGGCTAAAGTTGATAAAGGACTATGACCTCGACATTCACTACCACCCCGGCAAAGCGAATGTCATGGCCGATGCATTGAGCTGAAGAAGCTATTGCAACAACCTGATGGTGCAAGAGGAATAGCCAGAGTTGTACAAGGAGATGGAGAGATTGAAGCTCGACATCGTCAAGAAGGGTCAGCTCAATGAGTTGTGGGTGAAGTACGGTCTAGAAGACCAAATCAGGCAAGCCCAGAAGAAGTGTCCTGAGATTGAAAAAGTGAAAGACCTTCTGACGAGAGGCAAGACTCCTGACTACCACATTAATGAGCAAGGCACGTTGTGGTTGAAAGATCGCATATGTGTGCCTAGTGGTGGGGATATCCGAAAGACAATTCTGAAGGAAGCTCACGATTCTCGGTATTCTATTCACCCCAGTTGCACCAAGATGTACCAAGACCTAAAGTGTCGATTCTAGTGGGAGAATATGAAGAAGGACAGAGCTGAGTATGTTGCTCGATGTGACACATGTCAAAGAGTGAAGGCGGAACATCAGGGACCCGCTGGATTGCTACAGCCACTTGCGATACCTTAGTGGAAACGGGATGATATTAGCATGGACTTCGTGGTGGGTTTACCCAGCACTCAGAAGGGAAATGACTCGATTTGGGTGATTGTGGACCGGTTGACCAAGGTAGCACACTTCTTACCGGTGAAGAACAAATTCAGTGTGAGTCAGTTGGCTGATCTTTATGTAGAGCACATCCTGAGGTTGCACGGAGCACCCCAAAGCATAGTGTCCGATCGTGGTGCTCATTCCCGCTCGATTACGGAAGAGTCTGCATGATTCGATGGGCACACACTTGGACTACAGTACAGCTTTCCACCCTCAGATAGATGGACAGACTGAACGAGTGAATCAGGTTCTCGAAGATCTTCTAAGAGCTTGTGTGTTGACTTACGCAGTGATTGGGAGAAGAGTCTGCCCTACACTGAGTTCTCGTACAACAACAGCTATCAGGCAAGTTTGCAAATGGCACCCTTCGAAGCTCTGTATGGCAGAAAGTGTAGGACCCCATTGATGTGGTTTGAGGTGGGGGAGAGGACCTCCTTCGGTCCTGCTTCCATTGTTGAGGATGAGGAGAATGTGGCTAAGGTTAGAGAGAATCTGAAGATAGCTCAGAGCAGGCAGAAGAGCTATGCTGATCCTAAGTGAAGGGATGTCTCCTTCGAAGTGGGTGACTACATCCTTCTGAGAGTGTCACCGCTTAGAGGCACGAAGAGGTTCCATGTGAAGGGGAAGCTAGCCCCGAGGTTCGTTGGACCCTACCAGATTGTGGCAAAGGTGGGGAAACTTGCATATAGGCTAGAGTTACCGCTGATCTTGCCGGAGTGCATCCTGTGTTTCACATCTCGCAACTCCGGAGGTGCCTCGACCCAAAGCTTGACAAGCATGTCTCCACCGATGCTATCGACTTGCAAGACAACCTGGAGTACTTGGAGTATCGGTGAAGATACTGGATTGGGCCGAGAAAGCTACAAGGAGTACCACCACTCGCTTCTGCAAGGTGCTTTGGAGCAATCACACGGAGAAGCGACGTGGGAAAAGGAATCGGTCATGAGGGAGAAGTACCCGCACCTCTTCGAGACGGAGGTAAGTTCTTAATCTCGAGGACGAGATTCTTTTGAGGGGAGTTCAGAACATCCCGCATTTTCAATACGGAATGTTAATAGTAAAAATGAGGATTTTAAAGTTTTTGGTGACTTATTTGGGTGCTTATTAAATTGAATAAGGTTGCCTTCTAATTTCTCTCCTAGAGTCCTAGATTTATTTTTGAGCTAAATAAAAATTCCTAGGAAATATAAAATGCTAGTGTGAGAACTTTGGAGTTTATTTGGATTTTATTTGGAATTGTTTGGCATTCCACGTCATCGATCCAAGGGAGGCACTCACCGACGAATCAGAGTACGCCACCTGGACTTCACATGGATCAAAGGGCCCACCTCGGATACCAAATCAAGCCATGCACCGGGAGGATCGAGGGCCCATGCAGTGGCAGCCACCCAGAGGAAAACCACCCCGAGTGGGGGGCCTAGGGGGCCGACCGATCCTAGGATCGGCCAAACCGCCTTAGTGCCGCCCCATCTCGTCCCACCATGTGTCACTTGCTACATCCCGGGGTGTTTTGGAGCACTTTGAGCCTCCGAGCAAGCCTGGTCCTTGCCTATAAATAGAAGGGGAGGGGCTCCCATTTCCCACACACCACTCTCTCATTCTCCTCTCACTTTTAGTTTCCAAGGCTAGGGGGTAGGCTAGAGTAGCTCTTATTCAGGTTCCAAGTCTACTTTGGAGTCTAGGGATGAGTTCTCTTTTATCTTTATTTCATTGTATGAGTTTCATCTACTTTAGTTATTCAACTATTTCATATAAAGTCATGGTAGATCATATGCTTGATATGTTCTTGAGTTCATCCTCTGTTCATCATTTAGAGGCTTGTGTTCTTCATGAACACTACCTTTTGATCCATTTGAAGGATGATAAACTCATTCCTTATGTGTTTGTTCATAAGTTAGAGGCTCGTGTTCCTCACGAACACGACCCTTTGATCTTATTAACTAGACATAAGAGTGTTCGTATGTGTTTGTATGTCTAGCCTTAGTTGATCTTGTTAGATGGCATGAGAGTTTTGCATGAGGTTTGTGGCAGACTGCCTAAGTTGACCCCTTCTAGTGGCTCTCACCCTGGTCACAATAGCCCGGCCGGGTGAAGTCTAGCGCAACGTAGGCATGGTGCCCGGGTTGTCTCACGTTAGTTATGAGCATACCCCCTGTAATGATAGAGGTAGGTCTGCAGTGGTGACAGCTCTGTTGGATCCTGTGCAACCCTCCGCTACTGGGTACTTGTAGGAGTCTAAAGTCTAGTTTCGCAGAGTGCTAGTCATCGCGGGCTAGCTCCCTGCTTGTACTGTGCCGAACCTTGCCCTCTCATGCAATACTCATGCCCTTCTCCGTATCTTCTAGCTTTGTATGTTTAGTACATTAGAACCTAGAGCTAACTCGTATGTTTCCCCTAAGCCGTAGTGTGCTAGAGTAGAGGTAGATCTGAGTGTGTGTGTCACACTACCTTTTATATCTTTTATCTTACCCCTGCCTTTGAGTTTGTTGTTTCCTATATCTATCTCTTAGTTTACATTCAGAACAAAAGCATAAGTCTAAGATATCCGCCATTGCCTTCCACGGATACGATACCCTTGGAATACTCTCCTTCCTTGGGGAAATGCTACTATGGTTTATCTGTGCTCTTGCGGATTCGTTCATCATCATTTATATTAACCTTTTGCAAGTCTTGATGATCACGCTAACCCAGCGTCGTTAGTTGTGACATTAAGGGGTGCCTACAATGTGTTTCCTGGTGTTGTCACTAAGGATGGATTCCAGATTAGTTCTTAAAGTGATGACGCTACGAAATGCCAACAAGCATTTCTAGCACCGTTGCCGGGGAAGGCACAGGATTATCATGATTATGCTTTGCATCTGTTTATAAACTCTGAGTAGGTTAGGATAACTCTCAATGCAGGCTAACTTTGATTGTCTTCTTTTATCTTTGGATGATGAAGATGGTAGTGTATGACCGGTTTCGACTTACGGAGAATTTTATCAAGATCCCGAGTCACTTGTGAGGAGAGCTCGAATTCATTTCGACTCACCTCGTCGTACTCGTCCGGAAGGCGATCCAACTTCCTTTGTGTAACATCCCGCATTTTCAATACGGAATGTTAATAGTAAAAATGAGGATTTTAAAATTTTTAGTGATTTATTTGGGTGCTTATTAAATTGAATAAGGTTGCCTTCTAATTTCTCTCCTAGAGTCCTAGATTTATTTTTGAGCTAAATAAAAATTCCTAGGAAATATAAAATGCTAGTGTGAGAACTTTTGAGTTTATTTGGATTTTATTTGGAATTGTTTGATTGAATCTTTATTCAAATTTGAATCAAATAGATTTAGGGGTTAAGGAAAAGAGGAAATAGGAAAAGCCTCTTCACCTCAGTTGGGCCGGAACCACACCTCACCCAGCTAAACAAGTACACCGGAGGCCCTCCGTTTCCTCCCCGCGTTCAACCAAAGCCCCTGCACTTCTCCGCAGCCCACCAAAGCACGGCCCACAAGCCCGCCTACCACCCACCGCTATGACACGAAGCGGGCCCGCGCCTTCGTCACCTCCTCCCGCCTCCTTTCTCGCCACGACGCCAGCGCCAAAACGCTAAAGCGCCGGAGCCCCGCCATGGCCGCCGCTGCGATGCCGTCCACGCGCCCGCGCTGCATCCCAGCCATCCACGCGTCCCGTGCCGCGCCCTGCCCTATAAGTAGCCGCAACCCCGGAGCCCCAACCCTAGCCGCCGGGATTTTTCCCCATTGCCGCACACCTCTGACTCGCCGGAGAAGAAGGAGAAGGGAGAGGAGGAGGAAGCCCGGAGGCCGTCCGTGAGCACGCCGGCACCGCGAAGACCAGAGGCCGCCCGTGGAGCTCCTAGACGCCAAGGACCGCGACGCCCTGTTTCCCCTGCTTCCTCTGCTCCGCGCCGCGCTGCTTCCTCACGCCGACGACCTCGCCCGCCACCTTCCCCAACGCCGCACGTCACGGTGGTCACCAAGGTGAGGCCGCGCCCTCTCTCATCGGTAACGCTGCCCCGCGCCTGCTCGCCGCGCCGCCGCCGCGACCGCCTTCGTGAAGCCGCCTTCATGCCGTGGCTCGCTGCTTGCAGGAGCCGCCGCCATCATCACGCACGCGCGCACGCCTCTGCTTTCTCCCTTGTCTCACGTCCGCCGCACGCCGCCACACCCGCCGCTTCCGCCGCGGCCGACGCTGGCCGCCGACCGCACCACGTGCGCACGCACGCAGTGTTCTTCTCGTCCTCCTTTGCACGCCTTCATGCACGCCTCACCGCCTGGGTCACCGCACACCCACGCGTGATGTTGCCCCGTGGCAAGAGCCGCACTCGCCGCCGCCGCTGCCGCCGTGGTTCCGCCATGGCCGCACGGCGCTTATACACCTGTGAGCAGAGCAAAGCCCCCAGATTTTGGTCGCATTTGCACTCACCGGGTACACGCGCGCACACCCCTGTGTTCGGACCTGTTCACACGCTGCCAACCGCCAATCACAGCCGCTGCCTCACCACGCCGCCGTTAAGCACCGCGCAGGCCCCAGATGCCGCCTTTCTTGGCCGGGGCATGTGCGCAAGGGTTCCCAAGTAGCGCCGCGCCGCTTGTTGACCAGACTCTTGCACGCCTCGCCGCCGGCGGGCCTTGCCGGAGCCGGGGAGCCACCGCGGTATTTTGCCGAACACATGCCAGCGCCGCACCAACACCCCAAGGGTTCTACTTCACACGGCCGCCCACATGTTTGAGTCACCGCAAAGGATCCGGCGATCAAATGCGGCGGGCCACTCACGGCCAAGCCCCTCTCAGGGCCACACCGCATCCCGCCACAGTTTCACAGGATCTGCGCCCGCCACGCAGTCAGTCACCACGTGGGTTTGCGCCGGCTATGAGTTGCCCGATTGGCTGCCACGTGCACGAGAGGAGATAGCCAGTAGCTAGCTATAAGCCTAGGTAGAGTCTGCTGGAGACACCCTTTAGCTAGCCTAAAGATTGCAAGAATTGTATATGCGTATTTTAATTTTAGAAATTGATTTTCTCTTTGAAAATTCATATTAAATCCATTTTAACTCCGAAAAATACAAAATCTTTTCTGGAAATCTTCTAAAAATCCAAACTCCATGCTACGCTAGAGTTTGCCTCTTTTTGGGTCTTATTTGTTCTTCATCTTGGATTTATTGCAATTCTAGTATTTATTTACGTATTCTAGGAGCCGGCCCATGGTGAACCGGACCACGACTACGACCTCGGCTCATGATGACTACTCGCACCGTGTTCACCTAGCCTACTTTGAATGCCAGATGGGCATTACTTTGCTAGCGCTTTATTTGTGCATGATGATGGATATGATGAAAACCCTTGCACTACCTTTTAATACCTTGTCCTTGATTGACCTACTACTTTGTTTACTGTGTTGATACATGAGCTTGCTATGCATGTGTTGGGATATTGTGGTGGTTTCTTGGCGTGTGGGATAAACCGGAGAAGGTGTTTTTGGATGGGGGGTGAGCTCACGATCCGGGATCGGGGCCAGATTGTCTTCTCGGGCGATGCCGAGTTTGGTACCTATGGGGTACATGGTTTTAGGAGCACAGTGTTGGGGTTTTTGTGATGACTTGGAGGATAGGAGCTCGCAGAACCGAGTGGGTCGCTTTGTTACAGGGACTACACCACCTGAGTGGGGATAGGGCCGTTCGACTAGCAAGTGCGATACCATACTGCCATGGAGATAGAGGGTATGTGAGAGGTTAGGTGAAGTCCCTTCCCTATTGCGCTCCGTGGCCACGGGGCATGTTCACTTACGGGGTGGTCCTTTGCGAGGGACCGCCCAGGAATGTGTAACTCCTAGGTGTTCGTTTGGTTGGGACCGGGTGGCGGAAGGAAGTGCTATTCCGGTTAGGTACTGTGTACATGCTCTGCAGAGTTTAGATCTATACGTAGCAGCGTCTCGGTTATGGACATGCCCGTTGTTTACTCCGCTCTTTACGTTTTGGGATTTCTACCTTCCCCTTATAGGATGAGAGTGGATGGTGAGCCGTGGTTGTATTCGGAAGGAGAGGTTCTCCCTCGCCTCATCCGGGTGCAAACATTGAGGTGCGAGTGGGGAGTTCTCGCATGACCCTAGCCGGAGATAGGTGATGGTGGCGGTGATGGGTGACCGGTATAACTGCCTCGTGGATGAGATGATATGGGTTTTGGGAATATGGAGATGATATTCTTTTATATTGATCGCTACTACTTAAGAAACCCAGCCTCTACCTTGTTCCTCTCTTTACCTTTAGAAGTAGGCCACATAAAGCTTGCATACGGTTGGTGACGTGGACCTATCCCAATCCTTGGGGATGGCCCCGAGCTTGAGGTACAGTCGCAGACTTCAACAACAATGCCACTGAAGCGGATGGTACTGAGGGGCATGTTGCACAAGGATGCCTGTGGAGAAGAATAAAGGCAGACACCTTCCGGAAGCTAGCTACCAGCGTAGGCTCTTATTCATGTTACCGCCAAGAGGCGTGTATTGATGTACTTTGATTATTCAGACTTGTAATAATGAGATTATATTTGTCGATGCTTTACTTCGATGTATGATATTTATCGTGATGAATGCACGTGGCGTGATAGCGCGATGGGGACTCACTCAAGGAATGACAGGTTTTCCGCTTTTGAAAACCCGGGGCATTACACTTGTACCATCCGTCAAGCGATGGCCAGAAGACACTTTGTGAGTACTGACTCCTTCCGTCAGAAAGGTACAGAGGTGGCAATGGGACCGAAAGTTTTGAGATCAAGATGGGTCTAATCCTCCTCCGCAGGCTAGCCCAGCTTGAGGACCAAATGAGGATGCCAATGCTCATTTGCAATTCCTAGAATGTAGCACTTTCATCAAATGAAAATGCAAATATGGATGTCGTCTAAGGTATTTCCATTCTCTCGGGAAAGCCAAGCAATGGTTCTAGGGAATCGTGATGCTATTAACACTTGGAGTAAGTGTTGTGAGGCATTTCTCAAGAAGTTCTTCCCATTGGGTAAAACTCTTGTGGGAGAATTTGTTTTCAAGAAGCAGCAAGTGAATCCATTGAGGAGGCTTGGGAGGCTTCAGTATGTTCTGTCCTCACCATGGGATGGAGGATTGGCTCATTCTTCAAAGCTTTGATAATTGGTTGACTATGTAGAGGCCATATTAATGTCTGCTCGGGGAGCATTCTTCTCACTTACTATTGATAATGCTAAATCACTCATTGAGAAGATGGTTTCCAACCAAGGGTGGAGTGATGAAGACTCCAATCCAAGGCCAGAGAGGTACTCATCTTAGTCAAGGAAGTAGACATGATTCTTGCCAAGTTGGATCTTCTTATGAAGAGATTGGATGACTACACCTTGTTAGAACGCCATGGCCACCACTACACGCCTATGGATTCTCATATGACTTGTGAAGTGCAGGCAGCAGGGCACATTATTGTCCGGAGACTCGGGAGGAATTGATGTACATGAACGGCAACAACAATGGTTATCATCCACCTCAATAAGGAGGCCAATCGTGGAATCAACAACACCCTTATTATCAAGGAGGTAACCAAGGTAATTCTTACAATCCTAACCAACCTTCCTTGAGAGTCTCGTTTTGGGCAAACTAAGATTAATGAAGGTGTTAACAAGAAGCTAGCTACTCTTGATAAAACTTTGGAAAGTCTCAACATTAAGCTTGATAGTTTTTCTTCCTCATATAAGAGTGGTAGTTTCAACAAGATGTTAGAAACCCGCTGGCTCATGAGCTGCACAGTTCCATCTCGATAGCACATATGGAGGATCCGGCAACCCGTATCCTCCTGGAAAATGTTAGTCTAGTGTCAACTAGGTGGGGTAAGCCACCTAGGAAGACACATGCTAACCTTGCAGAAAGCCCATACAACAAATTCTTGATCCATGAGAGGAATCGTGATTGAAGAAAGAAAGACCGTGAGACTATTACTTGCACAATCTATTACAAGAAAATCATGCATTTGTGACCTTGGTGCAGTGTTAATCTCATGTCCAAGGCCATGTTCGAGCAAGGGATATGACTCTCTCCAACATGCACGGACTATCCAACTCGCCGATTCAACGATACGATATCGAGGAAGGAATTGTTGAGAGCATTTTAGTTAAGGTCAAGAACTCTTTCTTGTTCGGATTTCGTGGTCCTTGATATGGATGATAAGGGAGAATGCTCATCCTTGGGCGACCATTTCGATGTCAACCAACTAGAATCAATGTGGGTCAATAATCCACTTGCATTGGGAAGAAGAGGTTAACTTGAAGTTTCAGGGACAAAGAAGAGCAATGCTATTTGGAGCAAGATAGTGTTGAGCAGCTTGGGGAAGGAGGCAGCCATTACCCTCAAGGAAGAAATCTTGGTCAAAGAGGCAAAAAGAAAAGTTCCAAAAAGAATGGCGGAAGATTGAGATGGCACCACCCTCTACTTCAGTGGGGTCTTCTATGAGAATTGATCAGAGGAAGAGTCCAACTCGTCGGGACTAAAATGATGGGTCCTTTATACCAAAAGGTTAAAGCTGGTACTTATCTCATATTTCCTTTCCAAAATTTTATTTCCAAAATTGCATATTTGATTTTCCAAATCCTTACATCTGCATGCTAGATTTATCTAGCCCTTTTCCTTTTCAAAATAAATTTTAAAATCATCAGTTTGAAAACCTTAGAAAATTCATTTGGGCTTTTCAGAACGAACTTTGGCTGGTGCACCTTGGTATATCTTCATATAGTTGGTGGCACGCCACAAAGAGGCTAACCTAGCAAGCCTGGTCTGAACCACAACAGGGTCATGGGCTCCGACCACACACCACTCCTAGCCATTGTGCACTTTAGTGGCTAGTGGCTAGATGCTCTGCCCATTTGCTCTATAAATTGGATCTAGGAGAGTGTCTCTTCACCATTCACACACTCCCCTCTCTACTCCTTACTCTTGGTTTCTTGGATTTCTTTGGATATGATTGGATCATCAAGTGTTCTCTCTATTGTGTTCTTCGAAAGTATTGCAATTGGTGGAGCATGCTCGGTAAGAACTTCATTCGTTTTCACTAACCCATCACCGAGTTGCTCTTGTTGTCCCATGTTGTTGTGCTAGCATGAATTGGGTGGCGAACACTCAGAGGGTGACACGCTCAGCCTCCGTTCGGATGGCAAGTGCGAGTTCATCCAGCCCTAGCGAGCCGCAGAGCCCATCGGCATGGTGGTGAGAGCTGTGTGGTTCGAGGACCGTGGATGGTCGCCTCGTGTGATGAGTGATTGACAACGTGGTGTGGACTGATTCTTGGCTAAGTATTGCGGTGCAAAGTTGCGGCTTGACCGGTGCAGTGTGAAGAACAAGCGTGAAAGGTCGTTGCGGTGAGGCCTGTGTGGAGAAGACAAGTAGGCTTGGTTCGAGGGACCCGTGGCGGGGTCAAGTGCGGCCCGCATGGTGGCAAGAACGGCAAGATGAAGTCATGGACGGTTTCTTGGTTGAGCCTCAAAACCAAGGTCGAGCCGGACTACGGGAGCCGAGTCATGAGTGGTGATTGGCGGAGGCTACACCGAGTTCATGGGTTTCCGGTGGTTCACCGTAAAACCACCGGGTTCCTTGGTTGATCCACAAAGCCAAGACCGAAGAACCGACGGAGGTCAAGAGGTGCCGGTCCGGCCGGTGGGTCGGCCGGTCAGGCCTCTTCGACCGGTGAGGAGAACCGGCCGACCGGTGTGCGACGACGCAGTCCTAATCTTCAAGCGGAGGACACGCTGCCGGGATCGCAAGGCTTGCGCCGAGGCTAAGCAAGTTTGCGGGCTGGGCATCCGTCCGATGGTGCTAAGACAAAGACTTCCAATTTCCCTCGAGGGCATGTATCCCTAGTTAGCTAGTAAGGGTATTTTAGTCTTCGGTTGCCTCCATATAACCCAAGGGGTGAGAGGATGGCAGCCATCTCTTGGAACCCTAGCTCATTTGGTTTTCCTATTTTCCTTCCTATTTTCTTAGGATTTTCGTGGACTAGCTTGAGAGCTTCATGGTGAGATCTTGTGAGAGGGAAGGATGATCGGGCGGCAAGCTAGACCTTGTATGAACCTCTTTGGTATGTATAGATGATTCCGTGGTTCCTCAAGGCTTGGATGTGTCTTTCCTGCTTTCTCCTTTTTGGTGATTTTCGAGCCTTTTCTTGGCGATTTTCTTGGAGCGATTTCGAGGCCTTTCTCTTTGGGATTTGGTGGGGATGTATGCATGAACCCTTCGTGGTTCTTTTACTTGATTCCCTTCCAAATCCGCGGAGCAAAGGGCTCGATTTTGGGGTTTTCGTGGCTCTAGGGTTAGAGGCGTTCTTGGTGGGATTTCTTCGATTCCTCTTGATTTGACAAGTTTTGGTGGACCAAATCTTGGCTATGGAGTACCCATGAGGTGTTCCTACTATCCCCAAAGTCTTGTGCAAAACCGTGGAGCGAATCGAGATCGGGAGTTGGATTTGAGGAGTTGACGGCCGTTCATCCCGAGCCGCTGTGCACGACCGGCGACCGGCAGGTGTTTGACCGGTCCGACCTGCAGCGCCCCTTGGTGGGTTTTTGTCTCGGGAACAGCCTTGTCCGTGTGGTTTTGTCCCGTGGTCCCGCTGTTCAGTTCTTGGAGTGTTTGGAGTTGTTTTGCTAGGTTTTGTGAGGGGTTCTTCCTCACGGTTGTGTTTCGTGGTGGTTTTGTTCCGTGGCCCAGAGGATTCACCGAGGCTTCGAACGCTGCGGTTGCTGTAGCCACCGGCCCGACTGGCTCGTCCACCTGGCTCGACCGGTGTCACCGGCCCGACCGCAGCCATCGGTCCGACCGGTGTAGCATGTGCAGCAAGCCGTGCAAGTTTCACTGTGTGTTTTGGTGAGTTTTGGCTAGGAAGGTTGAGTGTTGGTTCCTAGGACCAAGAGCACTCTGCTGGTCGTGGGTCTTGACCAACTTGGGTAGTTGGGTGAGACGTGAGTTGGAAGCCGTGGTTCGCCTTGTTGGAGTTCTCATCTCCTTCGAGAAGAATTTTATCGGCCCCATTCACTCCCCTCTCCGTTCGCCTAATCGGTCCTTCAATTGGTATCGTGAGCTTGCTCGGCCCTTATTGACTCTTACCGCCTAAGATCCAAAGATGGCGATCAGAACGGGTTCGGGTCCTCCGCACTTCGATGGGAAGAACTACCAGATGTGGCAAAGGCGGATGGCGGCCTCCGCTGAAAGGGTCGATCCTTTGGGATGTCACGGTGAACACAACTTATGTTCATCCGATGAACTTCCTTGCTCCGTGATCGAGGGATATGTTCAAGCCAACAACAAGGTCGCCGACTACTTGTTTCGTGCTCGTGTCACCGAATTCGATCGGGTTCGCAGAGGACTTAGCTTGTAGGATTTGGGAGCAGCTTGAAGGATGCTCATGCCGGGAATGCTCGTGTTCAGTCGATGTACGCGACTTACCGGAGAGAGTACGAGAACTTCACTCATCTCCCGAGTCCGGCCGATGCCCTTTTCCAATGATTTACGACGTTGCTAGAACAACATGAGAGCCAATGTGGACGCCCTCCCATACAATGATCATGATAGAGCCGTGAAGCTCTTGCACTCGCTTGGATCGCACTGCATGGGACGGGAAGTTTGAGGCTATTGTTGAGTCCGAGAAGTATGACACCTTGACGGTGAACGAGCTGTTCTCAAGCTCAAGTCACCGAGTTGGACCGTGGTATGACAGCCAAGATCGAGAGCCCGACCGATTCTCATAGTCTCGCCTCGCTAGTGGCAAAGGAGCTAAGTCTAACGCTAACGCATCCTCCGTGATGTACTCTCCGCTCTTTGATGTCTTTGCTGCATGAGGAGTTCGACGTGCTTGGAGAGGACGAGCGGCGTTTCGACTGTGCGGTTCGAGAGGTCGCACGAGAACCGGTGAACACGAGGAGGACAAAGACGGACGACGCAGCCGGCGGCAAGCCAGACACTTCGCCGATCGCCCGGAGAAGACGGAGAACAAGGACGGCTACAAGGACGGCTGTGCACCGATCGAGCAAGGATGGCAAGTACCGATCGAGGCGCCATCACAAGCACAAGAACAAGCACAAGGACGAGCGACGGTCGAGGAAGAAGGATGGCATGCAGAAGGCCCGAGCAATGGTCTGAGCGAGCGACGCCGACTCAGCCCCGCCTACTCTTCCTCAAGCTCGAGTAGCAGTGAAGATGAAGGTGATCGGCGCAAGAACAAGAAGTCATCCAGAACTTGAGCTGGGTTGAGTCGCTCATGAGAGATGGCTTCATGGCATGGCCCGTAGCTCCGCAGCAAGAAGAGCCACTGAGTGACTCCTGACTGACCGAGGATGAGGTATGTGATGAGCCTCTCTTTGGCGCAAGGAGAATGATGAGTTGGTTGACTTGCTTGATAACCGCGATCACATGCTTAGAGAGGCCAAGAAGATGAGGAAAGAGCTTAGGGCCTCACTAGAAGATGCTAGGAACCGTGTGGTCTGAGCTAGAAACCCGTAACCTAGATGCTAAGCTTGAGATTGATTCGCTTAAGGCTTCTCCGTGGTTTCGGCGAGATTGATTGCTGTGATTGCTCGGTACCTAGTCGATCTCATCGCCTTAAGGATAAGCATGCTTCTACTTGTGATGAACTAGATATGCTTAGGGTTGAAGTGGTGAGCTTAAGTCTAGACTCGCTTTGCTAGGTGCTTGCACTTCTTGCCCTGCTTTGCATGGAAAGATTGATGAGATGCATGCTTACAATCGCTTCGCTTGAGGCTAAGTTGAAAGAGCCTATTCCCACTTCTTGCTCTACTTGTGAATTGCATGCGGTTAAGAATTTGGAGCTTGCACATTATGTTGATCGCATAGGATGAAAATGATGAGTCGAGAAAATGTATGAGCTGGTTGTCGGTCGAGCCTCGCAGATCATGATAGCGGCTTTCAAACGCTATGATGGTCGTGCATTTGGGGCCGACAAGCTTGGAGAGAACTGTGGTGAGGGAGTTGAGAGAGTTGGAGAGATTCCTATCCCACCACCAAATGACACAAGAACAAGTTTGAGCCCAAGCCCAACCATCTCGTAAACAAACTTGACACTACTCCAGATCCACCCATATTCCTCACCCAACAAATGATTTTAAACCGTGAAGTTTGTGAGCCCAAAGGGAGGTGAGGAAGGAGAGAAGAAGGGTGAGAAGCCGAGTGGGCAGCCCCAACCCAAGCCTAAGCCTAAGCCACCCATAAAGTTCCATTGTGGGTATTGTGGGAGAGATGGTCACAAGGATGAGTTTTGCTTCAAGAGGAAGCGTGAGGAGAGAATGGCTAGAGAGTGGGCTAACAGGACATGTGTACCACCCTCTAATGGTGTACCGAGCCTCAGATGCAAATGCCTGTGGCCAAGGCGATTGGAGGACGGTTCCGCTTGGGGAGACCGGAAGGTCAAGTGTTGTGCTGTCGAGCCACACCGGCCGATCGGTACTACACCGTCGACCGTGCAGTCCGGCGCATGAGTCGGGTTTCGTGCTCGTGAGGATGCTCGGTTTGGTTCTCGAGGTCGTGGTTCCGTGGTTGGTCCGGAAAGTTTGCGGTGGTCATTGTTAGGCGTTCCACCTCGTGCTCAATACGAGGGTGAGAAGAGTCGTAGCTTTGAGATGGAGGAGGTACGATCCACGGTTTCCCTTCGTGGTTTTCGTCCTCCTCCACTAGAGAGGGTTGGTTCCTCGTGGTTACCGTGGTGGTGTTCGTGGTGGTAGCTTTGATAGGCGTGATGATTTGGTTTGTGCTAACCCCACTTTGGAGCAAATGGCTCGCACTGGTTTTACTCTTTTGGTACTAACCCTGGTTGAGTCGCTTTGTTCACTCACGTGCTCGCTTTTGAATTTCGTGTGAGACTTGAAGAACATTTGGTTGATTGACTCCGGTTGCTCGAGGCATATGACCGAGACAAGGGTGGTTCTCAAGTCTCGTCTTGGTGACAAAGAAGTACATCACCTTTGGGGACAATGGGTCGAAAAGGTGAGATTAAGGTAAGCGACAAGATCACTCAGCGTGTTGCTCTTGTTCAATCGCTTGATACAATTTGCTTTCTCGTGTCCCGCTTGTTGGATGAGGGTTTTGAGGTGTTGTTTCGCCGGTGGTTCTCGGATTTTAGATTCCTGGGATCTTGTTTGCATGGTCGCTCGAGGGTCAAGTGTTCCGAGCTGATTTTTCTCGCCTTCGGTGTGGAGCGTTGCTTCTGGCCGGGTTCTTCGAGTGAGTTGTGGAAGTGGCATAGGAAGTTGGGTCACTTGAGCTTTGACCTTTGTCTCGCTTGAGTAAACTCAATTTGGTCCGAGGATTGCCAGAGGTTTGAGAAAGAGTTGGTTTGTGCGCCTGTAGGCATGCCAAGATGGTAGCCTCTTCTCACCCGCCTCACCGATGTGATGACCGAGGCCCATGCGAGCTGCTCCATATGGACCTTGTTGGCCCAGCAGCGTGTGCGATCTCATGGGTGGGAAGTGGTATGTCCTTGTTGTGGTGGACGACTACTCCTGTGATGCGTGGGTGTTCTTTCTTGAGGAGAAGGGGAGACGCTTGGTTTTGTTCGAGATCTTGTCTTGAGGTTAAGAAACGAGAGGCACGGAGATGCCATACGAGCGATCCGCAGGATAATGGCTCGGAATTCAAAACTCTCGCCAAACCTTTTGCCATGACTTGGGTCTTGAACATCGCGAGTCCGTGACACGCCTCCGTAATGGCGTGGTGGAAAGGAAAACAGGACCTTAGGCGAGATGGTTTTGACGATGCTCGAGCATAGGACTCGAGAAGGTTCGAGGCGGTCAACACGTGCCATGTGTCGAAGGATCTACCTCGTGGTTCACAAGAAGAAAACCTGTTACGAGTTGATGCACGGTCGCACACCCAAGGTGAGTCACTTCCATGTCTTTGGTTGTAAATGCTTCATTCTGAAGAAAGGGAAGAAGTTGGACAAGTTCGAGGCTAGGTCTGTCGATGGTATTTTCTTTGGTTATGCATCTCATTCTAGAGCATTTCGTGCTCAATCTTGAAACTAACCAAATCGTGGAGACTTGCGAGGTAACCTTCGACGAGACACAACCACGTAGTCACCTTTGTTTTTGAGTGTGCAGTGACGACGAACTTGGCGAGGAGATCTTTCAGAGGAGGAGCATGAACATGGAGATGATGAAGATGGCGGTGTGATGCCCGCAGCTGAACATGTACCTACTACTTCGACGACGATCGAGAATGGACCCTCTCCCACACCTACAACGACAAACCTGCATCAAGGCGAAGCAGCTGCTGAGGGGAGGTAGCATCAAGGCGAGAACCTCCCGACGAGTGCAAGTGGATCACCCACCGAGAATCATCGGCGACATGAATGAACGCATTACTACACTGGCCGAGGGTTCTAACACCTCATTTCGCTCATGCTGCTTTTGTTGCCACTTTTGAGCCCAAAGACATTGGACACGTTATCCGATCATAATTGGGTTAACTCGATGCATGAGGAGTTGGAGAATTTTGAGAGGAACCAAGTTTGGGTGTTGGTTGACCCTCCCTGTGGTGTGCGATTGGGACAAAATGGGTGTGAAAAATAAAGAGGGAGAGAAAGGAGAAGTGGTGAGGAACAAGTCGAGACTTGTTGCTGTGGGCATGTAAAGAGGGATCGACTACGAGAGACTTTCGCCTCCTGTAGCTCGTTTGGAGGCGATCAAGATCCTTCTAGCCTTTTCCGTGGCTAAAGGGTTCAAGTTGTACCAGATGGATGTGAAGAGTGCTTTTCTGAACGGTGTATTGGAGGAAGAGGTGTTTGTGAGGCAACCACCGGGGTTTGAGAGTGAGAAGTACCCTCACCGGGTCTACAAGTTGAGGAAGGCGCTGTATGGGTTGAAGCAGGCGCCTAGAGCTTGGTATGGTAGGTTGAGGGGGTTCCTGTTTGAGAGAGGGTTTGAGATGGGGAAGGTCGACTGCACCTTGTTTCTCCTCGGGATGTAGATATCCCGATTGTGTATACGTGGATGATATTGTCTTTGGTGGCTCGCCTAACTCTCTTGTTGCAAGGTTTGCGTAAGACATGAGCAGGAATTTGAGATGAGCATGATGGGCGAGTTGCGCTCTTCCTGCCACAAATCAAGCAATCAAAGGAAGGAACATTTGTGCACCAAGCTAAGTACACCAAGGACATTGTGAGGAAGTTCAAGATGGAGGACTCCAAGGCCATGGCGACTATGAGTACGACTCACAGCTCTTGATGCGACGAGGAAGGTGAACACGTGGACCGTAAGGAGTACCGGAGCATGATCGGGTCACTCCTCTACTTGACGGCGACGAGGTCGGACATTCAATTCTCGGTGTCCGGCGCGCTTTTCAAGCTTCTCCGAGGACTTCGTGATCAAGCAACAAGCGATCATTTCAGGTATTTGCGACACACTCCCGACTTGGCCTTTGGTACTGCGTCTTCTTCTTTGGCGCTCATGGATTTTCAGACGCGGATTTTGCCGGTGTGCTTGGATAGGAAGTCCACTGGGACTTGCCGCTTCTTGGGTTCTTCTTTGGTATCTTGGTCTTCCAGCAATGAAAGTGTTGCTCAATCCACTACCGAGGCAGTATGTGGCCGCAGCCTAGTTGTTGCTCTCACTCCTTTGGATCACATACACCATGAGTGACTTTGGTGAGGAGTATACCCATGTCCCACTTCAATGTGATAGCACTAGTGCCATAAGCTGCTAAAGAACCCAAAGGTGCTCCATTCCAAAACCAAGCACATAGAAGTGAGGTATCATTTTCCGAGAGACAACGAGAGAAAGGGAAGATAGCTTTTGATCCATGTACCCACACATGAACAACTAGTCGATATTTTCACCAAACCCCTAGATCAAGCAACTTTCACTGCTTATGGGGAGCTTGGTGTTTGTTTGATTTCTTGAGTTGGCGTGTGGGAGCTCCTTTGTAGCATATGTATAGCTTTCCTTTGTGCATTTCTTGCATTTGGCATGGCATATGTATGATGTATAGGCATCTTTGTATCTTAGGTTGCATGCATTTTGTATCATATGCATTGTTTAGGAAAGGCTTCTCCTATATACATTGTTCACCATGGAATGACATATATGTCTTTGTGAGCTAATTTGGTAAGCTATGGTTAGTTTGGCTTAGCTCTTGATAATCTTGGTTTGTATCCATGGTTGATGGCTATGTTTTGAAAATTTCATATATGCTCTCTTGTGAGTAAATGCCTTTACATGATCTTGACATGTTTTAGTGGCTTGGCTATGCTTAATTTGTGGTTGGATAGCTTATTTTGATCATATGGGGCCAAAGGCTCATTTGCCATCATGAATGTTTAGCCCCATGCTTCATCTTGTGGAGGGGCATAAGTTCCTTTTGTCGCAAAGACATTTCATGTACCAATTATAAATCTGAAAATGAAATGTAAATTGCTTGAAAATGTGCTCCCATGTCATATGTGCTAATTTTAATTTGCTTTGGTGTTAAATCGTTGCATGATGCCTACCAATGAGAAGTCTCATATATAGAAGTAGGCACATGGCTCTGGCTTTGACATGACATGAGGTGCTTGTGGGTGTTTATGATGGTCTTATGCTTAGAATGGTTGTCCTAGCATGAAGTTTGTGTGGCTTTGCCATTTTGACATGTTTTGCTCATGTTTAGGACTTTGCTCATGAGAGGGTAATTTTTCAAAATTGCTAAATTCTATCTTAGCTTCGCCCAATGGTTGTGAAACTTGGTGATCATGAAGTTTATGTCTTTACTGAAGCTATAGAGTATCTAACTTGCTCGCTTGGACATGTGTAGCATCCTATGTTGAATTTTGTCTATTTGAGAAGCTCTAGGTTGCATTTTTGCATTTTTGGCTTGATTCATGCATTGTCAACAAGGGGAGAAGTTTGAGCATGTTTTGGCCTATCAATGCATTTGGAAGGTTTTCGTGTGGTTTCGAGCTCATTTTGCACGGTCGACCGGTTGAGGTCACCGTCCGACCGGTCGAGTGCTGGTCCTGTCACATGTTGCCCACCGGCCCCGACCGGTGGTGTCGACCGGTTCGACCGGTCGAGCTGAATTGCAGCTGCTCTGCTTGTGAAGTGGTTCGCATGCATTTGTCCGGGGGAGTTGCATCGGTTCAGTGGGGAGCTTGCATGTGTGGGGAGCTCTTTGTGGTTTTCGAGCTTTGGTTTGATGGTTTGTGCTCTTTGCTTGAGCATGTTTTGTCTCGATGTGTCGAGCCGCTGTTCCCTTGCCTAAGGGGTCCGAGACTTGTCTTCTTCAAGTGATCTTGCTCTTTGCCTTTTCTTTGGCTTTCGATCGCTTGTTGGAGTTTCTTTAGTCGCTTTTCTTTTCCTTTTCTCTTGGTTACCAAAACGTGTATGTTGTCAATGCACCCATCAAGGGGAGATTGAGAGCCGTGTGTGGTTCGAGGACCTGGATGGTCGCCTCGTGTGATGAGTGATTGACAACGTGGTGTGGACCGATTCTTGGCATTGTGCAAAGTTGCGGCTTGACCGTGCAGGTGAAGAACAAGCGTGAAAGGTCGCTGTGGTGAGGCCTCTGTGTGGAGAAGACAAGTAGGCTTGGTTCGAGGGACCCGTGGCCAGCGGGTCAAGTGCGGCCGCATGGTGGCAAGAACGGCAAGATGAAGTCATGGACGGTTTCTTGGTTGAGCCTCAAAACCAAGGTCGAGCCGGACTACGTGGGAGCCGAGTCATGAGTGGTGATTGGCGGAGGCTACACCGAAGTTCGCGGTTTCCTGGTTCACCGTAAAACCACCGGGTTCCTTGGTTGATCCACAAAGCCAAGACCAAGAACCAAGACGAGGTGCAAGAGCCTGCATCGGGTCTCGACCGGTGGGTCCGACCGGTCGACGGGTACCGGTCGACCGGTGAGGAGCACCGGCTCGACCGGTCAGCGACGACGCCCGGAATCTTCAAGCGGAGGACACGCGCCGGGATCGCAAGGCTTGCGTCGAGGCTAAGCAAGTTTGCGGTCGCTGGGCATCCGTCCGATGGTGCGAAGACAAAGACTTCCAATTTCGCCTCGAGGGGCATGTATCCCTAGTTAGCTAGTAAGGGTATTTTAGTCTTTGCGTTGCCTCCATATAACCCAAGGGGTGAGAGGATGGCAGCCATCTCTTGGAACCCTAGCTCATTTGGTTTTCCTATTTTCCTTCCTATTTTCTTAGGATGAGGACTAGCTTGAGAGCTTCATGGTGAGATCTTGTGAGAGGGAAGGATGATCGGGCGGCAAGCTAGACCTTGTATGAACCTCTTTGGTATGTATAGATGATTCGCGTGGTTCCTCAAGGCTTGGATGTGTCTTTCCTGCTTTCTCCTTTTGGTGATTTTCGAGCCCTTTTCTTGGCGATTTTCTTGGAGCGATTTCGAGGTTTTCTTTGGGATTTGGTGGGGATGTATGCATGAACCCTTCGTGGTTCTTTTCCCTTTGATTCCCTTCCAAACTCCGTGAGCAAAGGGGCTCGATTTTGGGGTTTTCGTGGCTCTAGGGTTAGAGGCGTTCTTGGTGGATTTCTTCGATTCCTCTTGATTTGACAAGTTTTGGTGGACCAAATCTTGGCTATGGAGTACCCATGAGGTGTTCCTACTATCCCCAAAGTCTTGTGCAAAACCGTGGAGCGAATCGGAGATCGGGAGTTGGATTTGAGGAGTTGACTCGCGGGCGCTGCTCATCCCGAGCTGCCTGTGCACGACCGGCCCGACCGGTGTTTGACCGGTCCCGACCGGTGCTAGCCCTTGGTGGGTTTTTGTCTCGGGAACAGCCTTGTCCGTGTGGTTTTGTCCCGTGGTCCCGCTGTCAGTTCTTGGAGTGTTTGGAGTTGTTTTGCTAGGTTTTGTGAGGGGTTCTTCTTCCTCACGGTTGTGTTTCGTGGTGGTTTTGTTCCAGTGGCCTAGAGGATTCACCGAGGCTTCGAACGCTTTGCTTGGCGGGTTGCCGTAGCCACCGGCCCGACCGGGCTCGTCCACCGGCTCGACTGTGTCACCGGCCCCCGCGCAGCTACCTGGCTGACGTAGCACAGCAGCAAGCCGCAAGTTTCACTGTGTTTTGGTGAGTTTTGGCTGGAAGGTTGAGTGTTGGTTCCTAGGACCGAGCACTCTGGTGGCTGCGTGGTCTTGACCAACTTGGGTAGTTGGGCGAGACGTGAGTTGGAAGCCGTGTTCGCCTTGTTGGAGTTCTCATCTCCTTCGAGAAGAATTTTTATCGGCCCCATTCACCCCTCTCCCGGTTCGCCTAATCGGTCCTTCGGATGGATTATGAAGAAGAGTAGGAGGAGCAAGTGAGCCACAAGCCACGAGGAGGAGGTCGACGACACCCCCTACCTCGGCTTGCAGGCGCCGAGAGGAGCAAGCCTACGCTCTCCTAAAGGACCGAGTCTTCGCCACACCGAGACTTGACCCGGCTCGCATAGAGAAAACAGGTATGAATCTCGAGTTCGTTTCCATTTGGCATGCTCTTGGTTGGGAGGAGTTTGCGCGATTCTGAGCTTGGCTCTCGGCCCCTCACCATCCGGGCTTTGCTCTCGAGATTTGGATGGCATTCAGTTTCATCTTTTGGGACCGATTATCATGTTTCTTGGAAGGAACTTAGTCGCGTCTTCTTGATTTTAGTCCTCATTGTGCTTTCTTTGAAGCGGGCTTGTGAGGGTTTTGTTCGAGACTCTTCCGGGCGGACATCTCGGTCTTGTTTACGATGTAGCAAGTTTGTAGCTCGGTAACGATATTGTGCATCCCACTCTCCGTCTGTGGCACAAGTGGCTCGCCATTACTCTCTTGCCACGAGAGGATGTTCGGCCTGTGCGCAGCGATGAGATGATGCTATTATACGCAGTTAACGGATCAAGGTCTCTCCGTTAAAGCTATGATTCGGCAAAGGGTTGATGAATTTCAAGATGATAGGTCCTATTGAGTGTCGTCTTTGGTGACTCAGATTGCTCTCGGACTCGGGGTTCTTAGCGGGAATTCCGTACCCTTCATCAGGACACCCCGAGTTCTCATTGATGAGGCATACTTGATCCAAGGGCATATACTTAAGAAAGGCCCAAATGATTCTTTGACTTTCTTCTTTCCAGGTTATGCAAATCAAATCCCGTTGCCTAACCCGGGGTTTGGATTGTATAACTCGAGTCACTAACCAACCCCTTGTTACACAAGAGGAAAGCCGTTGTGCTAGTGTTTTAGGCAGGTCCACGAAGCCAAGAGCACACATGCAGCAGCAGCAGTCACAACCACCACCACAGCCTCAGCCATAGCCACAGCCTGCTACACTACCAGTGGCAGGAGGGGCCCCTGCGGGGTACATGTTCGGGGTCACCCCTGGATATGCACCTGGTTGGGACCAGCCCACCTACCGCCCGAGTGCGAGTGGCACGGCTTGGGCGGGGTAGCAGGTTTGCTGGTGGGCTACCGCTAGTTCCAGCTGGTGGTCCACCTTTGTCTCGCCCTTCCGCAGCCTCCTCCCCTCACGATGCTCGCAGCAGATGGGAGAGCTCACCGTCCAGGTCACGGGATTGGAGGAGACGCTGAACACCCACGTCAAGTCTGCCTCAGCGTGGCAGCGTCAGGCTGGTGAGAGGATAGCAGCCATGCAGCATGATCAGCAGTGATACATGGAGGCGCAGAGGGCCTACTACGCGAGTAAGGGTTTCTTCTACCCTCCTCCGCAGTGAGCCTGAAGCTAGCTTGGGGGAGGACACCCATCCTAAGGTAACTTGTATCTTCCTTTGTTTTCATAATATCTTATAAATGAAAATTCAAAAAAAATCTGCAAAAATAAAAAGACCAAAAATATTTATTTGCTTTCATCATCATCGTTTGCTTAGTTTGCTTTTGATATGCATAGTAAGAATTCTTTGCCTCTATGGTTGAAATGATGAATAGTTACTCAGTTTATTCTTCTCGTATGTCTTGCTTTCAACTTTGTATCCTACCTAAGTTTTGAGTGTGTTGACTTGCATGTTCAAACCTTAGCTTGAAAACTGTGGGTAGCAAAAAGCATGATCCTTGCCTAAGTTGTTGTGAGACATGATATGGTATAATAGAGTGCTATGATCTTGTGCTTAGTGATGCTTGATATCCGGAGTTTTTCTTTTTGAAAAATCAAAACATGATGAGTTCCTCAATGATGAGAATTTCCTATCCAAGGCCATATGTAGATTCTAGTTCTTAGCCTCCACATATGCAGCTTGTTCTCTCATTGAGCTTTGTCAAATTGTTGTGACCCTTGTTAGAAATCATGCTCCCCTGATCAAGATCACGTACACGTTCAGGCTAAACTTCTACACTGGGAGTTAGCCTTCATCATTTGCTCCATATTGCTTATGCATTCTTCCACAAATAAAACTCTATGTATCTTTGTCATCATTCATCTCCAAATATCTCCAATAGAGACAAAGGGCTAGCTGAAAAAAAAGAGAAAGAAAAGCATGCTCAAAAGCATGGCAAAAATAAATAAAGAGAGCTAGCCCAAGTCTCGAAAATTTTCAAAAGGAGAAAAAGGGATTGATTTGTGCAAGAGAAAGAGTTCCACCATATAGATGGTAATAACTAGTACCTACTCCGGGGCTAGTGTCCACCTTACCATCAATCCCTCATTCCCTCATATAAAGCATGGTAATATCTAGCACCCATTTCCGGGCCTAGTATCCACCTTGCCATGCTCATATCCATCACACACATATGCACATCTTGATCAGGATGTATGTTTGTTTCTTCCAAGGATCCGGTCTTTGACTTAGCAATACATGAGAGACAAGTATGCCACATCTTCCCTACCTACAGCTCCACATAAAGCCTATTAGGAGTAGGATGTGAAGAAAGGCAACATTGATGCCTTGGTGAGGAACCCTACACTTTTGAGCGATCCGAAAGTATCATTTGAGGAACTCTGATTTTCTTTTGAAAAATTTGCAAAACCTCTGGATTGATAGCTGATCAAGGTATGAGTGATTATGCACATGCTATATAACCATTCTGTCTCTCAACCGCCCAAGGCAGGTGAAGCTATATGCCCCACGTCATCAGGTGAAAGGTAAGAACATTGCCAACTTGTTCAACTCTTGGTAGAGTACTTTGCTGTATGTTTGCCATAAGTTGAGAATACAACATTGTAGCAACTCCTGATCAACCAACCTAAGTCTCTAATGTCTTGCTTCGAGACGAGCAAGAGGTTAGCTTGGGGGAGTTTGTTGACGGCTAAAAAGTACCACTTTCATTCCTCAATATTCTCACATAAATGGACGCAATTGCATTATTTACTTGCATTTTGGTTTGAATAATGTAGTTCCACTTGTCCTTGGAGATTATTTGTATGTAGGTGATTTACCCCTTAAAAGAGATGGAAACCCACCTTCTATGAAGAAGCCATGCCAACTCAGCTGAGGAGGTGGCTGCCACCAAGAGAAACATGGCATTCCACGTCATCGATCCAAGGGAGGCACTCACCTTTAATCGAGGACGCCACATGGACTTCACAAGGATCAAAGGGCCCATCTCGGATACCAAATCAAGCCATGCACCGGCATAGGATCAGAGGGCCCACAAGGCAGCCACCCAGAGGAAACCACCCCGAGTGGGGCCTAGGCCTAGGGGGCCGGCTGATCCTAGGATCGGCCGAACCACCTTAGTGCCGCCCCATCTCGTCCCTCCACGTGTCACTTACTGCATCCCGGGGTGTTTTGGAGCACTTTGAGCCTCCGAGCAAGCCTGGTCCTTGCCTATAAATAGAAGGGGAGGGGCTCCCATTTCCCACACACCACTCTCTCATTCTCCTCTCACTTTTAGTTTCCAAGGCTAGGGGGTCGGCTAGAGTAGCTCTTATTCAGGTTCCAAGTCTTCTTTGGAGTCTAGGTATGAGTTCTCTTTTATCTTTATTTCATTGTATGACTTTGATCTACTTCAGTTATTCAGCTATTTCATATAAAGTCATGGTAGATCATATGCTTGTTATGTTCTTGAGTTCATCCTCTGTTCATCATTTAGAGGCTTGTGTTCTTCATGAACACTACCTTTTGATCCACTTGAAGGATGATAAACTCATTCCTTATGTGTTTGTTCATAAGTTAGAGGCTCGTGTTCTTCGAACACGACCCTTTGATCTTATTGACTAGACATAAGAGAGTTCAGTATCTGCTTTGTATGTCTAGCCTTAGTTGATCTTGTTAGATGGCATGAGAGTGTTGCATGAGGTTTGTGTTCAAGCTACGGTACTCGGTCTAAGTTGACCAGTCTTCTGGTGGCTCTCACCCTGGGTCACAATAGCCCGGGCCGGGTGAAGTCTAGCAGCAACGTAGGCATGGTGCCTGGGTTGTCTGGCTACGTTAGTTATGAGCATACCGCAGCGATAGAGGTAGGTCCGCAGTGGTGACAGCTGTTGGATCCTGTGCAACCCTCCGCGCTAGGGTACTGCCAGGAGTCTAAAGTCCGCCAGAGTCTTTGGTCGTCACGGGCTAGCTCCCCATTTGTACCTGGGTGCTGAACCTTGCCCTCTCGTGCAATACTCATGCCCTTCTCCTGTATCTTCTAGCTTTGTATGTTTAGTACATTAGAACCTAGAGCTAACTCGTATGTTCCCCCTAAGTCGTAGTGTGCTAGAGTAGAGGTAAATCTGAGTGTGTGTGTCACACTACCATTTATATCTTTTATCTTACCCCTGCCTTTGAGTTTGTTGTTTCCTATATCTATCTCTTAGTTTACATTCAGAGCAAAAGCATAAGTCTCAGATATCCGCCATTGCCTTCCACGGATACGATACCCTTGGAATAGTCTTCTTCCTTGGGGAAATGCTACGATGGTTTATCTGTGCGCTTGCGGATTCGTTCATGATCGTTTAGATTAACCTTTGGCAAGTCTTGATGATCATGCTAACCTCAAGGCCGTTAGTTGTGACATTAAGCGGTGCCTACAAGGCGTTTCCTGGTGTTGTCACTAAGGATGGATTCTAGATCTTTTCTTAACGTGACGACGCTACGAAATGCCAACATTGGCTTGAGAGAGCATGGCTTGCGGTTGGAGAAGATGGTTCTTGGGGTGTTGCCTGAGCTCAACTTTTGGTTCTTCCTTTGTCTTGAGCTCATCCTTGGAAGCTTTCTTGGACTTGGGCATGATTTGAAATGCAGTTTGATTTTTTATTTAATTAATATACAAATAGATATTCAGGTCGGCTAGCTAGTAACTGCAATAAGAACAATAATAGTTTGCGAGGTGCTGCGTAGCATAAGCAGTATTGCCTGCGTAGTACATCAGTAGCTGTATGATGCCTTTGAGCATGTGGTCTTCACTCTTCACACAGCTTGTTGCACTGTAGCAGTAAACAGAGGTGTGCATGCCATAAATAAGAGATTTTACTGATGCTATGTTAGAAGACTATTTTGGGGGTAGAGAGTTTTTCTGGCATTGGGTCCCGCCTAGAGGCAGATCAGGAGGTATTTTGCTTGGGGTTAATTTATCTATTTTTGTGGTAGAGAACACTCAGGTGGGTGATTTTTTTGTGAATTTCACTGTTAGAAACAAATGCGATGGCTTTCGTTGGGTTTTAATGGCTGTATATGGTGCGGCTCAACCTGAATACAAAGATAGCTTTCTTGCAAAATTTGTTAATACTTGTAGTAGTCAGACGCTGCCACTTATGGTGGGTGGTGATTTTAATATTATTAGAAGTCCAGATGAAAAGAATAATGATCGTTTCGATAGTAGGTGGCCTTTGCTGTTTAATGCTTGCATTGAATCCTTGAATCTAAGAGAGTTGGCACTTTCTGGGAGAAGATTCACATGGGCAAGTTCAGCAGAGATACCAACTTTTGAGAAGCTTGATAGAATTTTAGTTAGTACAGATTGGGAGTAAAAATTTCCCGTTTCAACAGTTGAAGCTTTAACTAGAGAGCTCTCAGATCACATGCCGCTTTTGCTTAACACTGGAGACGCAGCTCACCGGGGCCACACTCACCAATTTAAATTTGAATAGGGATGGTTGACTAGAGATGGTTTCCATGATATGGCAGCTAAGGTGTGGAAAAGAGCCTCCAGGGGAAATTCTCCCATGCAATGGTGGCAGGATAAGATTAGAGCTGTTAGAAGGTGGTTAAGGGGTTGGGTGAAGAATTTAGTAGGAGAAAATAAAAGAAAGAAATCCTTCTTGCTAGCCCAATTAGATATTCTTGATAGAAAAGCAGAAGACAATGTGTTATCACTACAAGAGGCTGATTATAAAAGTTGTCTTCATGCCGAGCTAACCAAGTTGCTTAGAAAAGAGGAGTTATACTGGCTCCAAAGATCTAAAGCCACTAGGTTAGTGCACGGTGATGATAATACAACATATTTTCAGCTACTTGCAAAAGGTAGATATCGCAAAACGAGAATTTACCAACTAGAGCAGGAGGAAGATGTCATAGTGAGAGAGGAAAACTTAAAAACTTACATTACAAATTATTACAAGGGTTTGTTTGGATCTCCCGAAAGTAATCATTTTACTTTAGATGAGACTCACATTGAGGATATTTCGCAGGTCTCTGATTTAGAAAATTAAATTCTTTCAGACGCTTTTAGTGAGAATGAGATTAAAGAGGCAATTTTTCAAATGGAACACAATAAGGCACCTGGGCCGGATGGCTTCCCAGCTGAATTTTATCAGCACTTTTGGGACATAATAAAGCCAGACCTATTGGCGTTGTTTAATGAGTTTCATCAATGAACTTTACCATTGCACTATCTCAATTTTGGTGTAATTACTTTGTTACTCAAAAAAACTGAAGCGACCATGATTCAACAATATAGGCCTATTTGTTTGTTGAATGTAAGTTTTAAGATTTTCACAAAGGTTCTTACTAATAGAATTAATCTGGTAGCTCAAAAGGTAATTAGGTCCTCTCAAACAGCCTTCTTACCTGGTATATTCATTATGGAGGGAGTTGTTGTTCTTCATGAAACAATTCATGAGTTGCATAAGAGAAAGAAAGATGGAGTTATTCTTAAGCTGGACTTTGAAAAAGCCTATGACAAGGTAAAGTGGCCTTTTCTGCAACAGGTGTTGCGCATGAAGGGCTTTTCACCTAGGTGGGCTTCTTGGATCTGACAAGTTACGCCGAAAGGATCCGAGGGAATTAAGGTCAATGATGTAGGACATTACTTTCAAACGAAAAAGGTGTTAGGGCGATCCTTTATCATCTATTCTTTTCAATATTGTGGTAGATGTCCTTGCTATCTTAATTGCACGGGCGAAGGATAACGGCCCGTTCAAAGGTCTAGTCCCAAACCTAGTAGACGATGGTTTGTCTATTTTGCAGTACGCGGATGACACAATTCTCTTTATGGAAAATGATCTAGAAGGGGCTAAGAATTTGAAGCTCTTGCTATGCGCTTTTGAGCAATTGTCGGGCCTCAAGATTAATTTTCATAAAAGTGAGATGTTCTGCTATGGTAGCGCTAGGGAGCTAGGGAGGAGTATTCAAATCTTTGGATGTGATATGGGTACTCTTCCTTCCTTTAGATACCTTGGTATACCAATGCATCATAGAAAACTCCGAAACTCGATTGGAAAGAAGTGGAGGAAAGGTTACAAAGAATTTAAGTGGATGGAAAGGAAAGATGCTTTACATTGGTGGTCGTTGGTTCTTATTAACTCTGTCCTTAGTAATTTGTCAATGTTTATGCTTTCTTTCTTCGAGGTTCCTCGTGGTGTCCTTGAAAGACTAGATTACTACAGATCTAGATTTTTTTTGGCGAGCGACGGACATAAGAAAAAGTATAGGTTGACAAAATGGGGAGTGCTCTGCACACCTAAGGACCAAGACGGGTTAGGAATCTTAGACCTAAACTTACAGAATAGATGCTTACTTAGTAAATGGGTGTTTAGACTCATCAATGAGGATGGTATTTGGCAGCGACTTCTTAGAAATAAATATTTAAGACATAAAACCATCACTCAGGTTGAATACATGCCGGGGGATTCTCACTTTTGGTCGGGTCTTATGAAGATCAAAAATGACTTATTGAGGATGGACAAATTCATAGTGGGTGATGGGTCACAAACACGTTTCTGGGAGGATGCTTGGCTGGATAACAACCCTTTCAAAAATCAATATCCATCCTTATATAATATTGTATGCGGAAGAAGAGTGCATATGGCAACAGTTCTTAGATCAAATCCTTTGAATGTGGCCTTCAGGAGATCCTTAGTTGGCAACAATTTACAAGCATGGCACCATTTGGTAGCTAAAATTGTGAATGTCCAATTAACGGATCAGAGAGATACTTTATGTGGTCTCTAAAACAAAATGGTGGGTTCTTATCGTTCGATCTATGTATAATGCGCTTATTGCTCAGTTGCCCGCACCGCGAAAAAATATGATATGGAAGTTAAAAGTGCCCTTAAAAATAAAGATTTTTATCTGGTATTTGCAAAAAGGGGTAGTTCTAACCAAAGATAATTTAGCTCGTCGACGATGGAAGGGAAGTTTAAAATGTTGTTTCTATAATATGGATGAGACCATTCAACACCTTTTCTTTGATTGTCAATTGGCTACAATTATGTGGAGGATTATACAAGTTTCTTTTAATATAACACCACCTATGAACATTTTTAATATGTTTAATGGGTGGTTGAATGGAATTAACAAGAAACTTATGTACAAAATCTTGGTTGGAGCATCTGCTTTATGTTGGGCAATTTGGTTAAGTAGAAAGGACATGGTTTTTAATAACACTAGAGCTGTTACTCCTATGCAGGTTATCTTCCGAACGACTCATTGGATCCGTTTTTGGGCGTTGCTGCAGAAGGAGGACGAGCGACCTCATATTATTCAGGGGTGTCGTGTGCTTGAGACCACATCGATGGAGATCTTTGCCACCAATGGATGGTTGTTTAGCTACAGAATTGATGTTGGATAATTTTTAATTTGTTCCAAAGACCGTTTTTTCTCCCTTTCAGTTAGTGGTACTCTTGTGTGTAATAACAAACAGCTATATGCATAGTTTCATGCAGAGGCTGGAATATTGAAATATATTCCCTTTTCTAAAAAAAACAAGAGAAGTAGAGAATCAGGGAACTACATGTTCAGAAAATGAATCACGAAATTTTGGACCACAATTGAAGCATGAGTTACATACTTTACAGATTTTTAAGGGTAAAATCTATCGAATTGTATAATGTTGCATATGTTGTTCTATGATGTTGGAAATATTACTCGACCATGTTGCATACTATGACTGAAATATGAAGTATTATGCAACATCCGAGAACAATACATTAAAACATAGTAAATATCATCTGTAACATCAGGAGAATTTGCCACATTTATAAAATCACGAAGTATTTTGAAACATTGAAGATTAATGTTTTGCAACATCAAACGACGACATTCGCAACATAAAAAAATTGGACATATTTTCATCCAAAAATTTGTCAACTGATAAATAGTGAAACTCTATATTATGCAAATGGACTGTTACCCCATCTGACCAGTCACCAATACGGTACCAACCCTTTTTCTGTTATATACTCCCTCCATATCATTTTAAATGACGTTCCCGACTGTTTTGTGAGAATTAAGGAAGACATACATTTACTTTCTGCCCCGAACTCATCCTGTATCCCTTTTCGTCAAGGCCCGCTCATCCGATCGAGCATCCAACCGCAGTGTTTGACTGCCTTGGGCTCTTCTGTATCCACGGCCGCAAGGCGCATGCCCGCATCAGCATCGAAAGGCGTGCCGCGGCTCGCAGGAGATGCAGCTCCAGCCGCGCGGACGCACGCAGGCGCCATGCCCAAATGACAGCAGCGCAGCGCACGTTAATAGGAAGGGGTAAAAATGGAAGCTAACATGTGCCTTGAATTGGGATGACAAATATTTTGATGCCTTTCTAATTGAACTACCGGTGTCAACTACAACGATATGGAGGGAGTATAATCTATCAAATCTATCTCCATCCTTCCTTCAGTATATAAATATATATATACGTGTTGGAGTGGAGAGATCAAGAGAGGCACGCAGAGGAAGTAAATTATCAGAGAATGATCAAGTCCACTATTTTTGAGGAAACTATAGCTAGACACACACTAGCGCACGACCATATCATGTAGGGTTGGGAGGCCTGGGAAATAGATGTTGTCCTCTTTGTGCTTGTTAACGCTGGATGCAACGGTCTCGGTACCAACAGAACATCAGCATCGGAACCGACCGCTGTTGAATCGATCATCATACTGGGCATGCGTGGCAGCTTAGGCTGTTGAGGAAAACGATCTTGATCCAATAATGGGGATCCTCCAAAAGCTAATAGCCTGCTGCTTAGATAGACATGTAGATGACTGATACACACTGTATTTAAGACTCAGCTGGACGATACACATGCATGAGACTAACTTCTAAGTTTTGATCTCCTTGTTTCCCTCGTTTTGTGTCCTAGTTCTTCTCTAGCCTCAATGGGATGTACCTCAAGTTTTTAAAATACAAACAAATCTTCACATCCATGTCCTAAAGGACTGAGGATGCTCATCGTGTTTCTCCTTTTTCTTTCTCCTGGGGGTTGTTGGAGCTTTTCAATTCGTGTACTGGCTACTGATACAATGAAGATTTTCTTTTTTGATGCAGCTTTTCATGACGAAGTGAGAAGCTTAATTAGAACTGTTATGGAGAGAACTATGCATCCTAAATTATTTATATATAGGTAGCTTAGCAGAACTATTTATTGAAATGAACTTCTCAGTTAGATGAATATATATACCTTTTTAGAGTGCCTGTTTTTATGAGCCTCCATCAGACGAAATCTAACGGTGATGGAAGTACGAGGAAGAACTAGGAAGTCCCTATAGGAAAGTACTAGGAAGTACCAACTTGGTGGGACCCACAACAAATTTTAATTATTTTTTATTCAGAAACGTTATATGAGTAATTTCTCATCGTTAATCTGACCGGCTCCCCACCATATTTTATGACTCAAGTCCTCAATTTTATCATGCCAGCCGAACATATTAGCCTAACATAGAGAGATGAGAGAACAGATTACCATAATGCCATTTTTGTAATTAGTTTAAATTTTAAATTAATCAGGTGGTGGAAAAATCAAAACACCTGGTACTACACAAGCACCATAAAAGAACTCTTTTTTTGTTTTCAGTAAAAGTTGCTCCAAATATAATTCCAGATAACGGACAATGTAGCATTATACGTTTACCTAGAAGTCATATATTGCCTCAATCTGGAAATCTTGTGTCACACCTGTTTTTCCAAAGAAAACCAAGTGCAGGTCTATATGCATGCCAGGAAGTTTCATGCATATAGTTGACATAAGTGAATAACAGTAACAGTATCACGTAAGAAAAAGGAAGATTATCAGAGATTTACGCTTAATCCTGGAAACGAAGGCTCCAAACATCACAGGTAGTCGACTGGGGTTTGCGTACGCTTAGCACCAGCAACATCTTCACAACAACTTCATAGCAGCTTCCTCTTTCTGAGCAACATTGTTTATAGCAAGGGTGAGTACATGTCGTACTCAGCAAGTGTGGGAAAAGTATGAATGCAAAGGCTTGACAAGGAAAGGGCGGTTGTTGCATTAAGCATTTTTAGTTGATCAAATTTTATTAGAACCTGATTACTAATAAAGTATAAGTATATACCAACCCTCAATTAACATAAAGAGATACACCATAAGCATATGGCTAACATAACCATAACCACAATTTAAGTCCATCTTCAAGTATATTAATCATGTGAGGGTCCGGTGCTCTTGACCGTAAAGACGGCTAATCGATTAGTTTTACACTGCAGAGGTTGTACACTTTCACCACAAGTCACGTAAAAGTTCGAAGAACTTTGAACCCAACCATGCGATGCTAGCGGACATCATACCACACTACCAAGGTGTGATTGTATAGGGACGCTACGAGGCCTTTACAAAGTTTTCACAGAAAGTTGCAACCCACAAGGTTACCGGATCAGTTAGCAAGGTATAAAGTCCCTAGCGGTACCGTGTCTTAGCAAAGCCCAACTCCCGCTAGAGCGAATCCATACCCCACACCGCCGCCTTGTCCTTATCGTGTAAGGCCACTTCTAACTAGAGTCCCTAATTAATTAGCCAAGACCGAGCCATTTAGTTCTCATGGTTGCCGTTGTCCTGGGTGGTTCTCCATGTTCTGATTAAGCATATGATCTTGTATTAACCAGAGGTATATAGCATAAAAATAAATCATGTTCATCATTGTTGTTCATTAGAACCACCATAACCCAAGTAGAGCAACTACTAATACTACCCAACAGAAAGGTAAACCTAGGTTGACAAGGAATGATATTAAAACTAGGATAAATCTTAATAGGACCCATCAATATTGATGCAAAGCAATGCAATGAGTGATTAAATAATTATTAGGACAAAAGAATAAGGACACACTTGCCTTTAACCAGTGTAATGATGTTGCTCAAAATTCTTCATCTTCAAACTCTTCAAAGCTCTTGAACGACGTTCATTCTACTTGCATCAATCATCGGGCACAAGCATACAAAGCAAACAAACAAGCAAACTAAGAACAAGGCACCAATCAAATTAAAGCATTAAAAGAGCGTACTAAAGGATAAGCTTGATTCTATGGATCACTAAAGCACACAAACCGTGTTTAGAAGGGAAAGGTCTGATAAGATTATGAAACTGCTTGATCGAGCTGGAACCGAAAAGATTTAGAAACGAGACACACCGAGACAGAGCTATATTAGAGAACGTCTAGCGAACGATTTGCATCTATGAACATGAAAAACTATAAGCCTAGGTTCATTTTAATTAACAAAAGATATGTATATGATATTTCATAAAGAAAATACCTTAGGTTGCAATTAATTCAAATTAAACTTTACTTGAAGAAACCGTAGAAAGAACCTAGTCAAGTTTTATTCCTAAAAGTTCATGTATAAGTTATACCAATTACACACTTTATTTAGAAAGGTTAGAACAACTAATCAAATCAAAGCATATGCCGTGTTGAGCTAAATAGATTTTATTTAGAAAACACATGCATGTTGTCATTAATCAAGTTAATGTTTATTTATAAGAGTCGAGGTAAAAGCCTAAGCACTTTTAATTAGAAAAGTTCATTAAATATTAAGCAAATTAATATTTGGTTTATAAAAACTGAGATATGGCACTAAATAGATTTTATTTATAAAAGCATATGAAATAAACATTAATCAAATTAGTATTGATCATGAAAAACAGTGTATAACACTAGGTAGCTTTTAATTAGAAAAGACATGTTTAATAGGCATTAATAAAATTAATATTAAATTAATTTTCAGAAAACATGTATGATGAAAACACACCACTAATGTGCACTTTATCTCATTATGAACCTAACGCAACTTGAACGGATAAAATGGAGCTAAAACATGAAAGATATGGATTTAAAGAATAAAAGGATAGATATAGAACACATATGCATTGTAGGGCTGCATATATGCAAATGAACAGGCATCAAATGATCACGTTGCATATTGGTGGTGCACACATGCATGAAAATTAAGATAAAGGGAATGATTATTGCTTAAGCATGATGTAAGCATGACATCACCAAGGTATTTAAGCAGTAAACAATGTGGGAAAGGAATTGATTGTCACCTGCTTGCTCGCATGCATACAGGGGTGCATGGCTTTGTTAATTTGCATCTTGCACTCACCGGCACGCAACAACGCATGCAACGCGAGGCAAGCACAAGCTTGAGCAGCTAGCTCGGCTTGCAACAGCATGACCGCAGGCAACACTGCAGCATAGATTACAAAGTTGCACGGATTTGAGAAAATGATGGACATAGGTGTGTGCATGCGCAGGTCATTTCACCAGCGGCGACGACGGCCAGATCGGACTCGACGCTGGCTCGGCAACGCAGGTGATGGGAGCATGGAGTGGCATGCATCGGTGAGCAGAGATAGATCACCACGACACAAAATAATCAAGGCAAATGATGAACGACGGTGACGAACGTGACGACTTGAAACCAATCTCGACGAGGACGACGGTTGTTGTTCGAGTTCAACCTTCAGCTTGGACGTACGTGTTCCTCCAGCAGCAACTTGGTGCAGGGACGGCCGTCGGCGTTGGCTGTTATCGACGGAGCTGATCGCATGCGAGATGGAGTCACGTCGGCGGGAGCTTCATCAAACTGCTGCGGCGGCGACGGAGACTCCGGACGATGTTGCCGCCTTGCCGGCGTGTGGCTGCCGGGTTTATTTGCCGGCCAGCGCAGGGAGACAAAGATGCCTTCTCTTGCCCTTGTGACGGCAGCGCCGGATGGACTTGCTGCGGCGGCGGCATGCCAAGGAGCTAGGGCACGCAAAGGTGCCGCGGTTCGGTTGCAGAAGATAGAGGACGTGGCTTGCAATATTGTGGAGGGTAGGGTCAGGATCGGTCGTACGTGCACAACTCCACGAACCGAAGCTGAGGCTAAATCAGAGTCCAAATCTACCTCGACGTGGACCTTCATCTTGTGGAGGAGGCAAACAAATTGCTAGCAGTCCTGGCGTTAGAGCTGGCTGCTCGGGTTGAAATAAAGAAAAGAATGGGCCGGAAGAGAGCAAAGAAATTAGGCATGACGTGGTGTTGACACTTTTTCTGGTCGAACACACGAGTGCGCTAGTTCGCGCGGACGTCGGAAATCAACTCATCGAAACACCCGGCACGGGCCGGTCTGACCGCCTGGGGTACGCGGTCTGACCGCCTTGGACAGGCGTGCGCCTAAGTTCGTTCGCCGCCCGGGAGGGACCCCGCCGGGAGAAACGCCTAGGGTTGTCCCGAGGTCGGCACGCACTTAACTTCTCTCAACCGTGGAGACGAAGAAGGAAGCAAAAGGGTTAGAAAAGTAGGGTTTGGAGATAAAAGTAAGATAAATATTTGATTGATTGGGTGATAGATTCTCAATCGGCCACGCCCCTTTATATTTATAGGGGGGGTCTTACCCTGCAAGGAACTCTTTACAACTCAGAAATAGCCAAAAATCCCTAATTCGGGTCGGACTCGGGGTGACCCGGTCAGACCACCTGGGGGAAGCGGTCAGACCGCCTGGCGGCCTTTGTGCCGGACCGGCTACAGGACACGCGGTCAGACCGCCTGGGTGACCCAGTCTGACCGCCTGGCCCAGCCTGATCCAGTTTTTACCAATTTTGAGTGTCAACATATGCTCCCCTATTTTTTAGTAAAGCTTGCGTGCTAAAAAATAAATCTAAGGACGATGTGACACCTCATCGGCCATTTTTTGAACTTAGGGCGATTCTTACTTAGAAATCGGCCATATCACCTTTAAGCGTCTTGCCATACACTCGGGTAGAATTTTTTCAAGTATCTTCCATTAAGAGCCCGTGGTAGCTGCTGTCCTTGCAAAGTTTCTACCATATAAGAATTTCCAGAGCAAACTCTCCCAATCCTATATGGTCCTTCCCAACTTGGAGACCACTTGGGGAACTTGTTACTCTTAGATCCTATAGGTAAAATAGTCTTCCAAATCAAATCACCTATCTGAAAAGACTTGGCTTTTACCTTCTTGTTGTATGCTCTAGCAACTCGTCTCTTATCTTTCTCAATTGCTTCCAAAACCTCCAATCGCTTGTCAGTTACTTCATCAACATTGTCCATCATCAAAGCATAATATGTATCAAAATCAAGACCATTTTGCTTTGCAAGTCTATATGCGCCTAGATTCACCTCAACAGGTAAAACAGCCTCCTGACCATATACAAGCTCATATGGAGTAACTTTAGTAGCACCATGTCTAGAAAGACGATGAGCCCATAAAGTTTCAGATAATACCTCATGCCATCTCCTAGGATTATCTTCTATCTTCTTCTTAATGAGCTTAATCAAAGTTTTGTTGCTAGACTCGACCATTAGCTTGAGCATAATATGGGATGAATTGAGCAACTTAATACCATAAGAATTGACAAAATCACATACCTCTTTAGCAATAAGCAAGTACCTTGATCCGTAGTCAAAGTTTGGAATGCCAAATCTATGAATAATATGCTCTGTAATAAACTCAATTACCTCTCGATGTGTCATATTCTTGAGAGGTATAGCTTCAGTCCACTTGGTAAAGTAATCAGTAGCTACGATCACAAAACAATGCCCTTTTGACAAAGGTGGATGAATCTTGCCAACGAAATCCAAACCCCATCCTCTGAAAGGCCAAGGCTTAATAATCGGATGCATCAACGCAGCAGGCACCAACTGAACATCCCCATGCTCTTGACACTCTTTGTATCCTTTGTAATACCGAAAACAATCAGCTATCATAGTAGGTCAATAAAACAAGCTCCGAGGAGCCACTTCATCTTAGGAGCCGATTGATGAGTAACAAATCCCTTCATGAACTTCCGTCATAGCTAGCCTTGCTTGATCAGGACCTAAACACTTTAAAAGCAAATCATCTGCGGTCCGACGATACAACTCACCATCATCTAAAACAAATTTCAGAGCCCACCGTCGGACTTTTTCGGTCACTTGTACCTTTAGGATCCTGCAAATATATAATCAAAGGCTTTCTCCAATCATCCACTCATCCTCCAGCTTTTGGAAGAAACAATGGCCGAAGTGACTTTTTCCTCTGCAGAGCGGTCAGACCGCGGTGGCCGACAGGTAGGGCGGTCGACCGTGGAGGGCGCGGTTTGATCCGCCTCCTCCGTGGCATAACCTCGGCTTTGCTAAACATCGGTTTTCGTTCTTGAAAATTTCTTTCGAACATCATAACCGATGCTTCGAGCGAGCATTTGCCCTTGGATTCTCTTCCCGTGGTACATGATTAATCACAAATTTATCCATATAAGATATGATGTCTAAATATTTATCAAGATAAGTATTTAAAGCACTATTTAAACATTGACATACCTTAGATACTTGCTGTACCACTAACAAGGAATCACCATATGCTTCTACATGTTTTACTCCCATATCATAAAATTTGCAAACCGAATAAGAGAGCCTCATACTCGGTTTGATTGTTAGTGCAATCTTGATCTAATCGGTTAAGAGCTTCAAAAACAGCCCCATTGAGTGAAATAATAATAACTCCAACACCACAACCACTTCTACAAACCGATCCATCAAAATGCAACATCCATGGAGTAAAAGTTAAATAACCGACATCTAAATTATTAATTCTATGTTCTACAATAAAGTCGGCCACAATTTGACCTCTTATTGATTTGATTGGTTCACAATGTAAATCATATTCAACAAGAGCATAAGCCCATTTGCCGACTCTACCACTTAGACTAGGTTTTTGCAACATATATTTAATTATGTCGGTTTGACAAGCCACATAGCAAGTGCTTGATAATAAATAATGCCTTAACTTGGTACAAACATAATATAAAGATAAACATAACTTTTCAACAAAAGTGTACCTCGTTTCGGCGTCTAATAACCTCCTGCTTTCATAAGCAATAACATACTCCTTGCCATCGGTCTCTTGAGTCAAAACAGCCCCAATAACGCTTTCCTCACCACATATAGTCCGAAGGAACACCACTCTTGGGTGCTTGAAGGACTGGCGTAGTCAAATAATTCTTGATCTCATCAAAAGCCTCTTGATGTTTTGCCCCCAAGTAAATTCTGATCCAAATTTCAAATCAAGTAAAGGAGTAAAAGCATTCACCTTCCTAGACAAGTTACAAATGAACCGCCTCAAATAATTTACCTTGCCCAAGAACTTTTGCAAATCCTTTTCACAAGTAGGAGCTTGAACCTTTATAATCGACTCAATCTTTTGGGATCAATCTCCACACCTTTCTCATGCACAATAAAGCCCAAAAACTTGCCACCGACACACCAAAAGCACATTTGAGTGATTCATCTTTAAGTTATAGCATTTTTTTCAAATGCTAGTCTTAAATCGGCTAAATGGGAATTTAAATCACCGATTTGACAACAATATCATCGATATAGACTTCTACTATTATACCAAGCAAGTCATGAAAAATCAAATTCATAACCCTCTGATAAGTAGCACCAGCATTTTTTAAACCAAAAGTCATGACTACCCACTCAAACAAGCCTACAAATCTGGACACATGAAAGCCGTTTTGGAAATATCCTCTTCGGCCATAAAGATTTGATTATACCCAGCATTACCATCAAGAAAGCTAACAATCTTATGTCCAGATGCAGAATTAACAAGAAAGTTGGCTATAGGCATAGGATATTTATCTTTAGGAGTAGTTTTATTAAGATCTCTAAAGTCTATGCAAGCACGAAGCTTTTTAGTTTCTTTTTTTCTCAATAGGCACAATATTAGAGATCCAATCAGCATATCAACAAGGCCTTATAAAATTAGCAACAAGCAACCGATTGATTTCTTCTTTCACTCCATATATATCGTGGATTAAAATTCTACGAGGTTGCTTATAAGGCTTAAAACCAGGTTTAATAGGTAAATTATGCTCAACTAAATCACGACTTAAACTAGGCATTTGGTAATTCCATGCAAAACAGTCGACATACTCTTTCAATAACTTTATTAATTCTGACTTAAAAACAGGATCAAGATTCTTGTTTACAAATGTCGGCCTAGGTATAGTGCCATCACCAATGTCTACCTCCTCAAGAGGATCAGCCGACGTAAACCCTTGTCTTAACTTTCCCAAATCATCCAAGTCATCGATGGCTTCACACGTATCGTTCTTATACGCCTGATAGTGATCAATCCTTTGCTGCAACCACTCTTTAGTTGAACTCATTGATTCACATGAAGTGGTTTAGCCGATTTTCGATTAGCTTTATGACAGCAAGGATGAATCCATCCTTGGAATAGCTTACAAACTCATAATCAGTTAAATCTAAGCCAGATAGACATTTTACATCATCATGCACATTTATAGAATGACTATCAGCTATAGCTACACAAGCAGAATTATCTCCATGCACAACTTCTACCTCATCGCCTACCCATTGTATTAAAAACTGATGCAAGGTAGAAGGCACACATCTATTTGCATGAATTCAATCACGACCAAGGATTAAGCTGAAGTTACCTTGTGTCTCAATGACAAAGAAAGCCGTAGCTAACGTCTTGCTTCCAATGGTGAGCTCCATGGAGATGACGCCTTTGGCACCTATCGGCTCGTCTCCTCCCACACCACTGACGGTCATGTTGGTCTTGATCAACTCATCATCTGAACCTCCAAGCTTCTTGAGAATACGCATCGTTGACAATCGCACCTCCATCCACCAGCATCCGAGAGATAGGCTTCCCATTGATGTGACCTCTCATGTACAAAGCCTTCAGATGATTATCAGTGTCTTTAGGCTTCTGGAATACAGCATCCTTTGGCCCAAAATCAAGATGAGCGAAGTCCTCCTCTGAAGGTGTAGAACCATCCACGAATAAATGAACCACATTAATGTCAAGGTTCATGCACTCTGGAGAAGAACTGTAATCAACGAGTTGCTCGTTGTCTTCTGATGTAGGTACCGACGACAACCCATCATTGCAACCATGTCAACCGAAGAAGTGAAACCGGGCGGCATTTCTGGAGAACCCGGTCTGACCGCCTCTAGGGCCGGTTTGATCGAGGGCCGGTCTGACCGCCTAGTCAGCCGGTCCGACCGCCCCTGCTGGCGGTTGAACTGCCTCATGCGGTCTGACCGCATCCTCTGGCGGTTTGACCGCCTCGGCCTGTGACGCAGCTTTAGCTCTCCACTCTTTCCCTTGTGGCACCATGGGTCTATAGTTGTTGAACATCTCATCTCTCTTTGTCTCCATCTCCTTTTCCTTCTTCTCCCGGAACCTCAGTCTTTGAAGCTTCTTCCTTTGAGTATGAGTCAATCCGGGAGGACACCACCTTAGCAAGAAGTTATTGCAGTTGGAACCACTCCCACCGCCTCATGATCATTAGCGACATCCTTTCTCGAAGTGTCATAACCTGATTGTTTAGCACAATCGGTCTATTGCCACTTTTCTCAATAGGAACATCCATTGTCCCAATCTGTATGATGTCTTGGCCAGTAGTCCTCTCTGGATCAATATCCATCTTCTGAACCTCCTCCTCTCTGATCTTGGGCTTGTACACTTGTCGCGGAGGAGATTGTGTTGGCTGCGGCAGTGCGGCCCGCGTGTCGGGGCGGTCTCGACGCGTTGGCTGCGATACCACGATCAACGTGGAGCCCAATGATCTTGCGTAAGTCGTGAAATCTGATCCAGTGCTGGTCTTCTTGGCCCTCCCCATCCAGGATGGAAGGACTGCTGAGAAGGCACCCACATCACTCCATTATCATCATAAACCGCGAGGATGATTTGAAGGTGCCCATTGTGGAGTAATGTGTTGCTCTGTGATGATTCACCTCTGAATCTTGTAGCTGCTCTTGGAGGCGACAACGGCCTCTCTTGATGTGGACGTGATCTCATCCTTTTTTTAATGGCCAATCACTTGTAACGGCCTTTTGTTTAGAGTACTTGTCAAATAACATATCAAATGTGACCTTTGACTTTGAAACACTCCCCTGATTCTTGGTAACATTGAGCTTCCAGTTTCCAATCTCCGGCCGCTTCGGAATAATCATTTTTGGCCGACCATGGGGAGGGGCGGTCTAACCACCCTGGGGCGCCGGTCTAACCGCCCTAGGCTGACCAAGCTCGGTAGTTTGTTGACCAGACGACGTGGACGATCCTTGCCCCCCATGTCTAGAGGCTTTGATGGTGATTTTGAATGTCTCTCTGCCATCAGGGGTCTTTTCACATGAAACTTCTCTCACCAACTCTTTTCCCCTCAAGTCTGGCTTAGCTTCCCTGACTACCACGTTCTTGCCTTTAGTTGCTTTGACTTGATGCGGCCGAATCAACACTTTAGGTTGCTGAAGATCCATGATATTGATAGGAAAAGGCTTGTCCACTTGCATCTCATGAAGCATCAAACGACCTTCATTTATGGCCGATTGAATCTTACAAAATACATTACAATCGTTAGTAGCATGTGAATAAGAGTTATGAAATTTGCAATATGCGTTGTTTAATTTCATCAAGTGGAGGCATGGTATGAGAAATCTTAATATTTCCAAGCTTAAGTAATTCATCGAAAATACTATCACACTTAGAAACATCAAAAGTAAATTTCAATTCTTCTTGCCGACCTTTAGTAGCCGCTTAAGTGATGCACAAGAACTAGGTTTAGCCTTAGAAGACCATACAAATTCAGCAACATAAACCTCACCCTCGTCGTTCGAGCTATCATAATCATATTCAATCAAATGCATATTAGACCGACGAGGTTTATAGTTTTCTTTTCTTTATTTAGTTTTAATTCTTGTGCCATACCTCTTACAAGAAAGAGCAAGAGAATAAAATTCTACACCTTCTAACCTTTCTCTAAGAGTAGATCTTAAACCTTTAGCGCAAGGTCGGCAAGGTCGAATCGAAAGTGCAAGATTAAAATAACAGTTTTAACTTCTTTAAAGCACTTAAGATAATCAGAAACTGACTAATCTTTGCCTTGTCTAACCGATGTTAAATCTGTTAACTTTAATTGATAGCTCCCACTAAAGAAGTGATCATGAAACTTTTGTTCTAATTGATCCCATGAATCAATAGAATTAGGAGCTAATGAAGAAAACCAAGCAAAAGCGGTACCAGTTAATGACAAGGAAAACAAGCGTATTTTCAAAGAATTATAGGTACCAGCTTCACCTAGTTGAGCAGTATATTGACTAATGTGTTCCTGTGTTGTACGGTTGTCATCACCACTAAATTTAACAAAATCAGCATACGCCAACTGTGGGGAAAATTTACACAATCAAACTCGACTCTATAGGGTTTTGATAAAGCTTAGAATTACCAAAGTCAATGCCGAGTTTATTTTTCATCATATTAGCTACTTCCTCTTTAAATTGAGCAAATTCATTCCTAGCAGCTAATTGAGATTGCATTGGAGCTGACATATTAAATCTACTCACATGGGGTTGACTAGGATTTTGAACACGATGCATGTTAGAAAACACATCATTAGGCACACCATAAGATGGAGCAACATTAGGTATAGGTGGTGATGTGTGAGCAATAGTACTGAATGCATAAGGTGCAACACCAACATTATTACGCAGAATCTGAGTATTAGGCGCAACCGACAAAGGCATCGGTCTGGGCTGGAACACCATCCGGCGGACGGTTAGACCGCTTGCTGGGGCGGTCGGCCGATCGGGTCGGTGGGTGACAGTGTTTGCTCAAATAAAAAACCCAGACATACCGGTACATAAACGTATCACCAAGAATTAGGTGTCGACATGGTCTAGTGCAAAACCCCATGTGTGTCAACTTGAGGGATTGAATCATCGAATATCGAATTAACACGCTTTACCTCTACTTTTCAAGGCGAGTAATAACACTAGCCACAAGATTATTCTTATCACTAAATGTACGATCAAACTTTTCAGATATAGAAGATAATTGCGCAACTAGATCAGGTGGAGTTTGGCTTACAGTGGGTATTACCTCAACCTTGTTGTTGTTTAGCTTGATCGCCGGCATCTCAAAGTCTTGAGCTAAGGTCACCTTGCCTGCACGATCTTTCTTGGCGCCAGAGAGAAACTACTTCTTGATGTACTCTTGAAGCTCTGTGTACTTCCTCTGGTCCTCTTCGCTAAGTTCTTCGATGTTCACCATGATGAGGTTCTTGGGATCAAGTTTACAACGCGCCCCCATACAACGACTGACAAAATGGTTATAAAAACCAGATCTGTCCCTAGCGGAGTCGCCAAAAGTGTGTTGATGCTTTTTCTGGCCGAACACACAAATGCGCTAGTTCACGCGGGCATCGGAAATCAACTCGTCAAAACACCCGGCACGGGCCGGTCTGACCGCCTTGGACAGGCGTGTCGCCGAAAGCCTAAATTCGTCGCTCCGGGAGGGACCTCGTCAGGAGAAACGCGCAAAGGGTTGCCTGAGGTCGGCAAGGCCACTCAGAACTTCCTCAACCACCGTGGAGACGAAGAAGGAAGCAAAAGGGTTGGAAAAGTAGGGTTTGGAGATAAATGTTTGATCGATTGGGTGATAGATCCTCAATCGGCCACGCCCCTTTATATTTATAGGGGGGAGGTCTTGCCCTGCAAGGAACTCTTTACAACTCAGGAATAGCCAAAAATCCCTAATTCGGGTCGGACTCGGGGTGACCCGATCACCGCCTGGGAAGCGGGGCCAGCTCAGCGAGCCCTTTGTGCCGGACCGGCCATGTGACACGCGGTCGAGACCGCTGGTGACCCACCTGACACCGCCCATGACTGATCCGGCTTTTGCCAATTTTGAGTGTCAACACGTGGATCATATTTTGAAATTATATATGGCTTTCAGCTAAAAAAACATAGACTCAAGGAATTCATAGAGTTCCTTGGTGATGACAAAAATTGTAGAAGCTCAAAGAGTTTCGGCCATGCTAGACAAGGAAGGGCTCTCGGGATAGCCAAGTGGCGGTGGAGCTCCGGCCGAGCTTCATGGCAGTGAACGACGGCGGGTGTGCAGTCCGGTGAGGCGGAGCTCGTGGCAGGGACGACTTGCTCTCTCGGCGTCCTCGTCCGGCGAGTCGGCGAGCGGCCGGCAGCGACGCTCGGCCTCTGGCGGCGGGCGCGCAGGCGAGCTAGAGGGCGGCGACGGCTAGCACGCAGGGCCTCGGGTGCTCGCGTTTTATAGGGCGCGGGGCACGACGTTCCCTGGCACGCATGCCATGGGTGGCATGGCTGTGCTGGCCACGGGTGGTCGGTGCTGGGCCCGGATGGGCTTTCGCAGGCTGGTCGCTGGGCCGGGACGGAGCGGGTCAGCGGGGATGGGTCGGGCTCGTGGGCTCGGCCTAGAAGGAAAGGATGGTTTTCTTTATTATTTTTCGAAATTATTTTCAGTGCAAAAACAATTCTAGAAAAGTCTAGAAAATGTTTAGAGGCACGAAAAATACCTAGAAAATTCTCAAAATTCCAAAAAAATTCTCAGAGATAGAGTGAGACACGAACAATCCAAATAAAATATTTGGAGCTCATGAAAAGATTTTAGAGCCTTCTAATAAATAGAATAAGCTCAGAGAAAATGAGAATAAATTCCAGAAAAAGTTGAAAAAAATTCTTGGAATGATTTGGTTAGCACCTAAGCGCATTTAAAAACCTTGAGTATGCAACTATATGCATCGGCATGTATGCAACACACATAACCATTTATTTAATTCCGAAAAACAAACAAAGCCTTTTTCCTATACTATATTTCCTGTAAAGAAAATAAATGTTGAGAAAATTTTAAAATTATGAGAAAAATGTTGTTTAACTATTCTTTCTATTCACATCCTAAAATTAGAAATTTCAGGGTGTGACATATCTTGCACCCCCCCCCAACCGCAAATTTTTCGCATGGCTAATCCTGCAAAACAGAGTGTGGACTTTAGACGGACCGGCGAACAGCGGATAGGACCACTGCCCGACTTGTCCACTTTGCCGAACGACGATGAAAACAGCACATCATCTAACATCGACACGTCGATTCACGAGGCGAATTTGGACTCTGGTGGCAGGATGGACGGGCCAAAGACACCTCCACCCGGACGATTGGGCACACAGCGATTGGGTGCTCCAATGGTGGGTGAATCTTGCTTCACCACCAGACAGGCAACACGATCCATAGCGCTCCTGGTTCTTTGGGAGATTTGGATCGAAAGGAACAACAAAGTCTTCAATCAACATGAGTCATCCGTTCAAACCGTGATGGCGAAAATAAAAAGTGAAACTTCAACTTGGATATTAGCAGGAGCGGAAGGGCTTGCATCCCTTACCGCGAGTGTAATTTTTACAGTTTTACTTGCCCAATCCCGGCCTGTACTTTCTTCTTTATCAATGAAAATAGGCACATTCGGGTGCCCGTTTCGTTAAAAAAAAAGAAGTCATAACGGGAGACCATGCAGCGTGTAGCCAAAATTTGTTTGCATCTCATTTTGGTGCGCCGTGATCAAAGTCTCACTACATTCCGCGAAGAGGCGGCCTCCAATGAGCTTGCAAAACATTTCAGAACCTTCTTAGTTTTTCCTCGATGGGAATAAAAAACACTAGTTCTGCAGGAGATCCAGCCAGAGAGCAGCCGGACAAATATAAATGTCTCCTGGCTCAACCGTACATGGATGGTCAAGAGTGTAACAGCACTGGTTGCAATTGCTCCACATACCATTATGGACTGCAATTTGTTCCTAATACCTCCCAACCCTATACTTGAAATATGTGATATGTCTGGAAGGATCCTCAAATATAATGGATTCATGTATTCCATACAATGCAACTATATAGATCATATATATGTGGCTTATTGTACCCAAGGATAAATGGCATGCTAATTTCTAACTGCAAATATAATGTTTGGGTTTGAATTATTAATTACTCTGTCGCTGGGAGAAGGGTTGTTTTTTCGATAAGGGAAGATTTATTAATTTTCAAGATCATTACATCGAGATGATACAATGTCTTGAAAATACTCCCGACCTCTGCATAACAGAATGCACACAACCTATAAAAGAAAATAAGATGAAGCAAGTACACTAAAAACCATCAAAGACTAGACCGCTACCCATGCGCCTGGGTAAAAAATTCCTTCACCACTTGCGCCAATCGTTGAGATGCCGCAGTAACTAATCCTATGAAGCTGGTTTTTGTAGAATAGCCTATGTATGGAGCCAATGTATAATCGAGAAGATAACCGTAGCTCTGGAAGACCTTGTGAGGGCATTGAAGTCATGATCTCTGTCTTCATCATCTCTTCTTTGCTTAAATAACATCATCTCTTGTTTGCTTAAATAACTAGAGCACATTCTTGGCTGTCTGCTTCCCGACAATCTTGGTAACTCTGTTGATCAGGATTGTTCTTGAAACTCAAGTGATCTGTCATGGACCCATGTTTCATTTCGTTTTGCCCATTATCTTGCTAGAGTTAGTTCCACAGGATCCTCGGAGTATTGGAACAGATTGTTCTCCAGTTTTGACAGAGTCCTCAACGGCCTCAACGGCCACGTTATCCACGGCTCTCCAGGGGATTCGGTCTTCTACTTCGCATGCACGGTAGTCCATAGTCATAGGCCTTATCCCTTGCATGTAGGACTCTAGCACAGCGGCCACCGCTCATGTAAACAACTTGTACATTGCCTATATAAGGCACCTGTATTTATCAATGTAAAGCTGAGGCGATTTACCAATCTTCATGGTAATCAGAGCACTACGATTCTGAGCTTTCATTTTTTTTCGTTTCCTACTGTCAGCCACCATGAGCGGCACTCAGAGCTCCTCGACCTCCTCTTCTTCCAGCTCCACTTCCTCTGCCGCTCTTTCCAATGCATCCATGGCTGCGCTTGTTTCTGAGATCGCCAATGCTGCCGCCACCGCCGCAGTAGCTGCCAACCCAAACCCTAGCCTCAACCAGAACATCAACATCAAGAGCCTCAGCCCCATTACTCTTGATATGGGATCCACTTCCTACCGGCGCTGGCTGAACACTACCATAGCAAAACGCTTCAGCAAAATGTCTACTGAAGAATTTTAGGAGACCAGAGTATAATTATTAAAACAATCACACAGAAATTTGGCTGTCAACCAGGGATCGATCGAGTAAAGAACCACAAATTGGCCAATTGAATTAAACAGGTCACTCTATGTGATCAAAATAATTTACATATAATAATTTATTAATATGCTAGAGAACAGTATACTACCACGTTACACCCAAAGTAAAGAACGGTGGATTGAAACATGTTAAATGTGTGTATATAGTGAAATTATCTCCTAACAACTATGTTTACAAGTATAAGGTAGCTAGATCAAGTAAATAATTATCATTGTTACTTCTCTTTCCAGAGGAAGATATGCCATTTCCGAAGTAGAGATTATGGGTCCGAGGAAGGTCTGAACAAGGTGCTTCTTGGGTTGATGATCCGATGTCTAACTTGTGGCAGATTGCCCCAGCCAAACCTTCCCCACACTTGAGCTAGTGGGCCAAGTTAGCCTTCTACATCCAGGCTGGCTTTGAATATTACATTATTGATCCATCCTTGAATCTCGTCCAGTCAATACAATCATATGAGAATAATGCAAATGGAGACTTGTTGCCCGTTTACCAACTATAAATACACCACCCTATTTAAGGGTATATATATGTGCTTCAATGCAAACACGAAAAAAAAATATAAACAAAGAGAAGAGAGACATGACCCCTTTACCCTAGCGAGAACTAGCACAACTAACATTCAAGAAGCCATCAATATAGGGTTGGGAGGCATGGGACAAAGATGGCCGTGAAGAGTGTACTTCATTTTTGCAGCTAGTTGAGAAGAGTGTATGTGCAAGTAGTTGCGATCTAAAAAACTTGATCAAGGCGGGGAGTAGTTGCGATCTAACACAACGTACTTTAGTAGATAAAAGGATTAAATGTACCATCTGCACCTCAGTTTAATTTAGAAGTAATGGCTGATGCAGTATGGAGTCCTCTAACTAAAACAATCAGCATCTGAAAGAAATGAACTAAAACAACTGAGTGGATGACTGTTGGTAGCCCTCTAAGCTCTTAGTTCATCAATACAACACCAACCTTTTAGTTCCTTCCCCTTTATTTCTTACATCTGTACACTACATCAGAAACCATCATCACCGCCTGTTCAAACAGGCCTTCAGCGCTGGTTTGGGAACCATTGTGGCACATGCGGTGGTGATTGGGGTGGTGCAACACCACAGGTTATAGAACAGGCGTTGACGATGGCTGCCTTTGTGGTTGTGAGCGGAGAGGGCCGGGAGTTGTCGCCGCTCTTCAGGTGGTTTTTATTCTGTGGAATCACGAAGGCCACACAAAGGAGTTGAGGAGGTGTGCAAGCCGCGCTGGTGGGGTTATTATGGGGTTGCACCGCATTGGTGGGAATCGAGGTGGTGGGGAGGCGAGGGTGCACGCTTGATGGCGCAACGGGCGGCGATGGGCTGGATCGATGGGTGAAGTAAAGAGGGCGTCGTGGAGGTGGAGGATGACGTGGATCGCTGAGGATGGAGAGAAGTCCCCTAGTGGGGATCACAAATATAGTTTTATATGATATATATATATATATATATATATATATATATATATATATATATATATATATATATATATGTGTGTGTGTGTGTGTGTGTGTGTGTGTGTGTGTGTGTGTGTGTGTGTGATGAAGGGAAGGAGGGAGATAAATGGGAGCAAATCTCAAGCACTCCCTATCCAAGCCCCAATACTGAATGCCTTTTGTATAGGGGGTGAAGGGGCAACACATATCGTGCAAATAAATGGCTCTGTCTGACCAATCATCAATATAGGCAAATATACTATACCTATATATGTACCTCACATTTGAGTAATTACTTCGTTATATCTTATATATGTGTGAAAGTGGACAGCCACAATCCATTAAAACTTGTGTGCGACGACAGCACACATCTCGATAGGCTTGGGAGGCACGAGAATGAAATGGTTCAGGCAGTCAGAATACTCCAGCACTGCATGAGTTTCATTTGTCGGAATACTACGTGCACTATTCAGGATGGAACCGATAAGATGCAGTATCAGAAATTATTTAGCGCAAAGCAAGTTAGTGCAATGCCATCAACGAATCATCCATCGGGGAGAACTCCAACCCGTGTGCCCTGGCTGCTGTTTGGTGCATCATCTTCTCATTTCCGAAGTCATCAGTGACAAAGGTCTTTCAGGAAAAAAAGACTTCTTGAAGCTAGCAATAGGTCCTTGGGTTTTCTGCTGCGAACTTTTAATCTGTATACGATGAATTTGCCTAATACTGGGGAGTTTGATGGATGAATTCAGTACAAAATAAATTGCCATCATAAGTATTGATTCTCTTCTTGCACTTCTGCGAACTGAATAAAATGGTTCAGGCCGTCTATCAAATAATGAACTCTGAAATGTGCCCATGTAAATGCGATTTAGTACTACATAGAGCTGCAAATTTGAATAATCTATTGGTAGTGACAGTTTTTAGTCTAGAACTGATTGTACGAATGAGTACCAGTTTACGACCAGTTTGTGTATGGCTAGAACTCACTGTGATGATGCAATTTTAACAGTTTATTGTAGCTAATATTATGCTTCAAAGGAACTAGAAATTTGCAGTATCAATACATTTTTAGGACGTCATGATTTTGGTGGAATGCAAAGAAACAAGAATCCTAGATAATCAAAATTTTGGCTATTGAAACCATAATACATTAAGTTGCCAATACAAAAATAATTAATGTTCATCAAGGGTTGTCTGAAGATCAATGTTTTCACATGTGTGATTTGTCCATGAATTTTTAGAAGTTATATAGATTGACTACACATCATTAGCTTACAACATTCATCATTTATTATAAATTTTACTTTTATAACATATAACCCTTTCCATTTTATGTAATATATTTATAGATATTGCTAGTCCAATTATGATCTTTAATTGTACATGTCCAGATAGACACACACATATATATATAGTGTGATAGGAGGAACCGAGGAAGTATTTTACAACGATTCTCTTCCATGCCCTTGCCTGGTTTTTCATGACTTAAACACCTTAATAATGACCCTGCTCAAATTAAATAACTATAAAGTGGCTAACTTAATTTGTTCTCTTCTGTAAATTGTACTTGACTTGATGGATCATTCTAACAAATGCAGCATAAAGAGGCAAGTATTTTCATCTTCTTTGAGATTTGTAATGTTTTCTAAAATAAATTGAGACTCATATATAATGTATTATATATTGTTCTTTCTAGAAAAGTTATTGGGAGCTGTGATGTTCACTACGGCAGCCACTTGCTTACCCGAGTGCCAGTTGCACTTGGGGAAGGCGCAAATGCACTCGGGGAAGCCGTCCCCGAGTGCAACACTCGGGGAAGAGCTTCCGGGGAATCCTCTCACGGTGAAGAAGCCTTCTCCGAGAGTCGAATATCACGCACTCGGGGAAGCCTTCCCCGAGAGCTGTGGTAGCACTCGGGGAAGAATTGACGTCGTCGGCGCCGTTCACCTTTTTTTAATAAAAAACCTCTTCCCCGAGTGTAGCAGTCAGGGAAGAAATTTGTTTTTTTTTAAAAAAAACCCTCTTCCCCGAGTGTTGCACTCGGGGAAGAAATTTCAATTTTTTTAAAAAACCCTCTTCCCCGAGTGCTTGGTCCTGGGCACTCGGGGAAGATTTGTGGCTGTTATTTATTAAAACCCTCTTCCCCGAGTATTTCTTCCAGGCACTCGGGGAAGAAATTTGGCAGTTAAACAACAAAGCATATAAATGTGTCACAAACCACAAATCAACAGTAATATATCACAAACATCCAAATTTGTTCGAAATCCACATGTTCAAAAGTACGAACCACATGTTCAAAAGTTCACAAGTTCAATACATAAAAACGACTCTGAAGGCGGCTCACGGCGACGGTCCAACGTGCGATCCCGGCAAGGGTTGGGACGCCCCAGCGTGCGATCCCGGTGACGGTCCAGGTGGGGATGGCTCGGTGTGCGATGTCGGCGACCCTCTGACATGGTTCGACACCGCATCCGATTGGTGCTACAAAAAAGAGAGAAGATTGCTCGTGAGTGACAAGATAAAAATGTAAGTGTACAGAAAAGTTGAAAATTTTCGGCAGCACCTCCCCTGCACGGGGAGGTTTCCAAAACCTGCAAGAAACGTCGGCACGAAGGCCAACGACCATATTTCCGGCACGAAGGCTGACATATCAACAAATCCGGCAGGAAGACCGACACATCAACAAATCTGGCACCAAGGCCATCACTAGGTTTGACGCTAAGCATGAGCAAAGAAAGTAAAACATCTGTACTCATACTCACCGGAGTAGACTCACGATGATGTGGTGGTGGTGGTGGCGCAAGCAGCTGTGCCGGGATCTCTCAACCTTGTTGCTGCCCTATTCAGATTTAGAATATTTATCACTGGATTCGAAGAAAATTGCCCTGTTCATATTTAGAATCTAACTCAAATTGCCCAGAAAATAAACTTCAAGTTTGGAATATTTATCACTGGATTGGAAGCAAATCTAGTCAATAATATATGGTAAACAAAAGTTTATAAAATAGTAAGCAATTATTTGTTTGACATCTAAGGTTCACTTGAGGTTCATAGTTATATTTCACATAATGGATGGTGATAGTAGTAAGCTTAACTGATCTGACAGTAGTTGAGGTTCATAGTCAGATTTCAAATTAGTGGATAAAATTCTAGAGAAGAAGCAATGCAATCACATATCTAGACTCTAGAACATGGCAACTCAGCTTATAAAAATGCAATTCGTTATAAATAGAGGAGGAAAGGGAGCCTGTACTAGAAGGTTGAACTTGTTTGATTTAGAATCCTGTTCTGATTTAGAATATTTATCCTAAGGGAATTTGAACTTGTTTGACAGGAAGGTTGCTAGCTTGAAAGAACAAACCAAAATTACCAGACTGCATGTAACAGACACTTTAGTAGAGAAGAAAAGAAATGGAATACACTCTCGGGTATCGGTGGCGGCATCTTAGGTATTATGATGTAACGTTTGGGCCACAATATGATACCATGTGAAGAGCATCCTGCAGTGTCCTTTCCCCGTCACCTCCTGGGATGTCTAGCTCCATGTCGTTAAACTGTGGGTTAGCAATCTCCTCCACACCAACTGAGGCGTAGCCAGGTGGAATCTGCATGTCGTGGCTTGTACATCCTGGGAGATGTGCAAAAGCACTTCCGTACGCCACCTATATATCAAAGGTAGAGAAATGATGAAGTTATTAAATGTCTGAGACATGCATCAAAGGTTGAGATATAATTGCATGTATAATCATATTTATACCTTCATTGTGATGTTGTGATCGGCTTGTGCAGCTCACATGCGGTGTGCTGACAAAGTTCATCCACTAGGTACCGTTCGTTGTCCTCTACTTGAACTTCTTCTTGGTTTGCCCTTTGTTCTTCGGGGGCCTCTGTGGAAGCACAACTACTTTTGCGAGCGGAAGGGCTAATGATGGGATCCACCGGTGCTTGGGACAGTGCTCCAGAATGGGTGATCTTAGCTACCGCGGCGGCCACTCGTCGTTCAATCTCTGCATTCATACATTCTTCATGGTGTTTTAGTTTATCCTCCATCGTCTCGCGCCACTGCGCCAGTTCACGCTCTTTTCTTCTTTTGTGGCTTCTATAGCTGTCTTCGTATCCCTTGAAAGCAACAACACAACCCCTGCACTTCGCAACGTCCTAGGTGTTCCGGATTCCCAGCGCCAAAGTGAGCTCATCGTTCTCTCATCAATAGTCAATCTTCCCGCTTTGATATCTTCAACCTTCCTCATAATCTCAAGTGCCGCCTCGTAACATGGGTGGGAATTCAAGGAACCATCATCGTGGTTCAATCTTCCACCGCGGGCATAATACCAATTCTTGATTGTTCAAACCGATCAAAGACCGCTTGATACGATACCTTTGTTGAGGAGTTCTTCTTCAATCTTCCGCCACTTGGGTGCTGCTGCGTAACCACCTCGACCAAGATGATGGTTGTATTTGGTCCTCTTCGCACTTTTATGAGCTTGTGCGCTCTTCTTGGTGAATTCTTCAGTTCTCTTGTAATCCACAAAGGACTCGGTGATCCTTTAGCTTGGGATAATCATCCCAATTTGGAGTTCGATTCTTCTTGATATAATTTTTGTGCAGCTGCCTCTTGAAACTCTGCAATTGTTCTGCCATCTTCGAGAGAGTCCACTTCTTCACAAAGTTTGAGATTCCATAACATATTTTTTTAGTGCATCCGAAACCACTCATGGATTATCTTCCTTTCCCTTCCATCCTCTATACGATATGGGAACGTTGTCCCTCACAATAGCACCGCATTGGGACAGGTACTTGTCCCTGACCTTCTTTGGTTCCCATGGCTGGCCAAGCTCATTGACTTCCGTGATATGAAACTTCACGTCATCGACGATTACTTTTGTACGCCCTCTTTTTGTCTTTTTGGTTGTCGAGGTTGAAGCCTATAAGTTGCGGATTCGTTATTAACGCGGGGTTTGAGAATGAATGCATGATGAACTTAATGCATGATGAACTTAATGCATGATATATATACCTCGTTGGAACCTTTTGCATTAACAATGAGAACGTCTTCATTATTGTCCTCGGCCCGGGTGTTGATGTCCGCGGTGTGGGTGTCGATGTCCTCGGTTATGTTGAGGAACCCATCCGCCTGGCTTTGCTCCTCCTCGGTGAAGGTTGGGATCTAGGTATTTGAACCGCCAACAATAAGGTTCTCCATCATCCGCGCCTCCTCGTCATTATTATCCATAACTCCGAATTTCTATGAATTTCTAAAATGGGCACAAATTTTTTTTTCCTAAAATGGGCACAATTTTTTTTTTAATAAACAACAATCTCTATGAATTTCTGAGAATAAACAAGAATTTCTATAAATTTCTATGAATTTCATGAATTTCCGAGAGTAAACAAGAATTCAGTGAATATACAACAATTCCTGAGAATTTATATGAATTTCTAAGAATAAACAAGAATTTCTATAAATATCTATGAATTTCCTGAATTTCTGAGACTAAACAAGAATTCCATGAATATACAACAATTTCTATGATTTTCTATAAATGTCTATGAATTTCCTGAATTTTCTATGAATAAATAAGAATTTCTATAAATATCTATGAATTTCCTGAATTTCTGAGGGTAAACATGAATTTCTATGAATATACAACAATTTCTATGAATTTCAGAGAACAAACAAGAATTGTCATAAATTTTTATAAATTTCCTGAATTTCTGAGGGTAAACATGATTTTCTATGAATATACAAGAATTTCTATGAATTTCCTAAATTTCGGAGAAAAAATATGAAATTCTATAAATATCTATGAATTTATGAGAATAACTAAGAATTTCTATGAATGACAAAGAATTTCAATGAATTTCTGAGAATAACTAAGAAATTCTATGAATTTTTCGATGGCGCCTACCAAAGGCGGGCGGAGAATGACGGCCAGGGTGGAGGCTGGCGAGACGCCGTGGGCGAGAAGGGCGAGGCATCGGGCGGAGGTGTCGTGGGAGGAGGCGTCGTGGGCGGAGACCGGTCACTAGCGTGGTGGGAGTTAGACCTGACGCACAAACACGACTCATATATCTCAATTGCATAATTTTTTCATTTTTAAACAATATAAATGAAGAAAGAAAAAAATTTGACGCCAAGACTAAACCCCAATGCACTAAAAATTTAGGGCGCTACCACGGGCGCGCGGAGACGCGACGGCCGGGGCGACGGGACGACGGCACGAGGGCTCGATGGGACGACGGCGGGGACGCGGGTGTCGGCGGGGATGGCGGCGAGGGGACTCGCTAGGGAGACGAGAGAAGCGGGCCGCTGCAGCAGACGCGACGGCACGCGCGGCCAACTCGGGACGCGGAGCAAGACGCTGCGGCGGGAACGGGACGCGTGCGGGCGGATCCGGACGCGCAGAAGGCGAAGCGAGAACAGTGGGGCGCCGGGAGACGACAGCGGCGGGGAGACGACGGGCGGCGGGGATACGACGGAGTGGGGAGACCATCTGTATGACACGGCGGGGGCGACTCGAAAAGGACACAGGAGATGGCGAGGGGACAAGTGAGGCAAAGTGGTGGATCGAGAGAAGAAGGATATATATCCCACCTTTAGTCTCGAGTCGTAACCACCCGAGTAAAGGTTCTTTTCGCTTTACCCGAGAAAACCTTTTGTCTTTGGTAAGGCCACCGGGGGCCCTTTCACGCGGAGCCCAAGGCAAAATTTATCCCTTTGTCCCACGACCGAAAAAAAGGCCCTCTTTAGAAATGCAAAAGGGTAATTTTGGAAGTGGTTTTCTCCATTTCTTTCCTCTTTTCATCTTTCTTTGCAACTTTAAAAAATAGTAACTTTTAATATTTCAACCATGCAAAATTATATTTAGTTAAATATAATAAACTATATTTTTAAATGCAAAATTATATTTTAGAGTTGTAAACATTCACTTTCAATTTTCATTTGAAACATTGATGTGCATTCCCACTAAAATTCAATTAAACTAAAAAATACTAAACTAATTAAGAAAAATCTCAAACTTGGTGGTTCAATCTCACATGACATATTCAAGCTTCATAAAAAATTTGAGACCAATACAACACCGCAAAGTGCATGGACTTTAATCGTTAAGAACTTAAGTGTATAGACATGGTTCGATGAAAGGTTCCATATAGCTTTGTGAAGCACGTGTACTCCATCTATGTCGAAATGGTCTGAAATTTTTTTGGTTGTCATTTACACCCAAAATATTAGCTGACGTAAGATCTTAGTTTTTTCTGATGACTAAATGTATTATAAGTTTTTTCTTCGTGCTAAAGGAGCTAGAATATTGTCAATTACACATCAATAACTCAAGAATTATGATTCGCTTTCGATAAATTAGACTCCTAAGGCACAAGAGAACTTGTGGCCAAGTTTGGCACCATTCGGATCGTTGTGGGTGCTCCAGCTCAACTTTTAATTTCTAGGTGATGTCGCATGGAAATTCAATTAAACCAAAAAAATACTAAACCAATTCAGAAAATCTCAAACTTGGTGGTTCAATCTCACATGACATATTCAAGCTTCATAAAAATTTGAGACCAATACAACACGCAAAATGCATAGACTTTAATCGTTAACTTGTTGGAGACCAATAAAAGAGTGGATCACATTAGCATTACACAATTGATTTGATCAATATTTACATTACGATATTAATCTCAATCAAGTATGGGTGTCTCTTCATGTCCAAGTAATATGCTTGGGTCTACTGACAATGACGAGGCATGCCATCAAACCGATCATAATCATTGGATTGATCTATTTGTCCTCGACACACATTTTTTACCGGAAGAACTATGTGACGCTTTGCCTCTTGTGGTCCTTCTTGTGGATTTTTATTCTTGACGCTAGTCATATCCTTGACATAGAAAACCTGATGCACATCTTTGGCAAGGACGAATGGATCATCTTTGTACCCAATCTTGGTCGTCCACTATTGTCATTCCATATTCATCTTTCTTTAAGCCATTTAGTTTTACCCATTGGCAAAAAATAGAGGATGTTCATTGCCCGCACTCAAGCTCCCATATCTCTTCTATGATACCATAATAGGAGGTCTTGCACCCATTGTTGGCGATCCCATACGGACACCACTATTTTGGTTTGTGCTTTTGCGATTTTGAGCTCGTGTAAAAAGTAACCATTTATATCGTAAGATTGAAATTTTGTAATTGTGCTACAAGGTCCCCTGCTAACAAAGCTAGTTGTGGATGAATCGTTGAGTTACCGATGAGTTGTTCACTCAACCATGAAAATGTTTCCAAGTGACGTGTAATCTAGAGTTCGATTTGGTTGGATTTTGAGAAGCAATAATCGCACGTGTTCCGTCCTATACGAGTCACCATGGATGATTGTTGCAGAGTTAGGTGTGCTTTAATGAACAAATCGATTATTGCTCAAACTTGATTTCCTTCCAATGGTGCCCTTTCGTAGCCTCCTCGTGTGATACCGAAGCCCAATCGAGTCAATTGAGTCGACAAAATCAATGCAAAACTCAATGACCTCCTCGCCCATATCCCTTGGCAATGCTTCCTTCCTGACGGCACGATTAAGAACATATTTCTTGAGGATTGACATGAACCTCTCAAAAGGCCACATGTTGTGAAGGTATACTAGACCGAGAATAGTAATTTCTTTGACAACGTACCGTGGAGGTGTCATAACATCGAGGAAGGAAGGTGGAAATGCCAACTCAAAGCCGACAAGACATTGAACCGCATCATTTTGTAGCTTTCCTAGCTTGGCTGGATCGATTGCCTTCTGTGAAATTGCATTGAGAAATGCACAAAGCTTTACGACCAATAATCGTACATTCTCTGATAGAACACCCCTCAACGCAACTAGAAGCAACGTGTCATCAACATGTGGCGCCGTGGCCTTTAGATTTGTGAACTTCTTGTCTTTCATATTTATGATCCCCTTTAAATTGACGAGTAGCCGATGGAACCTTCAAACTGTTCGCAATCAAACATGCTTTCCTTCTCTTTCTTGGTGAGAGTGTAACTAGCGGACCTAAGTAATCATCATCATCATCCTCTTGGATCTTTTTCATCATCATCCTCTTCGGAACTTTCTCAAGAAAATCTTCAGGTCGTGCTTCCAATGTATCCTTAGTTACGAACAACCCATGAAACCTAACACATTCACGCAAAGATTCTTCGGGGTGAATCATCATCAACGTGTCGACCTCAAGGATTTGCCAATAAGGTAGCTCCCAAAATATAGATTTCTTCTTCCACATTGGTGCACATTCATATCACCGAACAGTTCACTAGACTTTCCAAAAACTACCCTTAGATCCTTTACCATCTAAATACATGTCTCCTTTATAATGGGGTGGCATACGATCGACCTTCCTTTCCAATGCATCCCTTTCTTCCTTAAGGGTGATTAGTTGAAGATAACAATATATACACAACCTTCTTACAATTTTTGAGATGAATACGTTGTGTTTTACAAATGTGTGCATGCGATATCCCTTGTTTGTGCTCAAAGGTTACCTAGCAGCCAATCATTGATGGTAAAAACAATGCTCGTTGGTTGAAGCTTTTATGCTCATCCCACACACACCTTCCTTCTTCCATGAGTAATAGTTCATCGACCAATGGTCTTAGATACACATCAATGTTGTTGCCGGGTTGTTGTTTTGGACCTTGGATGAGCACCGCATCATAATGAACTTCGCACATCCAACCGTGAAGGTTGAACATGCATAGGTCACAAGCCGTGCTATAACCATCGCTAAACTCGCCGAATGGATTGAAACCATCCATTTAGGGCATGTTTGGGACTGCTGCTCCACCTTTTTTGCTCCACCAACTCTACCACAGCAGCCCATGGAGATTCTAGAAAGTGGACTGTTTCTTGCAACCTCCACTTGAAACATGAGGTTTGTTGGAAAAGGTCTAGTATGCTGATCGATGTTTGTTGTATGAGATGTTGTATGGAGAGCATGCATAATTGAATATTTTTAACAAATTCAAATATAGTTATATTGTAACCTCATTCAAATATTGGAGAAAGTAAAACAAATATTTCATCCAAATAATTCCATACATTTGTCACGAAATTTCAAGGATTGATGGATAATTAACAAGTCCATATTTGGATACAAATAATTGTCCATACATGACTAATGATAAATAAGATAACAAAGTTCATCATTCTAATAGAAAAGTTGTCAGATAACTAGAGAATACAAACTAGTATATAATTCTAGCTCAAGCTAGAAAGGATGCTGGCCAAGTTATCACGGAACTGTCCATACTAGGAGCATCCGCATCAAGAGAGACATTTGATCTAGCACATATTTTGATCTTTCAATCTGGAACATTAGGATCACGATCACACCTAGAAGTCCGTCTTCACCGTCATGGTCACAATGAAATTGTGAAGGACCATACAAGCCACGACAATCATTTTTGCTTGAACCATAGGATTTCATATAGAATCTCATTTCATTTTTAGCACCCCAAATGACCGCTCAATAACATTGATGGATGAGTGAACCGATTGAACCTTTCTTTAGGAGTATTTGGTTCCATTCCTCTATGCCACTCGATATGATACCTCTCACCTTTATAAGGACAAAGGTATCCCGGATGATTAGGATATCCGCATCAACAACATAATATTTGCCTATAATTATTAGAAAACACAGACACATTTGTAAGCATTTGATCAAATAATAAAGTGCATGGTAGTATTTTGAATACCTTGAGGGTGTGGAAAAATTTCTCGATTAGTTGCATTGTAGAGGACACTAGTATCATGCATAGTTTACACCGACACAAGTGAACCTCATATCAAGTCACAACATGCTAGAACATTTTGAGTAGGTATACACTTTACAATATATCTTACTTGATCGTGGCAAAGAAACTCGGATATGAGTACCATCTAGGCACCGATACAATCTTTGAAATGTGGAAATGCTCTACGGTCATCTCTTGTCCTCCTATGAACGTTCTAAGTTGGGGTCCTTTGGTCTAATAAAATCTTTAGACATCTCCATGAAAGCATTCAGATTTCATCAAATTTCCTATGAACAGCCACACTTGAACCGTTTTGTGTCTTTTATTAGATTCATTACGCATAAACAAGAATATTGCCAACATCTCTCGTGCTCACATGTAGGATGGTTTCAGACCATAATTGCAACCAATAAGTCATGAAGGTTGTAGAACATTTGACATAAGCTCAATGACACTGTCTGGTGTGTTCAATGTCTCTAGCAACCAGCCGTACCACTAAGGATGGATGTCCTAGGTGGATTTTAAATATAATTCAACATAAGCTGCAGCAAGTTTAGCACCACCCAATACAAGATTCCAGAAATCCATGATTTAGTTTTAATCATAGGCACATAATATGAGACAACAATACAGAGGTTCAAATACATAAACAAATATTGGTTCAAATAGGAATACATAGATCCATGTTCACAAATAGTGGTTCAAATACATAGACAAATATTGTTTCAAATAGGAAAACATAGACCCAGAACACAAATAGTGGCTTACAGGCTGCCACATTATTTTTGAAAATAGCATAAAGGTAAAAATTCTAGCCACTACTTCCATATTTATCATTGTGCCTCTTAAGTTGAGCTTAATTTCTTTAGTAGGAAATATAACATTTCCTCTGTTCCTTCTTCACAAATAGCTGTGGTAAATGTACTCATCCGAATCACGATGCACCACAATCCTTCACATGCTTCATTATTTCAGTGATGGAGATCCTTGCTTCGTTGTAAAAGGAACTTGAAGCATCGATATCTTAAAGTAATTATTAGAAGTGCTGTGCTTGACTTTGCATTTTCCTATCAACAGCAGCAACAGGCCTTCTATTTGAACTGCACTTGGAGTGACTTCCTGAACCTCCTCATAAGAATCAAATGCCACCTTGGGCATTATTCTTCCATCAACATATTCATTGTCACAAACGGTTACCTTGACTAGTACGGATAATAGGATTGTCACCAAAGGGTTCCAATGATGCTTACATTTGTAATATTTCTAAACATTACCCTAAGCAAATCCTCATTTTGAGAGGCTTTCAAACTTGCCATGGAATATCGATCATTTAAATAATTAACATCGACATATATCGCATCAAGACAAAATTATTGACAAGTTGATAGACTTTTCTTGCTTTCTTCCACCACTGGACTCCATCTCAATTGTTTTGAGTGCATTATTCCAACCAAGACTGTTTGACTCTCTTCAACTTAAGCCAAATGACCCAATCACTTTAATTTGTCCCACTTGTTCTTAATTTGGGTATTTGATAATAAGATACCCCATTTGTAAAAACCTATTTGAGACCTCAATATAACCTCGTTCGATGAGTATTTGGGCGCCTCTATCAACTTGTTCACCATCAACTCGGCTAATGTCAAATTAGCTCCACCATTTGATCAACCATGATATTGCAATAGTACATTCAAGCATTCATGATAATTTATTGAATTTTACAATCAGCATACATATACAATCTATTCAAGGCATCAACAAACTCATTACGAAGTTTATAGCAATGATACCGCCATCTTTCTTCTTCCCCGATGGTAGTCTTCTATGAAGCATGCCCGTGGTACCATGGCTTGCACTGTAGGGGCGCCTCTGCTGGCGTTGCATTGGGTGGCCATGTAAGTCTGCCACCACCTTAGACGGGCAACCGAGAGGCGGCATTGCTGCACCGAGCTCTCGATTCACGGACGCCACGACCTAAGCAAACTGGATGGAGGACGGAGGAGCTAAGATGAGGATCGATATGGATCATCGGATCCATCATGCCATCTCCCACGGATTTTTGCCGTGATGTTTGGCTTCAGGCGGCCATCGGTGGCGACGGGGACGAGGAAAGTCAATAGAACGAAACATTTTCTGTAGCACAATTATGTAACTCCTAACTCCGTGAGGAGATACAAATGTTGGTTTTGAGTACCTTGAGGAGCTCTAGGAAAAGTATGGAGTCTAAACTCCACCTTTTCCAGTAGAGTTTGTGAAGTTGGACATGTTTGGTAGAGAAGTTTAGAGTTCCAGAGAAGCAACAGCCCTTAAACCAAACCTTATGTTCCTTGGATCATCATCAAACTCTTGAATTCTCTATTAATCTTTCTCCATTGAGACCCATCACGATGTCTCGATGTTGTCTTCCATACGTCTTTGCCATCTCATCATCTTAGCATTTTGTTCTAACAACGCTTCAAATGTGGTATTATAGGAAAATACCACTAACTCGCCGAACTCTCTTCGCCTTGTCACGGCCTCGGACATCACCACTAGATCTTCATCTCCGAATCTATAACGTTTGCATACGTGACAAGCATCCAAATTTTGTAATCCTTGCCCCGATATAGGATGCAATCATTAGGGCATGCATGGAACTTCACTCCAACCCAAGAGGGCACAGTCCGCTTCGCTTCATATGTGGAGTAATTCATTATTCTAGAAGCTTGTCCTTCACAATTTTAGCCTTCAAATGCCTTATCGACATACCATGTCCTTCCATTGCAGCATTTCTAGTGTAGTACCAAGCTTTTGTGACCGACTTGCAAGGTATAACGGTTTTCTGTGATCTTCTCTCATACGCAACTTTGCCTTTTTGTTTCACATCCCTATGTGCATCCTCAGAGAACGCCGAGATCATTAGCTCACAAGACTGGTAACTCTTCTTCGGATCTTCCATTAAAGTATCTGCAAAAGCTTGCCCCGCCCATGAATATCCTCCTCCTCTTCTTCATCGCCTTCCATCAAACCCCTCTTTCACCGTGTTTGGTCCAAACCACATAGTTCGGCATGAATCAGATTTCAACAAGTGGTGAAGCCCCGTCATGGTAGTCTTCGTTTCCGCAATCGGAGCATGGACAACACATGAATCCACCGCATTCTTATTTGTTTCGCCACTGAGAAACCATGCATGCAAAAATTACCACTTCTGTTGTACATCCATTGTCGCTCATCCGCATCATATTAAGTGAAAAATATCCATGTTAATTCGACAACACTTCATTTTCTTAATTATGGCATAACATTTAGCAAAAGTAAAATTTATATTAAAACAAAAATCTTAGTACAAATGAAAGAAGATAATCATAACAAATGTTAACTACTTATTACTAAATCTGTATACTAATATAAAAACTTCATCTCTTAGCTCTTAAATCAAATTTTCTATTTTCTTAATTGTGGCATAAATTTTAAGTATAAAACTATACACTATCCCTAGGTCTTATTTTCTAATAACTAAATTAATAAATTCTATTTTCTAGCTAAAAAAAATTTATATAAAACAAAAAATCTTAGTACAAATGAATGAAAGAAGATAATCATAACAAATGATAACTACTTATTACTAAATCTAAAGTATACTAAAACCTCATCTCTTAGCTCTTAAATCAAAATTTCCATTTTCTCCTTCTCTAAATCATAAAACAAAATTTAATCACAACAAATGAATGGAGGATGAAGAATAATACCTTAGCAACACCTTGGAGGTGAAAACTCCACAAATTGATGAGGAAAAATTTGGGCAGCACCTCCCTAGGTTTGAGGCCATGGGAGAGGAGCTTGAGCTCTCGAAGAATGGTCGGAAGAAGGTGCATGTGTCGATATGTATAGACCTTTGTCTTGGTAAAACCAACCGAGACAAAATTTGTCTCGATTGGTTTTACCAACCGGACAAAAGGCCTCAAGGCCGGCCCCTACCCTTTGTCTCGGTTGGTTTACCACCCGGGACTAAAGGCCGCAATCATTGCGTGGAGGGTAGGCCTTTAGTCCCGGTTGGTTTACCAACCGAGACTAAAGGTCGCCCCAATGACCTGTTATTTTTTAGTTTAATAAATATTAAGGTCTCCAAAATTTATGATAAAGGCTAATATTAAGGCTTAATCAATACTTTGGAGGTGAGAACCCTAATATTAAGGCTTCCAATAAATTAGTCACCCTAACATCAATACTTAAGGTCTTAACAAAAAATATAAAAAGTTCATACATCAATACTTAATTAAGGTCTTACAAACATAAAAGTTCATACATGAATACTTAAGGTACGGTCTTAACAAAGATAGAGGGCATCAATGCACACATATTTCATACTTCATTCTTCTTCCTTAGATAGTCCATATAGTTGAAGTCTCCGATCTTGAAGTCGAGAACTTCATCGAAATATGCTAGAGAATGGATCGTGCACTCTCTATCGCTTCACGGTCACACATGGACTTCCATAAATTTCAAATAGTGTCGAGGAAAACTGATAGGCCTAAAAATGAAAGATGAGCCATACTTCCAATCTCTTGTTGTAGCATTTGAATCTGTAAGAAAATCCCACAACATCCATCACTTGCTCTAGAATTGCATGAAAGCTCTTTGCGCAAAGGTTTCACCAAACATATCCTACGCTTAAGAATAATGTTAATACGACGCATTAAAAATGCTAAATAAGAAGATTAAAATAAGTTAA
>CP053467.1:138459503-138690850 GCA_022644695.1 Cenchrus purpureus
TGTCAAGATCATATAAAGCATTTACTCACAAGAGAGCATATATATGACAATTTTTTTAAAAACATAGCTATCAAACATGGATATAAATCAAGATCATCAAGAGCTAAGCCACACTAAGCCATATCACACCAAACTAGCTCACAAGATCATATATAGCATATCATGGTGAACAATGTATATAGGAGAAGCTTTTCCCACACAATGCATATGATACAAAAGGCATGCAACCTAAGATACAAAGATGCCTATACATCATGTTACATATGCCATGCCAAATGCAAGAAATGCACAAAGGAAAGCTATACATATGCTACAAAGGAGCTCCCACACACAAACTCAAGAAATCAAACACACCAAGCTCCCCATAAGCAGTGAAAGTTGCTTGATCTAGGGGTTTGGTGAAAATATCGGCTAGTTGGTCATGTGTGGTACATGGATCAAAGCGATTTTCCTTTCTCTCGTTGTCTCTCGAAAATGATACCTCACTTCTATGTGCTTGGTTTTGGAATGGAGCACTTGGGTTCTTTGCAACGCTTATGGCAGTGCTATCACATTGAAGTGGGACATGGGTATACTCCTCACCAAAGTCACTCATGGTGTATGTGATCCAAAGGAGTGAGAGCAACAACTAGGCTGCTGACCACATACTCGCCTCGGTAGTGGATTGAGCAACACTTTCATTGCGGGAAGACCAAGACACCAAAGAAGAACCCAGAGCGGCAAGTCCCAGTGGACTTCCTATCCAAGCAAACACCCGGCAAAATCCGCGTCAGAAAATCCATGAAGAGCCAAAGAAGAAGGCCAGTACCAAAGGCCAAAGTCGGGAGTGTATCGCAAATACGAATATGCGCTTGGCTTGCGTCGAAGTCCTCGGAGATGCTTGAAAACGAGCGCACAGACATACCGAGAATTGGATGTCCGGCCTCGTCGCCGTCAAGTAGAGGAGTGACCCGATCATGCTCACGGTACTCATACGGTCCACGTGTTCACCTTCCTCGTCGCATCAAGAGGCGTAGTCGTACTCATAGGCGTCGCCATGGCCTTGGAGTCCTCCATCTTGAACTTCCTCACAATGTCCTTGGTGTACTTAGCTTGGTGCACAAATGTTCCTTCCTTTGATTGCTTGATTTGTAGCAGGAAGAGCGCAACTCGCCCATCATGCTCATCTCAAATTCCACTGCTCATGTACGCAAACCTTGCAACAAGAGAGTTAGGCAGCCACCAAAGACAATATCATCACGTATACACCACAATCGGGATATCTACGCCTGCTGAGGAGAAACAAGGTCTGGTCGACCTTCCCCATCTCAAACCCTCTCTCAAACAGGAACCCCCTCAACCTACCATACCAAGCTCTAGGCGCTGCTTCCAACCCATCTGACGCCTTCCTCAACTTGTACACCCGGTGAGGGGTACTTCTCACTCTCAAACCCGGTGGTTGCCTCACAAACACCTCTTCCTCCAACACACCGTTCGGAAAGCACTCACATCCATGGGTACAACTTGAACCCTTTAGCCACGGAAAAGGCTAGAAGGATCTGATCGCCTCAAGCGAGCTACGAGGGCGAAAGTCTCCTCGTAGTCGATCCCTCTTCTTTGTACCCTGAGCAACAAGTCTCGACTTGTTCCTCACCACTTCTCCTTTCTCTCCTCTTTATTTTTCCACACCCATTTTGTCCCAATCGACACACCACAGGAGGAGGTCAACCAACACCCAAACTTGGTTCCTCTCAAAATTCTCCAACTCCTCATGCATCGAATTAACCCAATTATGATCAGATAGCGCGTGTCCAATGTCTTTGGGCTCAAAGGTGGCAACAAAAGCAGCATGAGCGAAATGAGAATTGTTAGAACCCTCGGCCAGTGTAATGCGTTCATTCATGTCGCCGATGATTCTCAGTGGGTGATCCACTTGCACACTCGGGAGGTTCTCGCCTTGATGCTACCTCCCCTCAGCAGCAACCGCCTTGATGCAGGTTTGTCGTTGTAGGTGTGGGAGAGGGTCCATTCTCGATCGTCGTCGAAGTAGTAGGTACATGTTGGGCATCACGCCATCTTCATCATCTCCATGTTCATGCTCCTCCTCACGAAGATCTCCTCGCCATGTTCGTCGTCACTGCACACTCAAAAACAAGTGACTACGTGGTGTGTCTCGTCGAAGGTTACCTCGCAAGTCTCCACGATTTGGTTAGTTTCAAGATTGAGCACACGAAATGCTCTAGAATGAGATGCATAACCAAAGAAAATGCCATCGACAGACCTAGCCTCGAACTTGTCCAACTTCTTCCCTTTCTTCAGAATGAAGCATTTACAACCAAAGACATGGAAGTGACTCACCTTGGGTGTGCGACCGTGCATCAACTCGTAATAGGTTTTCTTCTTGTGAACCACAGGTAGATCCTGTTCGACACATGGCACGCGGTATTGACCGCCTCGGAAACCTTCTCGAGTCCTATGCTCGTCGAGCATCGTCAAAACCATCTCGCCTGAGTTCTGTTTTCCTTTCCACCACGCCATTACGGGAGGCGTATCTGGACTCAGCGGTGTTCAAGACCCAAGTCATGGCAAAAGGTTTGAGCGAGTTTTGAATTCGAGCCATTGTCCTTGCGGATCGCTCGTATGGCATCTCCGTGCCTCTCGTTTCTTAACCTCAAGACAAGATCTCGAACAAAACCAAAGCGTCTCCCTTTCTCCTCAAGAAAGAACACCCACGCATCAGAGAGTAGTCGTCCACCACAACAAGGACATACCACTTCCCACCGCGGATCGCACAGTGGGCCAACAAGGTCCATATGGAGCAGCTCGCATGGGCCTTTCGGTCATCACATCGGTGAGGCGGGTGAGAAGAGGCTACCATCTTGGCATGCCTACAGGCGCACAAACCAACTCTTTCTCAAACCTCAATCGTGGCAATCCTCGGACCAAATTGAGTTTACTCAAGCGAGACAAAGGTCAAAGCTCAAGTGACCCAACTTCCTATGCCACTTCCACAACTCACTCGAAGAACCAGCCAAAAACAACGCTCCACACGAGGCGAGAGAAATCAGCTCGGAACACTTGACCCTCGGGAGCGACCATGCAAACAAGGTCCCTCGAGAATCTAAAATCCGAGAACCACCGGGCCGAAACAACACCTCAAAACCCTCATCCAACAAGCGGGACACGGAAAGCAAATTGAACCCAGCGATTGAACAAGAGCAACACGCTGAGAGTGACCTTGTCACTTACCTTGATCTCACCTTACGACTGCGCCCTCGCCCATTGTCCCCAAAGGTGATGTATGTCTTTGGACACCAAGGACGAGACTTGAGAACCACCCTTGTCTCCGGTCATATGCCTCGAGCAAGCGGGTCAATCAACCAAAGCGTTCCTCAAGTCTCCACACGAAATTCAAAAGCGACGTGAGTGAACAAGCGACTCACCTTTGGGGTTAGTACCAAAGAGTAAAACCGGTCGAGCCATTTGCTCCAAAGTGGGGTTAGCACAAACCAAATCATCACGCCTATCAAAGCTACCACCACAAACACCACCACGGTAACCACTACAAGGGAACCAACCCTCTCTAGGCGGAGGAGGCGAAAGCCATGAAAGAAAAACCGTGGATCGTTCCTCCTCTCCATCTCAAGCTCGACTCCTCCCACCCTCGTATTGAGCACGGGTGGAGCGCCTAGCAAGCGACCCACCTGCAAACTTTCTAGACCAACCACCAGAACCACGACCACCAGAACCAAACCGAGCATCCTCACGAGCACGAAAACCATTGTCTGCCCGGACTGCCGGTCGGCCGGTGTAGTGCCGATCGCCCGGTGTGGCTCGACCAAGACCACCACTGCGCCTTAGGTCTCCCCAAGCCGGAACCGTCCTCACAATCGCCTTGGCCCTGGACATCTGCATACGAGGCTCAGGTACACCATTAGAAGGGTGGTACCTGTCCTTGTTAGCCCACTCTCTAGCCATTCTCTCCTCACGCTTCCTCTTGAAGCAAAACTCATCCTTGTGACCATCTCTCCCACAATACCCACAATGGAACTTCATGGGCTGTGGCTTAGGCTTAGGCTTGGGTTGGGGCTGCCCACTCGGTTTCTCACCCTTCTTCTCTCCTTCCTCACCTCCCTTTGGGCTCACAAACTTCACGGTTTAAAATCATTTGTTGGGTGAGGAATATGGGTGGATCTGGAGTAGTGTCAAGTTTGTTTTACGAGATGGTTAGGCTTGGGCTCAAACTTGTTCTTGTGTACATTTGGTGGTGGGATAGGATCTCTCCAACTCTCTCAACTCCCTCACCACTTCTCTCCAAGCTTTAAGTGCACGACCATCATAGCGTTTGAAAGCCGCTATCATGATACCAATTTGAGGCTCTGACGACAACCAGCTCATACATTTCCTCGACTCATCATTCTCATCACATAGCGATCAACATAATGTGCAAGCTCCAAATTCTTAACCGCATGCAATTCACAAGTAGAGCAAGAAGTGGGAATAGGCTCTTTCAACTTAGCCTCAAGCGAAGCGTGTAAGCATGCATCTCATCAATCTTTCCATGCAAAAGCAGGGCAAGAAGTGCAAGCACCTAGCAAAGCGGTCTAGACTTAGCTCGACCACTTCAACCCTAAGCATATCTAGTTCATCACAAGTAGAAGCATGCTTATCCTTAAGAGCGATAAGATCGACTAGGTACAGAGCAATCACGGCAATCAATCTCATCGAAACCACGGGAGAAGCCTTGCGAATCAATCTCAAGCTTAGCATCTAGGTTACGGGTTTCTAGCTCAACCACGGTTCCTAGCATCTTCTAGTGAGGCCCTAAGCTCTTTCCTCATCTTCTTGGCCTCTCTAAGCATGTGATCGCGATTATCAAGCAAGTCAACCAACTCATCATTCTCCTTGCGCAAAGAAGAGAGCTCATCACATACCTCATCCTCGGTCGGTCCGAGTCACTCAGTGACTCTTCTTGCTGCGGAGCTATGAGCATGCGAAGCCATCTCCGCAGGCAGCTCAACCCGCTCAAGTTCTGGATGACTTCTTGTTCTTGCGCCGATCACCTTCATCTTCGCTGCTACTCGAGCTTCGAGGAAGAGTAAGCGGGCTGGAGTCGTCGCTCGCTCAGACCATCGCTCGGGCCTTCCTTGACCATCCTTCTTCCTCGGCCGTCGCTCGTCCTTGTGCTTGTTCTTGTGCTTGTGATCGCGCCTCGATCGGTGCCCACCATCCTTGCTCGACGGTGCACATGGCGTCCAGTCCTTGTTCTCCGTCTTCTCCGGGCGTCGGTGATGAAGTGTCACTGGCTTGCCGCCGAAAGCATGTCTTTGTCCTCCTCGTGTTCACCGGTTCTCGTGTAGCCTCTCGAACCACACAGTCGTACGCCCTCGTCCTCTCCAAGCACGTCGAACTCCTCGTCGGCAAAGACATCAAAGAAGACAGTACATCACGGAGGATGCGTTAGCGTTAGACTTAGCTCCTTTGCCACCACGAGGCGAGACTATGAGAATCGGTCGGGCTCTCGATCTTCTGTCATACCACGGTCCAACTCGGCCGACTTGAGCTTGAATAGCGGCTGGTTCACCGTCAAGGTGTCATACTTCTCGGACTCAACAATAGCCTCAAACTTCCCGTCCCATACAGTGCGATCCAACGAGTGCAAGAGCTTCACGGCTCTATCATGATCATCGTATGGGAGGGCGTCACATTGGCTCTCATGTTGTTCACTACGAGTAAACCTGGAAAAGGGCATCGGACTCGCCGGGAGATGAGTGAAGTTCTCGTACTCTCTCAGAAGTCGCGTACATCCGAAACGAACACGAGCATTCCCATGAGCATCCTTCAACGCTCCCAAATCCTACAAGCTAAGTCCTCTGTCGAACCCGATCGAATTCGGTGACACGAGCACCGAAACAAGTAGTCGGCAGCCTTGTTGTTGGCTTCAAACATATCCTCGATCACGGAGCAAGGAAGTTCATCGGATGAACATAAGTGTGTTCACCGTGACATCCCAAAGGATCGACCCTTTCCGCGGAGGAAGCGCCATCCGCCTCTGCCACATCACGGTAGTTCTTCCCATCGAAGTGCGGAGGACCCGAACCCCGTTCTGATCGCCATCTTTGGATCTTAGGCGGTAAGAGTCAATAAAGACCCAAAGGCTCGATACCAATTGAAGGACCGATTAGGCGAACGAGAGAGGGAGTGAATGGGAGCCGATAAAATTCTTCTCGAAGGAGATTGCCTATGAACCCAATCACTCGGACACCTCCGCAAGCTTCTCTGCCAAGTCCACGAGTAACCGGAGTGCTCTTGAACCTAGGAGCAAGATCCAACCAACACCACTCGAAACACGCGTGAAACAACACTGCTGCCGCAACAAAACCGGTCGAGGCCGGTCAAACCGGTCCGACCGACTCATGGACTTAGCCTCTCGGGGAGGCAGGCCGCCGAGGCTTTGGAAAACCGTCAGCCTGGTGTCTCGAAATCCCAAAAGACCTTGAGGCCAAACTCGCCAAAACACCTCAAGAACCTCTCCACCTTTGAACAAGAAAAGCCATAGCCAGACAAGACTCTCCTGCCAAAAATCCTCACGGCGAGCCCACAAGGGCTAAACCACCGACCGGTTTGGGAAAACCGGTCGGCACGTGGACAGATGGGAAGAACTCGCATGAAAAACCTGGCCTTCACCTCGATCGATCCTCTCGGTTTCCCTGCAGTTCAAGTGAGACTTTGGGGATAGTAGGAACACCTCATGGGCTACCATGGCTAGAAGCTTTGGTCCACCAAAATCTTGTCAATCAAGAGGAATCGAAGTCAATCCCTCAAGAACACCTTCCCATGAAACCACGAAAACCACCAAATTGAAGCCTTTGCTCACGGGTTTGGAGCAAGATCACCAAGCAAAGAGGCACATAGTTCATGCATGACATCCACAAGAATCCCAAAGAAACACCCCAAAACTTCCCCACGGAAAATCCAAGAAAAGGCTCCGAAAATCACCAAAAGGGAAAGCAGGAAAGAGCACAAACAAGCCTTGAGGAACCCGAATCATCTATACATACCAAAGAGGTTCATACAAGGTCTAGCTTGCCCGATCATCCTTCCCTCTCACAAGATCTCACCATGAAGCTCTCAAGCTAGTCCTAAGAAAATCCTAAGGAAAATAGGAAGGGAAAATAGGAAAGCCAAATGAGCTAGGGTTCCAAGAGATGGCTGCCATCCTCTCACCACTTGGGTTATATGGAGGCAACCGAAAAGACTAAAATACCCCTAAAGCCTAAACTAGGATACACGCCCACTAAGGGCACTTTGGGAAATTGTCTTCGTAGCACCATCGGACGGATGCCCGGCGGCCGCTTAGCCTCGGCGCAAGCCTTGCGATCCCGACGCGTGTCCTCCGCTTGAAGCTTCGCCACTGCGACCCAAACCGGTCGAGCCGGTTTCCCAAAGCTGATCGAACCGGTTTCAAACTGTCGGACCAGTTTGGCTGAACACCATGCGTCTTGACCTCGGTTTTGTGGCTCAGGTAAAGTAACCCGTGGTTTTCGGTGAACCGCAAACCCATGAACTTGATGTAGCCTCGCCAATCACCACTCATGACTCGGCTCCCACGAAGTCCCGGCTCGACCTTGGTTTTGAGGCTCAACCAAGAAACCGTCCATGACTTCATCTTGCCGTTCTTGCCACCATGCGGCCCTTGACCAGCCCGCTGGCCACGGGTCCCTCGAACCAAGCCTACTTGTCTTCTCCACACTGGAGGCCTCACCGACTTTCACCTTGTTCTTCTTCACCTGCACAACACCATCGGTCCAGCACTGTCAATCACTCATCACACAATCAGTCCACACCACACAATCCACTCATCACACGCGACCATCCACCGGTCCTGAACCACACACAGCTCTCAAGAAGCGATGTAAGTGCTCGATGTTCCAGGGGTTCGGGACGCCCTGGCCATCGGCCCATTGGAGGCGATAGGTCGCCGGTCCAATGACCTCCTTAACTATGAAGGGGCCTTCCCAAGGCGCGGAGAGCTTGTGCATGTCCTTGGTGTTCGGATCCGCCAAAACTAGGTCGCCCGGCGTTGAAAGGAACGTTCCCGCACGCGTTGCGGTCATGGTAGCGACGGCGTGCCTGCCGTGGCGGGTGTGGCGCATGAGCGCCACACGATGTTCCTAGACGCTGTCTCGAGGTCATGTGTCGCTCTACTTCTCCTTCGTCGAAGTTCTGGATGCGAGGAGCACCGAAGGCCACATCGGTAGGGAGGATGGCCTCAGACCCGTGGACCAGAAAGAAGGGTGCCACCATAGTCGAGCTGACGGGTTCTAAGACCCCAAAGGACGTGAGGAAGCTCGAGAGCCACCTGGTTGCGTAAGGTGCTGAGCCGTCGAAGATGCGATATTTGATGGCCTGTAAGACCATGCCGTTGCCACGCTCAACCTGGCCGTTGCACCGTGGGTGCGCGCCAGAGTAGTATCGTCGATCATCTCTTGATATAGAAGTCCGATTCGGCTCTGTGAAGGCCGTGCCAAAGTCGGTGGCGATCATCCTGCTTTGGCACCCCAAAGCGTGTGGTGATCTCCTCGACGAATTTGGCCGCCTCTTTCGATGTGGTGGATACTGGTGGACCTCGATCCACTTGGTGAACTTATCCACCGCCACGATGATGTACTTAGCGCGGGCGGTCTTGAAGGTCCCACAGTCGAGACCCCAAACTGCGAAGGGCCACGACGGAGGATAGTCCTCAAGGCTGGCCCGTGCGTCTTTAAGCGAAGAACTAACACTCCTTCGACGTACAAGTTCTTGGGCATCAGCCATGGCCGTGGGCGATGAAGCCGGTCAAGAACTTGCCCACCAGGTTGGAGGAAGCGGCGTGGTTGTCGTACTCGCCACCGTGCATCTCGTCCAAGAGCCTGAGGCCCTCAGATCGTAGGATGCACTTCATCGATTACTCGGAGGCGGACCTCGGTAGAGTTCCTTCTTGGCGATGACGTAGTTGGCTCTACGCCTTGTGATCTTTTCGTGCTTCGCCTTATCCTCGGACACTCGATGTTCGAGGAGGAAGGTGATGAAGTCAAGGCGCCAATCCTCTTCTGCGTCGATCATGAGGATCTCGCGACCTCCAGGCGAGGTCATGTCGTCATCAGCCGACTCTGGGTCAGGGATGAGGTTGATGGAGCGGCTGCAGGTCCCGAACACCTGGTGGAACCGGTGCTCGAGCCGAGCTTGGAGAGGACATCAGCCGTGACATTGTTGTTGCGGCAGACGTGGTGGAACTCGAGCCCTTCGAAGTGACGCTCGAGCTTGCGCACCTCGGCGTAGTAGGCATCCATCGTGTCCTTTCTGGCTTCGGAGTCTTTGCTGACTTGGTCGATGACGACCTTGGAATCGCCATAGGCCATGAGGTGCTTGATCCCGAGCGAGACAGCTATGCGTAGCCCATGGATGAGGGCCTCGTACTCTGCGCCGTTGTTGGACGCCTTGTAGTGGATCTGCAGGACATACTTTAGGTAGTCTCCCTGGTGGGAGATGAACAAGACGCCTGTGCCGGCTCCTTCGAGGTTCAGGGAACCATCGAAGTACATTTTCCAGTACTCAAGTCGCTCAGGGAGGTGCTGGATCTCTGTCACTCGAGGCGAAGTCTGCGATGACACAGGACTTGATGGCCTGCCTAGGGTAGAACTCTAGGTCGAACTCGTCCATCTTGATGGACCACTTGACGATGCGCCCAGTGGTGTCGTAGCTCCGCAGGATCTCGCCAAGGGGGTAGGCCGAGACGACCTTGATCTTGTGCGATAGGAAATAATGCCGGAGCTTGCGGGAGATCATGAGTAGTGCATAGAGCATCTTACAGGCTGGCTGTACCAGTCTTCTGTCGAGACAGGACTTGACATAGTAGATAGGTCACCGATGTAAGGTTGCCCCTCTTCAGCCGCCACCACGCACGGCCCGACCACCGTGGTGGTCGCCGAGATGTAAGCAAGGGGCTCCTTATGCGCTGGGGGCACCATCACTGGGGGTGTCATGAGGAAGGTATTGAGTTGCTCAAGGGCTTGGTCTGCCTCCTCGGTCCAGACGAACTTGTCTACCTTTTTTAGCAGCTTGAAGAAGGGCCAAGTTTGCTAATGAATCGGCCTAATGCCGCCATCATGCCGATGAGCTTCATGACGTCTTTCTTGCCTGTAGGTGGCTTCATCCTGAGGATGGCATCCACCTTGGTGGGATTGGCCTCGATGCCCTGATTGCTGACCATGAAGCCCAGGAGCTTGCCAGATGGGACACCGAAGACACACTTCTCTGGATTAAGTTTCCAGCGGTAGATGCGGAGGTTGGCGAAGGTCTCCGCGAGGTCAGCTATGAGCTTATCCTCATGGATGGTCTTGACGACCACGTCATCGACGTAGGCTTCTACATTCTTGTTGATCTGGCTGGCCAGACACTTCTGGATAGCCTTCTGGTAGGTCGCACCAGCATTCTTGAGGCCGAAGGTCATGGCCATGTAGCAATAGATGCCATGGGGCGTTATGAACCCCGTCTTGTCTTGGTTAGAGACCTTCAGGGCTATCTGATGATACCCTGAGTAGCAGTCGAGAAAGCAGAGGAGGACGCTCCGGTGGAATCCACGACCGGTCGATGCGCGGAAGAGGAAGGGTCTTTAGGCGTACTGCTGAGATCGGGTGTAGTCGATACACATTCTCCATTGACCGGTTTTCTTTGGTACAAGAACCGGGTTGGCGAGCCAACCCGGTTTTACACCCTGATAAATCCGGCTAGGAGCTTTATTAGCTCTACCCTAATGACATCCTTGCGATCTTTCGCAAAGTGGCAAAGCTTCAGCTTGACAGGCTTGGCCATCTTGCTTACATCCAAGGCGTGCTCAGCTAGCTCCCTGGGGATACCTGGCATATTCGATGGACTCCATGCGAATATGTCGGCGTTATCCCAGAGGAAGCTAGTGAGTGCGAGTTCCTATTTGGGGTTGAGCCCGTCGCGGATCACCACCGTCTTCTCTGGGTCGGCAAGGCCGAGGCAGACCTTCTTCATCGAGGGAGCCATGTCTAGCGCGGTCTCGTGCGCTCGCTCGATGATTGGTCGACAGGGTCGACTTGTTTTGCCTCAGTGACCAAGACCGCGGAGGCGTCGACAGCAGCGGAGGTCGTGGCGAGGTCGAGGGCCTTTGTGTTGCACCTGAAGGAGACGATGAGGTCCCCCTTGATGGAGAGGACCCCGTGTGGAGCCGGCATCTTCAACACCAGATAGGTGTAGTGTGGGATGGCCATGAATCTGGCCAGCATCGGGTGACCTAGGATCGCGTGGTAGGAGGACTTGAAGTTGGTGACCTCGAAGTTGAGGTATTCCGTGCGGAAGTTCACCTCCGTACCAAAAGTTACGGGGAGGGAGACCCGACCCAGGGGGTAGGCAGCCTTCCCGGGGACGATGCCATAGAAGGGCTCATCACACTCCGTCATCTTGTCAAAGTCGAAGCCCATCTTCTTGAGGGTCTGAACAAAGATGATGTTGAGCCCGCTGCCTCCGTCGATCAGGGTCTGGGAGAGCAGGGCCCCGTCCACCATGGGCTCGACAACGAGCGGATAGGACCCGGGATCTAGGATGTGGTCCCAGTGATCCTCCCTGGAGAACGTAATCGCCTGCTCAGACCAACATAGAGGCACAATTGGCTGAGTGTGCACGAGGTGGACGTCGCGCTTGTCCTTCCTATAGCGCCTCCTACTCGCGCTGGACTTGATTCCGCCGACGGCCCATTGGGGTTGCCCGACGCCGGTGGAGGGGGCAAGTTCGTCTTGTCGTGAGGAGCGGCTGGAGATGGGTTGCCTCGTGGTGGGTCGCTGTGAGGTGGCTCACGGCGATCATCATATCGCTCCTCGTGGCGGTCGTCGCCGATCTCGCCGGTCATCACGGCAGTAGTTGTTGTTGTAGGGGTGGTTGTCGCGGCGCCTGCCATCATTCCTGGGTCGCTTAGGGTCCGCAGGGGCGCTGAAGGCCCTCTTGAACTGGGAGCACTCACGAAGAGTGTGGGTGGCCCCCTCGTGGAACCCCAGATGCGCCGAGCGCCGGGTCGAACTCCTCCGTTGAAGGACGAGCCTCGTCGCCCTTGACGCTAGGACCTCGGAAGGTCGCTTGCGGAGTTTATCCGCTGTAGTGCTAGATCCACCAGCGTTATCAGCATCGAACTGATTCTCGAGGGTGTCTTCTGTGTCCATTAGCTTGTTGACGATGACCATGAGCTCCTTGGTGTTGGTCGGGCCAGCTTCATGGATCTTCTCAAGACCGTGGGGGATATACCCCGGGTCCCACATGTAGGGTTTCATGGCGTGTATACGCACACGAGAGATAGGCCCACCCGTGTGGAGATACTGACACGGCAGGATCGTGATGAGGCGGCGCGAGGAGATAGCATCCCATGAATAAAGACCGTTAGTTAGGAAAGATATTGCTTGAGCCTAAGGCCGGATCTTGTAATGTCGGTTAGTTATAGATTCCACGAGATCCGTAAACCCTGCCTGTGCTATATAAGGCGGCGAGGACCCCCTAAAAACTCCATCGGATTCCCAATCGTGGGACCATCAATACAACACACGAGCACGGGGTGATTTAGGGTATTACGCCTCCCGTGAAGGATAAACCTTGTGTCCTTTGCTCACCATCTAGCTCCGGGCCGCAATCCCCACCATACAATCTACCACCATAGCCTACCCCATGGTGGACTGCCGGTTCATTGCACCGACAGTTGGCGCGCCAGGTAGGGGTTCGCCGTGATAATTGGCGAGCTTGATGGCCGCAGTTAAGATCCCTGCTAGTTGCCTCGCCTTCGCCGCGTTGGGAGCGGGAATCCTTCGAGCCTCAATCCCGTCTCCACCGTCGACGAGCAGGCGGCCGGCTACGTGACTCCTCCTCAGGGTCACATCATCATCGGGGAGATCCCATGCGTTCTCTCCGACACCGTGATCACCACGGAAAAGCCTTCCGGAGCGGTTTCCACACCGCCCGCGAGGAGAAGACCGGCTGCCAGATCCAATCTGGACAAGCCCAAAGCCTGCCGGGTGCTTTTCGGCACGCCGCAGCAAGCCCGGAGGCCACCCCTCCCGTTCAAGATCCGAGTTGCGGTGGTCATCGAACTCTCCCGCAAATGACCTGGCTGAATCTATCGACCGGGTCACTAGCTACATGGCTGACGCCATCACCATCTGCGAGGCGACCTTGGGTACCCCGCAGTCCAAGTGCTTTCCCTTCGGGTTGAAGAGCACCGCCTCCGTGATCGCGGGGAAGGTGAAGCGAGACCTAGCGGTGATCCCTGCACCCGAGCCAGTTGAATACCACTCGGATGACGATTCGCCGCGTTTCATGAACGTGGTTCTCTCCCCCGTACGAGAGGGAAACCGCGACGCGTCCCTCCTCCCCATACTGGAAGAGGACGAGGACGGTCAACTCTGCGACTGGACCACGGATGAGTCCGAGGGTGAGCGCCGCTCGGGCCAATCTATTGGGCGGTCTAGCCCTGAGTATGTCTCAGATGGGTCCTTCGCATCCCTCGAGGCGGCTCTCGGCCTGGACGAAAGCTCTCCCTCCCGTGGATCCGACGACACGATCCTGATCAGCTCTTCGAGCTCACCCTCGGATCTGTCCGAAGCCGGTCGCCGCTTTTGCCACGCTGGCAGCACCAGGAGCTCCGCCGGCAATCTCCGAGGATGAGCACACTCAGGATAACGAGACGGCCGCACAAAAGGCCGAACGGTTACGGAAGAATGCGACCGAGCGCGACGGCGCCGAGAAGCCCAGCGCGACGAGGAGGAGGACGAGGACCTTCAAAGATCCGACCGCCCGCGCCGCAACAGGCGGTGGTGTCGCACCCGTCGAGCCAACAGAGTTTAGCCCTGAAGACTCGAGGATGACTTCACCCTCGACTACGATGGGCATAAGGTCTACGCGGCCCCCAAGGCAAACCTCATTGTGTTAAATGAGGCGGTTGAGAGGCTGCCTCCAACTACGCCAGATATTGGGCGCATACGGGCCCTGGTGCAGGCAGCTGACCCAGACAACCGCTGTCGATCCCTCCCGCCAAGAGGGGCGGGGAGACGGAGGGTACCCGCCGTTCACGCCACAAAAGAGCGCGGCGTGACGAAGGTGGAGACTTGCGCGACAGGCTCCGCAGCCGCGATGCGAGGACCACGATCAACCGCAACCGCGAGGAGCGCCGCCGTCAGGAATCAAGGCGGACGCACGACTACGACAGGGAGCACGGGGCCCCCGCCACCAAGATAGATGCTGACTCGCAGCAGGTACGAAGACTACTACTAGGATTCCTACGAGGAGTCCGGATAGCTACTTCTCACGAGCGGCCGGCCGGCGGACGTCGCGGAGGTCGAGAGGGTGCCCCGTCCTACGACGGCTTCCTCTCTCTCTCAAAAAGGCTACGTCAGGTGACATGGCCCCGAGGCTTCAAGTTGTCCGACGTCGACAAGTACGACGGCACGTCGGACCCCACGCAATGGCTCCAGATCTACTCCACCGGGCCAAGGCCGCGAGGAAACGCCGACGTGATGGCAAACTACTTGCCCATAATGCTCACGAAGGGGTGCAGAAACTGGCTTGTGGGGCTCCCAAGGAACTCCATTACGTCCTGGGATGACCTCTGCAGGTTCTTCACGAGCCAATACTTGCACATGGAGAGGCCGGGAGCAGGAGGATGCTTGGACTAGATCCTGCGCGTAAGAACGAGTCAGCGCTCGCATTCGGGCGCTTCTCCAAGAAGAAGAACTCTCTTCCTTTCGTCGAGGCACGACGTCATCAACGCCTTCCAAGATGGGCAGCCTCTGCAAGAAGTTGGTGAATAGGTGGGCCTAGAGGCCCCCAAAGACAACAAATGAGCTCTTTGCCATAGCCAACAAGGAGGCTGACGGTGAAGAGGCAGAATGCGAGCAGCTGAAGCACATGAAGTCCCTGGAAGACGATGATTCCCCACGTCGCGTCGGCCACGCCATGATCCGGGACCGAGTGGGAGAAACCTCTAGCAAGGTGCACGCGCAACAGAGGCGCAAGCCGGCCGAGGTCGTGGCGGTAGTAGAGCCCGCCCCGAAGTGCATGGACCCCTCGAGTTCCGTAAGATCTTTGGACATGCAATGCCCATACCACAAGAACCATAAGCACTCGGCTCGCGACTGCTTTGGCCTAAAGAACCACTTCTCCGGCAAGGGCCGCTCCAAGGGTCCCTCCAAGAACGACAAGGGCAAGGGGAAACGCGCTCCCCCAGCAGATGATGACGAGGAAGACTTCCAGGTCGCCGACCGTACGGTCAACATGATCTACGGCGGCCCGGACCAGATCGAGGGGAAGCGCAAGGCCAAGCTCATAGACAAGTTACTGGTGTACGCAGCCCGACCAAGACGCCCGGCCTATGGTTGGAAGTTCCGATCACTTTCAGTAGGGATGACCACCCGGAGGTAGTCGTCAAGCCCGGGCGGTACCCCCTCGTGCTCAAGCCTACGATCCGCAACGTGGGACTTCGAAGATGCTGGTGGACGGAGGCAGTGGCCTCGACATATTGTTCGCCAGCACGCTCAAGGAGTTGGGCCTCACTCCCTTGGACTTGAGCCCGACTGACAAGCCCTTCTTCGGGATCGTACCCGGAGATCCTTCAAGACCACTCGGTCGATCTCTCTGCCCGGTCACCTTGGCACGATCTAGAACTACCGGACAGAGTACGTCCACTTCATAGTGGCGGACTTCGAGACAGCCTATCATGGCATACTCGGCAGCCCGGCCAACTACCAAGTTCATGGCGGTGCCCACTATACCTACATGGTGTCTTTGAAGATGCCTGCACCAAACGGGTCATTACCCTCGTGAGGTGACTCCAACACAGCCAAGCTTGTGAGAAGGAGAACCTCCACATCTGCCACCACCGATCTCTCAGACGCATGCTGAAGTCCTGGCGGCTACCACAAGCTCGCTCGACCCGAGATCCGAGATCCCACCAAGAAGCCGGACGGAGGCGATCCAAATGGAGGAGGCCGTGAAGAAGGTGTCGCTCAACCTCGACGATCCCTCAAGACGGCGACCATAGGGCCAACCCGACCCTAAATAGGAAAGCGTGCTCGTCGAGTTCCTACGTGCTAACTCGACATATTCGCACGAAAACTAGCGGATATGCCGAGTGCCCAGAGCTCGCCGAGCACTCCTTGAAGGTTGACCCGAAGCTGCCGATCAAGCAAAAGCTTCATCGGTTCGGTGACCGCAAGGAGGCAATAGGGGTAGAAGTTACAAAGTTGTTAGCTGCCAAGTTTATCAAAGAGGTGTATCACCGCATCGGGCCGGCTAATCTAGGTTCTTGTATCCAAAAAGAATAAGCAATGGAGAATGTGCGTTGATTATACCGATCTCAACAAACACGCCCCAAAGACCCCTTCACCCTCCCGAATAGACCAAGTCGTTGATTCCATGGCGGGCTGTGCCCTGCTCTGTTTTCTTGATTGCTATTCAGGCTACCACCAGATTAGCATGAAGGTTGAAGACCAGATCAAGACGTCATTCATTACGCCCCATGGTGCGTCTTGTTGACAATATCCTTTGGTCCGAAGAACGCCGGTCGCGTATCGCGTGCCATCCAAGCGTGCGTGCACAGACGCAAATCGGCGTGGCGCAAAGCGTCGTAGATGATATCGTAGTCAGTTCGAGACCACGATAATCTTATCAAGGACTTAGCTGAGACCTTCGCTAACCTGAGGGTTTACCGTGGAAACTTAACCCGAAAAATGCATTTTCGCGTTCCTCGGAAAACTACTCGGATTCCTTGTCAGCAATCGCGGCATAGAGGCAAACCCAGAGAAGATCCACGCAATCACTTAGATGAAGCCCCCAAGTGCCGTGGAAGGATGTACAAAACTAGCGGGTGCATGGCACCACTCGGGTTCATCTCACGACTCGGGTAAGGATTGCCCTTCTTCAAGCTCCTCAAACATCAAAGATGATTTCAAGTGGGATGAGGAGGCCCGAAGTCTTTCCCGGAACTCGGGAGCTATCTCGCAAAAGGCCCCCATCCTCACAAACGGCACTGCAGGCAGGGAAACTCTCTACCTCTACATCTCGCCTACCACGCATGTGGTAAGCACGCAGTACTAGTTGTGGAACGCAAAGAGGAAGGACATGCTTACGCCCGTCGGAGGCCGCCTACTTCATAAGCGAGGTGTTGACCGACTCTAAGGTATCAGTACAATCAGCGCAGAACTCTCACGATGTTGATCACCGCACGCAAGTTGAAGCACTACTTGAAGCTCATAAAATCGTTATAGTTTCTGACTACCCCATAGGCGACATCCTGCACAACAGAGATGCCATGGGAAGGATCGTGAAGTGGTCCATCGAGCTGGCCGCACACGACATAACTTTTGCACCGCGTAACACGATCAAGTCGCAGGTACTTGCAGACTTTGTGGCAGAGTACACGGAGATCCGGGCGCCATCCATCGCCGAACACGAGTAATGGACCATGTACTTTGATGGATCACCAGATTAAAGGAGGCGGGGCCGGCATAATTTTCATCTCCCCAATAGGAGAGAAACTGCGATACGTGCTGCAGGTCATGTTCAAGGTGTCGAACAACACGGCCGAATACGAGGCGGCCCTCCACGGCCCGTGATCGTCGTGTCGCCGATAAAATACCGATGGTCAAGGCGACCGCCTCGGTGGTAAACCAGTTAACAAGAAATGGAACCAGACCAGCGAGAAGATGGACGCATATTGCGCGGAGATCCGCAAACTTGAAGGCAAGTTCTATGGCCTAGAGTTTCAGCACATACTCGCGATGATAACAAGGCGGCCGATGAGCTGGCAAACATGGGATCCACGAGAGCCCATGTACCCCTCGGTGTCTTCATTCATGACCTGATCAAGCCCTCCATCAAGAACCCCGATGCGCAAGTCGATCTATCAGAAGGACTCGGCAAAGTCCAAATGATTGAACCACAACCCGAGTGGATCTCAGAGATGGTCGAATACATCAAGGATGGCATGCTCCCGAATCCTTTACCGTGTCGTGAAAGGGAGACACGAGCTGCCGCATCGAATGGATCTCGCAGAGCAAGAACTATGTCCGATCGGCGACAACCTGTATCGCCGAGGCGACAATCCCAGTACTCCGTGGCGCATACCGGAGGAAGAAGGACGACAACTCCTAGCGGAGATTCATGGAGGCATGTGTGGCAACCACACCGGAGCAAGAACCATTGTTGGAAAAGCTTTCCGGTCGGCTTCTCTTGGCCCGCCCATCCGCAGATGCCGAGCTGGTGAAGCGTTGCGAGGATGCCAATTCTTCACAAAAACAAATACACGTTCCAGCCCAAGCTCTGCAGATGATACCCGTTTCATGGCCCTTCGTCTTTGGGGACTCGACATGATCAGCCTTTTAAGAAAGCATCCGGAGGTATGACCACATCCTGGTGGTAGTCGACATGTTCACCAAATGGATAGAGGTCAAGCCAATCAAGGCGCTCACGGCTGCCAAAGCAGCCGAGTTCATAGGAGAAATCGTGCATAGATTCGGTGTCCCTAACAGGATAATAACCGACCTGGGTACGAACTTCACAGGAAGGGAGTTCCAGGAATATTGCGACGAACTCCTCATCAAGGTGGCACGCACCTCAGTCGCGCACCCACGTGCCAATGGACAAGTCGAGCGAGCTAACGGAGCGTGCTCGAGGCACTCAAGAAACGCATCTTCGATCGCTGAAAAGCACGCGACTCATTGGCTACGAGCTCCTGCAGACTGGGATCATGGACACAAATGAGTCGTACTGTCGACTCCTTTTTTCTTGGTATATGGGTCTGAGGCGGTGCTCCCCACCGACCTCATGTTCAATGCACCAAGAGTTGAAGTATACGACGAAAACGAGGCTGAGAAGGCGCGGATTGAGGATATCGACAGCATCGAGGAAGGACAGCTCGCGGCAACAATTCAGGCAGCACGGTACGCCCAAGCTTTGCGGTGTTACCATGATAAAATGTGCGGAGAGAGTCATGCGTTGGAGATCTAGTCTGCAGGATCCAAAGCAAGAAGGACATGCACAAGTTAGCAGCCACGTGGGAGGGGCCATTCATAGTCAAGGAAATCAGTAGGCCGGGTGCTTATCGGCTGATGCGGAAGGATGGCTCGGATGTCCCCAACTCATGGAACATCGAGCACCTATGCCATTTCTACCCATAATAAAGCTATGTATCATTTTCTGCTTCAAAGTTTTTATACATTATCCATGTTAGTAGTCTATGGCAATGAATTCAGTTTCATGTCTCATGAAGTTTTCTACTTCGCTTTCACAAATGCTCACATGCTTTCTCACCCAAGTTTCAATTTCAAACACGGGACTGCTTTACATACAGCAAAGTTTTCCATGTTAAAACTAAATAACGTTCATCTAACACGGATCTTACGACTCATAAAGTACTTGGTAGCACATGTCTTAAATCGTGGGTCGAGGTTTTCGCCAAGCTAAGGTACTACGTGTGTATGAGAGTACGCCCCGCCTAGGAAACTAAGGCCAACGAGCCTCGATTTCCGTAATAGACTAACTACCGAGAAATTAACACGATAAAGACACCATCAAAGTAAAGCGCCTACTTAAAAGTACCAAATGTCAACGAACCAAAGTACCGGTGCACCCACAGCACCACAAAATATTAAAACTTTTAAACTTTCAAAGTTTTTATGGCTGGGACAGGAGGGCATCCGCACCAACTTCTTCATCAGCCGCCGCCACGACGTCGTCAGCAAGCTGCTCCGCCGTATCCTTCACCTCCTCCCGAGCCGCCGCCTTGATGCGGCGACGTCCCACGAGCGAAGCCACCGCGGAAGCGATCCACGTTGATCGAGGGGTAGAAGGAGCGGAAGATGGCGAGGCAGTGGCTGGCACTCGCCACGCCAACCTCGCGAACACAGCCGGTGAAGCGCACCGCCACCACTTGGGCACGCTCCAGGAGGGTCGGCGGGCGCACCACTGGGTCACCGAACTGCCGCACGGAGGAGGACTCGGCAAGGGGTGCCAACTCGTCCAGGATGGGGCGCAGCGCCTCGCCGAGAGCTTTGAACTGAGCCCTCTCCGACGCGATGCGGGCCTCAAGATCTGCATATTGGGCAAATTGTTTTTGCTGGAAATCTGCTCAACGTCAGAAGCACTTAATCGACAAACATTCAAGGATAACACGGGGGTGCAAGGTAACCAACCTGACAGCTCTTTTCTCGCCACTGCCTGCTGCCGCGCCTCCGGCCGTGCGAGCTGTTTCATGCGGCCCCAAAGGGATTTGAGCTCCTCCTCCGCCTTGGCCCGAGCTGTTGCCAAGAACTGATCAGCACAAAGCACTCGGGCAATGGCGAAACAGAATCAAAACATAATCAACATACCTTGCTGGTTTTCCTCCGCCGCCGCCCGGAGCATCGCCTCGTTCGCCTCCGCAGTCGCCTTCTCCTGCTGCAACCTCTCGACCTCCCAATTGTTGTTGTCTCGCTGAGCAACAGCTTGCTGCTCGAGACGCTCCAAATGGGCGCGCAGAGTGGTGTTCAGATCGGCAGCGATCAAGCATCACACTTCTTACGCCGGACTCGGAGGCACGGTCTATCGAGACATAGCAAAGATAAAACAACTACAGCTAGCAAGCCAACAACAACAAGAAGAAAGAATTATCTACAAGCTGGAGGGTCCTCCGCACAATGGTTACGAGCTCCGCACGGTTTCGATCGATCGCGGATCCCCAAGCACTTCATTCACAAGACTACCACGCACCGGTGACGCGTCAGGCGTGGCGAGATGTGGCCGAGGTAGCTCCCGCTGGATCTCCTCGACATCAGAGGGCCCAGGCAGCCGGGCGCGTGCAACGCGTCCGACCTCATCATGCCGGGGAGGGTCACGAGCAGCAGATCGGCCAGCCGCAGCATCGTGAACCCCGACGCAGAGCCGGGTGCTCTCGCCGAAGCACTCGGCGGACGCCGACGGCAGCGGCAGGACGACTCGTCAACCCGGAAGGGAGGTTGCAGGACCCCTGACTCGTACAAACAAGACATAAAGATCTCTTTCCAATCCTATGAACCAAAGAGAAACAAGGATGGATGATTTCAAGAAAGACTTACTCGGAGGACACGCGGACGCGGGTTCGACGCAGAAAGCTGGAGCTAGAGCAGGCGGACCACTTCACCCCACTGATCATCGCACCGCCACCGAGGTGTGGTGGTGTTGCGGCAGCGTAGCTCGAACACGGGTGCGCGGTCCGCTACCGGGCACGGCTCGATGGCTAAGAAGGAAGAGAAGAAGTGAAGTGACCGATAGGCGTCGACATCACCTGAGCCGTCGTCACTGAGGGAGCTTCGCCGATGTCAAACGAGAGAGGGACTTCCTCCTCCTCGTCCTCGACAAAGCAAGCTTGCGCGCACCTCGGTTCGTCGATCTTGAACGACCAGGCGCACGCCGCTCGTGATTCCGCCTTGCGCTCCTTGCCCTTGCCTGCCGACGCGCACGCTTCTCCTCCGAGTAGGGGCCGGGCGACGGGGCTCAGGCTGGATCGCCTCACCACCACCCGCCGCGACGTGAGCCCTGGCGCGCTCCATCCTCTGCAACTCGCCAAGGCGGCCGGCCAAAGGACCCTGTCCGTCTAACGAGCCAGGCACAGGCGCCACAGAGATAAAACCCTACGATCCTAAGATTTCGCAGACAAACAAACAGAGACATTTCATCAAACATCCGTGGGCACATGTTCATGCCCTAATGGGCGCCCTATAAAAGGCAAAATCATTACCTCAGGCGGGTAGTTCGCCAGGTTGAACGGCTTCGGCGCGTCGCGGTTGGAGATGAGGGTGCGAATGAAGCCACCAACGGCGCCTTGCTCCTTTGCCCTCCCGGCTCGCGCCGCGCTGTCGCGGGTCGCCGCATATACTCACGCCGGGCGCACTGTCCCGAGCGGCTGTACCGGACGGGCGGCTCGTCATCACCACGACGCCATGTGCCGGCCTCCTTCCCGGATATACTCCAGAAGACGGACACTGCCCCATCTCGGCCAAGCTCTTCATCCCATGGGAGAGGAGTCGGCCACGTCGGATGCGTGGCACCCGAGCATGGTTGGCGGTGTAGAACCACTCGAGTGCCAGCCCTTGTTGGAGCCGAGCACCGGAATGTACTCAGCAGAGTGCCTCTGCTTGAGCTGGAATCCGCTGCCGCCCACCACTTGGGGCATTTTGGCGTTTGGGTGGGGCTTCACCCAGAAGAAATAACGAAAAGATCAAAATGCGGGCGATTCCAATAAACGCCGCATGCGGATGCACAAAGATGGATATGTACAAAATGGAGTTGGGGTTGAGATGGCACTCAAACCGTAGTAGTAGAGCAAGCCGAGGAAGAAGGGATGCGTGGGCCGAACCGCGAGGTAGGCCGACTCGAAGATGACGCGCGGTCGACGGTGGGAACTCCTCCCCACGGCCGCCCATCCTCGATGGCTGGACTCGAGCGAACTCACCAGACTAGGTGGTGATGCGCCTCGTGGAGACGGAGCGCACTCCACTCCTCGCTCCGCACCGTGGCGAAAGCGGACGACGGCGAGACGAGCGCCTCGAGGCGCCCGCGCCTCGACTTCTTCGAATGTCGGCGTGATCCCACGACGACATCCTCGCCACGCCGGGGACTCGTGGGGAACGGTCTACACCCTCGCCACGCCGGACTGCCCGGACCGTGGCTTAGGTGCGCGGCATAGGTCTAGCCTTGCGGAGCCAAACCGAGGATCGAGCTAATGCGGACGGATCCGGCGGATCGAGGCGAGCGAGGAGGAAGAGCAAAGGCGGCTGCGTGGTTTCCTATGGGAAGCGGAACGTGCGGGCGCATGGCGAGCCACGCCCGCCGCCTTAAATGCAGAACGGTGGTCGTGGCAGGCCCCACCCCCCGTGCGGTCGCGTCGCCACAGCGAGGGAGATTCTTCTCACGAGAAACTCACGAGTACAACCCGCGAGTGGCGCGCTAGTGCCCAGCCTTATCCGTGATGCTTCCGATTCCGGCTGCTGGGCCTTAATAGGTCGTGGCTCTAAATGGGCCAAGGGGTTAAAACCTTTCCTTCTACGGGAAGACACCCTTAAAATTAAAAGAGCCTTCCAAAAATCATTGGTTGGCTTAAACCACTCAGAGGTCGTGACCCAGAGTCATGTACTGCCAGGTTATCAGATAACCCGCCCTCAAAAATTCGGTTTTGACTCCTAAGAGAGTTTCAAAAGTCTACTAGCTCATGAGTGTTCTCCCGGAGGCATGCCATACATGGGCCAAAGCTGTTCAGAAGTCACGAATATGATGACTAGGATGTGACCTCATGAAAGTGCTCGTGAGAACACGGTGGGCCATATGGCAAATTTGGCATAGGGCCAGAGCTCTAACCAAACATCGTACCGGGTCAGATGATCCGAGTGGTACTCTCCCAAACCCGATGGTAGTACCGTACTAAAATCCTTTTTAGAGCTTTGAAATAGTTACTTTAACTATTCCGAACCTCGGGGACTACCCTAATGGGCGCATCTGGAGATGTGCCCATTCAGCGGCTACAAACCCGCCACCGCGATCATCCGGAATTGTTCCGAGACAAAATCTCACTGACTCAAGTCGTGGTCGGGATCTGAGGCGATCAGAGGTACCTTTTTTCCAAAGGGGCACCCATTATAGAAGACATCAGGGAGCGGTCGCTTGGATTCTCTTTTGACCCTAGATAAACCTCTTCAATCTTTATCTAGGCTCGGGGACTAAGTGTGTACACTTCGTCTTCGACTAAAGTGTACAATCTCCAATCCCGGATGATCTGAATAAATCACAAACATGGAGAAGAGCTCTCCTCAACCACCCGGCAACCACGAGTTCAGCTTCAAGACCACTCGGCTGCACCGAAGATCAGATCAGACAACATTCAAAGCACTCGGACGGAAGGCATTATGCACTCGGCTAAAATGGCGAGAGTGCACGAAAGTACACGGAGCTGAAGATTAAAGTTGTAGTCTGGTTAAGAAGCGCTCGGGGACTGCTGTGGGGGATATACCCCCCGGGTCCCACACATAGGGGTTTCATGACGTGTATACGTACACGAAGATAGGCCCACCCGTGTGGAGATACGCACGGCGTCATGATCGGGATGAGGCGGCGCCCGAGGAGATATCATCCCATGAATAAAGACTGGTTAGTTAGGAAAGATATTGCTTGAGCCGGAAGGCCAGATCTTGTAATTGGTTAGTTATAGATTCCCTGAGATCTGTAAACCCTGCCCCCCAGGCTATATAAGGGCAGACCCCCTGTAAAACTCCATCGTTCCCAATCGTGGGACCATCAATACAACACACCGAGCAGGTGACGGGTATTACGCCTCCGTACGCCGAACCTGGATACACCTTGTGTCCTTTGCTCACCATCTAGCTCCAGTCTCGGCGATCCCCACCATACAATCTACCACAATAGCCTACCCCGTGGTGGACTGCCGGTTCATTGCACTGACAAAGACCTTGCGGTCTTTGATGCCTTTCTTGTAGCTGTCGACAATCTGGTCATCCCTGACGCCAACGCATGCATTCCGGTTCTCGAAGAACTGGGTGTTGTAGTCGCGGAGCCGCTCCTTGGGCTTCTGCACGACCCGTCCCAGGCTGAAGGCATTTCCAGGGTGATGATAGGTCGCTGGAAGTTCGAAGTGAAGGCCTGGGACAGATCGGCCCAAGTCTTGATGCAGCCAGGCTCAAGGTTGTTGAGCCACAGCGAAGGGGCCTTGCCCGTGATTGGCGGGAAGTAGGCCGTCATATGGTCGAAGCTACCACCGGCCGCCTTGACGGCGACGTAGTAGGTCGACAGCCAGATGCTAGGATCGGAGCGCCCATCATATGGCTTGATGTTGGGCTTGAAGTTGTCGGGGTACTCCACCCTCTTGAAGCGGGCGTCCAACGCCGGGAAGGCGTTGAGGGCAAGGTCGTCATCGGAGCCTCTGGCCGGGGCGGCCTCTCTTGGCGCGGAGTGGACATTGCACTCGGGGACAACAACCTGGGAACGTGGCTGATGATCCCGGTCGGACTGGACGATGGCGGGGTTGCCGTGGTCGGCATTTGTACGGCACGCGCTAGTTCTCAATCTCGTGTTGATCATGGAGCTCGCGCTCCATGATGCGGTGAACGCCCCCGGGTGCACCGTACTCGCGATCGTAGTCCAGGCGGCGGCGGAGCTTGTGCTCCTCACGCTCTCGGTGGCGTTGGTCGATGATGTCACGGGCATCACGAGCACGGCTGGCGTCGAGGTTGACGCTGAAGGTCCCGGCAGCGGCGGGCTCTGGCCGGGTTGCTCAAGTTGTCTGGCGACCTCCTCCCGGATGGGGGAGAGATGGCGTGGAGGTCGATGGGATCGATCGCGAGTGGCGGTCGATGAAGACGCAGCGGACTTGGAGGCCGCTCTTCTCTTCCACCTGTTGGTGACCCGGAGGTACGCGAGGGCTCGCTGCTCGGCAGCGTCCCGGACTTGCTGGAGTCGGGTAATGGCCGCGCCCAGGTTGGCCTGGGGGTTGTTGAAGGTCGGGATCCCAACTTCCTCGAACTCCAGGCGTAGGTCTCGAGCGCAGGGCAAGACACGCTGCTGCTCCTCCGCACGTCACTCAGCGCGGCAAGCGTTGGCTTGGATGCGGGCCGCCTCCTCAGAGTTGGTCGCACCCGTGCGGGGTGGCTCGTTCTCGGAGACCACCATCACCTGACGGAAGACGATCTTCGAGTCGTTGGGGGAGATGCGAACCCGGACCTTCTGGAACTCCCCGCAGTCCGGAGACTGGGTAGGTCGCTTAGCTCGGCGAGGGAGCTCGTTGTCGATCTTCTTCCGCAGGCGGCACCCACGAAGGGTATGCTTCGCACCCTTGTGATAGGTGCAGGGCATGTCGAGAGGGTCGCGGGCCGGGCGCGCCTTGAGTCGCGTGAAGGTCACCGCCCAGATTGGATCTAGGGAGGTGGAGAGTTGGCTCAGGCGAAGGCCGGGCGCTGACTTCAGGCCGAAGGGGAACGTGTCGTGGCGTAGCGCAGTCTGCGCCGAGCGCTGGGCTCGTTCGCAGATCTCCAGGGTTTCCCTCATCGAGCCGATGACACTTTCCATCCCCTGGACAAGGTCACGGTGCAGGTGGGTGGGTCTCGATACTAGATCGGGAGCAGAGGCGGTGGCGGACGCCGTGACGACCTTCTGAGGTCGCTGGAGGAGTCGAGGCTGCCGGAGCAGGAGAGGTCACTGTGAAAGATCCAAAGCAAATCTTCACGGGATCGGCGAGGAAGGCCGCCATGCTCGCCAGGAAGACGATGCCAGATTGGGCCACCATGCTTCTGCAGAGTTCGATCGCCCCTATCTCGCGCCGGTGAGACACTAGAGGTTTGCAGGTTAATGGAGGATCGGGATCTAAGAGCGTAGGTGGTAGTCCACGTGGTGAACTCGGAACTAGGCAAGTATGGCGAAGAACTCGGAGAGACAAGAGGGTTTAGACTGGTTCAAGCCTCCGGAGAGTAAAACCTTACATCCAGTTGTGGTGGATTATGCGAGGATGAAGATGAGTTGTCCGGTGCATGGAGCCCTAGGCCGCCTTATATGGGGAGGACGGGCTAGGGTTTGCATGCGCAGGTCGGTTGACCCGTGTCGGCGTCGGTTACAACTACGGGAAGCTTATCTCCCGGATTACAAGGAACATCCCGCGATACGCGGAGTCTACAGGAGGCGGCGTGCCAGGTCACCGTGTCTTGACTTGCACGCCAAGGCTTCGCGGGTCTTCCGGGATCCTAATCAGGTCGTTGGGCCCACTTGTAAGGTCGGCGGGTCTTCTGGCAGGTCGGGTCCACTTGTCATGGGCCCCTGGGACCCTGGCCGGTGGGGACCCATGGGTACCCATGTCTCTCAAGATCTTATCTTTCTTAAAACCTAAGGGCCTTCCTTGGACCCCCACCTATCTAAACGAACCCACGGTGAATTAAACCCGGTAATGGAAGTTCCTTTACATAGTACGGGTTTAGATCTCCTTAAGTGGGGTAGGTTCCAGAGTTATAGAACTTTGGACTAGAACGAAACGAGGTTATTAGCCTAGGATGATCCGAGACTTCCAGGAACTTTATGGAAATCACGTGGTGGTATAAAGTTTATACCTCTACCGTGATAAAGTTTGAAATCCTGGAAGGGTTTTCCTTAAAACCTTAGGATGCCCCTAAGGAGCCCCGCACTTAGTTAGAATATAACCTAGGTGAGAGAAGTGAAAACTGTGACTCTATAGGCTTAAGGACACATAAGCACCCCCGAAAGACCCTAACTAAGGTATAGGACAAGACCTATAGGATGAAAACCAGTTTGGATAATCCATGTAGGGATATTCAAAGTTGGAGATATAATAGATATGAAACTCTTAAAGCCGAGGAAATAAAGAAGTCCAAGCTAGAGTTTAGAAAAGACCTTAGAAAAAGGAAAAATCTTGAGAAATTCCGAGACTCGATTTTGAGTCCATTGTCAGGAGGTTTGTAAATCTCAATAATCCAACATATCGTCAATTTGATTTCCGAGCTTTCTTGGAAAAGATGATAGATATTGGTAGAGATAATACGAACAAAATTTTCTCCTGGCAAAAGGAACTGCTCACTTTGACCTTTAGAGGCCAACCTAAACCTATAGAAGACCAAGTGAACTTAAGAAGGAAAAACCACCTATACGACCAAATCATCGAGAAGTTGCATGCCTCCAAATCGAATATATCAAGTTCCGCTATTCCTAGCTTCCTAGGATAAGCAACGGTATATTCTGGTTAAGACAACCCAAACAACTATCTCTGGATGAAATAGGAGAAAGCCTGATAAGTTCCCTTGGCTCAACTTTGAAGAGAAGAGCTAAGCATCAAGGCACTTAACCCTCTTGATGAAAAGGAACCAATCAACTTAAACCATAGACCCACCTAATCCCACCTTAGGATGCACCACGAACACGGAATTGTGACCACCACTACGATTTTGTAGGGGTATCAATGTCATTGATGCTCAGAAAAGAAATCATCATACCAAATGATGAGAAGTGGTCACCCAAAATTCCCAACCATAGAAAGAAACCCTAACGACCAAGGAACTTCCAAAACATTGGAATAATGCATGTGGTTATGAAGCCCTTAGTCCTGCAAAAACCTTAGAAGCCTCTAAGGACTTTTGTAAGCTATCTCTCTGTGAGTGAAGTAGATAACTTGGAACCTCACCACTGAGACATACAACCTCCTCAGTGAAAAGGCTTCCAAATACTTCGGCCCTTAGAGATAAACCTAGATAGAATCTAACATCGATGTAAAGAAAAATTGCGAACAAGGGAATTGACTACCACTACCTTTGGTAGGAGCATTAGTAACCTTAATGCTCAGGAAAATTCATCGCTTGATGAAAAGTAGTCACCCAGATTGGCAATCCTAACTACATCTGAAAGCAAGTAAGACCCTTAGAAGCCCATGGACAAAGCCTGACCTAGCCCTAAGGCAACCCTATAAGTCAAACCTTCAAGTGGGGTAGAAGTCGAGAGAAAAATAGTTTCTCAAAAACAAATACCCCTTAGCTTGACGGCAATAGCACGCTAGTTGCTAACTCCTTAGTTTAATGACGTAGTGCCGATTAGGAATACAGGAATGAAGCCTGGTCCGAATACAAGGCTCTAGTTTAGATCTCTAGATTTAACCCTCGTTCAAATAGATACAAGGAAACCTATAGATAACCCCCCTGGTAGAGACCTGCCACATAGGAAATCGAAACCCATTAGAGCCCACATGATGATGATTCAAGAAAAATCATCACATTATGAGTTTGAAATCATAGGAAATAGGGTGGAAGTAACACCCGCGAACAAGCCAGTAAAGCTTAAGAAAGTACCAATGATTAGGCATGGCATTGGAAGAAACCTAAGGACATGGTGGAAGAATCACCACACAAAATTTAAAAGGATGAAGGAATGGTCATGATCTTGACCATACTCTAGCAAAGTTGACCCCCATAAGTGAGTTAGAGTAGTGGTAGAATAGACATCCCGAAGATGGTACACTTGGTATGTACCATAGAGAAAGGAAAAGTATCCAAGGAAACCTTGGATAAAACAACCATTAGGTAAGAAACCCATAGGATCCCGGGTCAAAGTCTCCATAAGTGGAGTAGTACCCCAAGAAGAAAGGAGAAAGTGAGACATGACCCTGTAGAGCAGTAGGTTACCACAGATAGTTTAGCTTACCGAAAGGAACATCGTAGGACGTTACGAGTAGGAGTTACGAATACCTTTGCTTTCTTTCTAACCCTAGAATCTCGGGGACGAGATTCCCTTAAGTGGGGTAGTTCTGTCACATCCCGCTCTTTTAAGGCATTTTAAAAACACAAACTTATTAAAATTTTTCTCTAATTATAGGTTAATTTTCTTTTCTCTAGATATTCCAAAATCTTCTTAAATAAATTTTGCAATTAAACCTACATTTATGTTGCATTTGATTACTGAGTGATCCTCTAAGTAATTTTTGTTTGAAACTTGAATTTGAAATAACATTTCAACTTCCTTATTCAAACAATAGTAAATCCCCTTTTATTCTCTTAATGATTTTGGGAAGGAAATAAATCTGAAATTCTATTTCAAATTTATTTTCCAAAAACCCTAGAAATCCCTAAGGACTTTGGGTTAAAAATGAATTTGAAATTTCATTTCAGATTCACAATAAAACCCTAGTTGAACACCTAAGGATTTTCGTTTGAATTTGAATTTGAAAGCACCTTTCAAATTCACATTTCAAACCATAGCCAAAACCCTTCTTTTTCCTAAGGATTTTGGGTGGAAAATGAATTTAGAAATTTATTCCAAATTTACTTTTAAAACCCTAGAATAAATCTATAAGGATTTGTGGTTTGAAAATAAATTTGAAATTATATTTCAAATTTGAACTTTCAAACTCTAGAACAAAATCCTAAGGATTTGGTTTTAAATTTGAATTTGAAATCCAATTCAAATTCAACTTTAAAACCATAGAAAACCTCTCCAAAATCTAAAGTCCACTGGACCACCCTGGACTTCTTCTTTTGCACCGGTCTGCCCCCTCTTCTCTTTCGCAGCCCAAACCAACGCGCCAGCACAGCGCCCAGCCCACCACGGGTCATCCCTACCTTCGTCATCTTCCCGTTGCCACGTCACCACGCGCTGCGCCGCTGCAATCCACCTCCTCCACCTACTCCTCTCCTCCGTACGCATGCCAGCGCTGCCCGACCGCTGCTCCTCCTTCTCCGCGCCCAAGTCGAAGATTGACACCTTTTTCGCCTGCGCGCAAATCTTGGACGCCGTGACGGATCGAACGCCACGACACGCCTTCCCATCCTCGCCTCCACAGCTCTTCCCTCGACTGTGCGCGCCCAGACCACCGGACATACCTCCACCTTCCCCGCCTGCGCTGTGCAATTTATCTGCCTCCGACGCCGCAGCAGTTGCGCCACGCCCAGAGCCGAGCGCTGCCACCACTGGCACCCCACCTTGATCTCCTCCGTGCGGCACCTCCTCGCCAAGCGAAAGCGCCACAACCACCTGCACCAAGAAGTGTTGCTCTGCGCTTATCCTCTTCCTTCCTCCCTCCGCGGCTCTATCCACTGCACGCCGGGCGCGTCGTATCATGCCGCCACCTTATCTGGCGGCCAAGCCTCCCATGCCCCATCCGCCCTATAAATAGCACCCCGAGCACCACAACCACCTCCACACCTCCCACAACCTCTCCTTTGCCGGATTAGGACCCCACCGAGCACCCTCTGCCGAGCGCCGTGCCGCTGTGGCCGGCCTAGGTCGAAGTCGAGGGGCTCTGCATGGCATAGCCACCACCCTGTCCTAGCGAGGCTCTGCCCGAACGCGTGGCAAGCTCACCGTAGCATCTTGTCGAACATAGGACTGCCGCCGCTGAATCCCATCGCTGTTGCGCTGTTCCGCGGCTACTTCTAGCTGGTATGCACCGTTATGCTGCCAAAATTCCCTCGAGTTCCTTAGCCGTAGCGCTTTAGGTGACCACCCACCACTCCTGCGCCACCGCTGGGCATGTGCTCGCCGCCGGCGTCCCTCCAGCTGTTGACGCAAAAAAACAGAATAAAGTTCTTCACGGCAACACGTAACGGATCCCTGGGATGTAATAAGGCGTGCCAGTCAATCTGACCTATTGATTGACAAGGAAATCTTGGAACGTTAGATTAACGGGTTAATCGGCTAGAGCCGATATGCCTCGCAATAGAACGTAACGGCCGGGAGTGGCCGATACGGAAACAGAACGGATCGCGTAGATCGGCCGATATAAGCTATCAGCCATAAAACCGATTGGAAACATAGCATCATTGGGTTCTTGCTCCACCATGACTAGAGCCATAAACCCATGAGTATTATCCTCCTCAACTGCACCGTGTATCTAGGTGTAACCACAGCGATGTGCCCGGTAGTCACAGCCTAGTAGAGCTGGCGGCAGGGTATCAGTTTAAGCCTCACAAGCCGACGAATCTTCTCACAGTGCCGCTTGAAACCAACAACACTCGAGGGATAGCCGAAATTAAGATGCAACAGGCTATTAAATAATCTATCATCTATTATATGAGATTTAAATTAAACAAGGCATGCTAAGCAGCAAGATGATAGATTAAATAAATATCAGCCGATGCAATCTTAACCAAGGCAGGATAATTGTGGTTCTACCACATCTAGTAAGAGATCGAACGATGCAGCCTTACGAGATATGATAGAACCGATAACTGGTGAGTACTGTAGATTGAGACGGAAGCGATGCGCCGTAAGTCGAAGATCCGCGGTACTTGGTTCCAAAAATTCCTCTGGACTTACCCCCCCCGGAGATCAAGATGATGCAGCCCCATGTCAGGTGTCAAGGTTCCGTCAATGATTCAAAGTAAATACATTGCGGAAAAGATAAAAGGGTGGCGATGTGCCGAGTTGTATTGATTGAGATTAAACTATTACAATGGCCGGGGTATGTATTTATATCCCGAGCTAAAAGACTCATATCCAGCTAGAATTATGACTCGTACAAAACTTGCCTAATACACAATATCTAGACTAAAAGAAATATATTAAGATACATGGACTCCAATTTCCCTTTCGTGGAGTTCTCCTCGTGAGGCTTCCGTCCGTTCGGCCACCGAACAGACCATCCGGGCATACGTGATTGACTCAGACTTCAATTCCTTCCGTATGTTCCACTGAGCACATGCTGGCCTCTTCCTTTTTATTTATTTATCCTGATTCATACGTAAGTGCTTCCCTTCCTTATTTTAATACTTTTCCTATCTCAGTCTTGCCGATTTGGCTTTTGACCTTGCCTTGCCGATCACATGGCTCTGCCGATTTTTCTCTCTGGTTTCTCCCAGCCGATGCCTTTTCCATTAATTACCTTGCATGTGTCGTACATATATGCATACGCATGCAAATAAACCATACATGCAGCCTCAGTCTTTACGCATATCCTGTAATGGACATCACGGACATGACTTGGTTTTTCCTTATTCCTAGCAGCTCTGCATGTGGACGTTCATAGTCGATCGTCTCTTGTTGACCCAGACTCTTCCTTGAACATGATTCGGCCGGCATATTTAGATTAGGAAATATTATTATTTCCAATAGCCTGAACCATCATCTTGTGGCTCACGTGGTAGCCTGCTTGTCTCCCTACCGATTTATGCCTCTGCCGATTGCTCTACTTTTGGATGACCTTCTCTCTTGCTCTGCTTTTGCTGATCATTTTATGCTCTGGCTGCTGTTGCCGCTTCCTAGCTTCTCTGGCCAAAATCCGGTGTCAACACCAGCAAGCTGGCATGCTATGTCTGAGTGCGCTGCCGTGTTCACCGAGCCCCCACGAACACGTACACATCCTCAACTAGGCACAACACCGCCCCTAGGCTCCTCTTCGTCCGGCGTCGCATGCGCGCGCCTCCGGCGAAAGCCCGTACGCCGCAGTGAGACACCCCGTCGTGCTCATGCACCCTCCCTAGCTCCGCCGTGGAAGTAGTGCCCCCACGACAAGCTTGAACTCCAGCCGGCATGCTGCAGCCGCCGGAATCAACAACTCTGGCGAGAACCCCTGCCCCGCCGCCGCAGATGCCCCCAATCTTGGGCGGCACCACTCGGAGTCGTCAGCCCCGTCCCGTGCCGTCGCCTCGCCTCTCGCTGTCACATGGGCCCATGGCCAACGCCGTCGCCCACGCCCTCCACCCACCTATCCCAACCCCGAGTGCACCCAGTCCACTGGACCGCCCACACACCCTGCGCCTGGTCCACGGGTCCACGCGGGCGGTGCACAGCACAGTGCACCGGCGCACCCACCCCGCTGTGTCAGCCCCTAGGTTTTTAGCTAAGTACACACCATTTTTACACACCAATTTTCACTTAGAGCACTTAGACACTTCTAAAAATTCTAGAAAAAATTCTTAAAATATTAGAAATTATTCTAAGCCTAATGGTACCATTTGTTTATATAGTTGACCTTCCTAAAGCCCCTTTTTATTTTAGCCCCACCCCGGGTAAATAGAAAACCTTGTAGAAGTGTACCCGGAACTCTGCACTTCAACCATCTTAGCTTCTAAAATCCTAGGAAAATTCCCAAAAATACTAGGAGGCATTCTAAACCTAATGATGCCATTAGTTTCCATAGTAAGCTCTCTAAGGACCCTTGTTCTATTTTGCCATTCTCGGCTTAATAGAAAACCCGGTGAAAGCGTATAAGGAAATACGCACTTCACCTATCTCAACCCCAGGAACCTTAAGAATGTCTCTCGAGGTACCCTAGGGCTACATGAGCCTACCTCGAGCCTCTACACACACATTCCCACTTTGCACAAGACCATAGGCCTCTCCTGGATATCGGAATCCCGTCGTCATCTTTGAGAAAACCTTAGATTTCAAAGCCCCGCAGCTGTTATGCCGCCCAACCTTATGCCCCATGTCAACCAAGCCTTTACGATATCCAATTATGGATATCGTAGAGCAATAGGGACGTTCCTTTTTTATGTCATTTAATTTTATTGATTGATGAATTGCTTTATTGATTGTTATTTTATGTGTTATTATACTCGGTAGACGCCTGAGCTCTCTCCTGAAGCCAAGGATTGAGAAGGACATGAAGTCAGAGCTCAGGACGTCCGTAAGTCAAGCTAGCCAACCGAGTCCCTGAGGATCCAGAAGTCAAGACTTGGTCAACTAGGAAAGCAAGTATATGAGGCAAGTTGCAGCACCCCTCCTTGATCATACTTCTGCCATTGTTTTATAATAAAATGTGCTAAGATGATAATTTGACTTGCATTTGCTGTAAGGATGGGTTGATCCCAATCTCGACCATGTCGATGACCGAGCATCAACCCTAGACTTACTTTTTACAATTATTCATGGAAAGGAACTATGGAAATAGGGAGAGATAGAAATATATAGAAGTTAATAAAATAAACCAACTAAAGTGACTTAGACTTCCTAAGGACAGACATAGGAGTATGGGGGCAGCCTCAGTGGAGGATCGTGTCCATGCTTACTCCGGTCGTATAAGGATCGGTTCACGAGAAAGTCCTTTCATGGTTTTGGTACGGCCGCACAGGCCAAAAAGACATAGCCTTCGGTGTCACACCCGGTTTCCAAAACAAACCAAGTGCTATCTATATGTATGCCAGGATCTAGTTCCATACATATAGTGACATCATTAGTGAATAACAGAAACAATATCACGTAAAGAAAGAGAGATTATCAGAGATTTACAGCAGAATCCTGGGAAGCAAAGGCTCCAAACTTCACAGGAAATCGACTGGGGGTTGCATACGCCTAGCACCATCTTCTGGACTTCAGACACCTTCTTCTTCTGAACAGCGGTTTAGCAAGGGTGAGCACACTTATGGTTGGAGCTCAGCAAGTGGGGGAAGATGCAAGGCTATCAAGGATAGGCTAAGGTTTCTGTTGATTAGCATTTTAATATTGGTCAAGTTTTAATTAACAAACCCCTGGTTACTAGATGTAAGTTCATACCAACCCACTTAAACATTTAGAAAACATATCATCTCAAAACCACAAGAAACCACGATTTAAGTCCATCTTTAAGTTTGATTATCATGTGAGGGTCCAAGCCGCTCTTGACCGTGAGCACGACTGATCGATCAGTTTTCACTCTGCAGAGGTTGTACACTTTACCCACAATTCGTGTTCCCCATGTCGCCTGGGTTTGCAAGGCCCTTAAACACTTCCGAGGTGAGTGGCTAGGGGTCCACTACGAAGCCTTTACAAAGGTATGAAAACCAACAGCCCATAGCTTGATTCTACCTCCCTAGTGGTCAGCACCTTAGCAAAGGCTGCTACCCCAAAAGAACCAGCTATACCCCTTCAACTCCGCCCTCGTGCTCCTTTCGGATAAGGCTATCAGATAGTTCCACACGCCTAATTAATTGGCTAAGCCAGAGCCATATAGATTGTGGTTGCACTGTTTTCTTGGGTGGTTCTCCATGTTCCGATTAAATTAAGGTGTTCTTGTATTAACCATGAGCATCATCATTAACATGCATAACTTTCATTTGTATAAAAGATTTATTTGCAACCATCCCAAGGTAAAGCAACTAAGCATTGTCTACCCAAAATATTTATTTAAACCAGGTTGTTCCAAGGAATCAAGGATAAAATCTAGTCATGTCCTTAAAAGGTTTTCCCATCAACTTTATGCAATATCATAAAAAATAAACTTAGTTGTCATGCAATTATATAGGATAAAATAGAATATGCAGGGGGAGAAGACCACTTGCCTTTATCCAACAAAAACTACTCTTATGTTCTTCCGCTCTTGCTCTTTGACACTCTTGATCTTCAAGACTTCCGAACAACAGCTTGATCTTCTACTCGAAGCAAACATCGGGCACAACACATGCAAAGCAGACAAACAAGAACAACTAAAAACAATACACCAATCAAGAAAAAGGCTTAAAAAGAGGATAGGGTTTGGTTCTAGGATCGTGAACGGAAGAAACACTAAGAACGGAACTATCGTTGAAAAGGCACATCTATCGAGAGATTTGAATTATATCACACAAGGCTTTGTGCTTGATATATTTTAATGTAATAAAATCGTGTGTACAGGTTATTTCAAAGAAATACCCTATTTAGAATTAAGTAGGTTATATTTGTATACAAAAGGACGATGTTGAGCTTAAGACAATTTTATTTATAATTATTCAAGTATGATTTATGCAAATTAAACATTTGAATTCAAAAGAAGCATGTAAAGCATCTAAGCGTGCAACTTTATATCTCGTGTTGAACTAAACAAATTATAATTTAAAAATACATTTATAACCATATTAGTCAAATTAACATTTAATTAAGAAAACTCCAGATAGCTTATGTTGCTTTTATTTAGAAAGCAAATTGAATAAATATTAATCAATTTAACATTTATATTATGAAAGCCGAGGTATAACCCTAATTAGCTTTTAATTGAAAGAATTATTCAAATAAGCATTAATCAAATTAGCTTTAGTATGAAAAACACGAGGTTCAACTCTAATTAGATTTTATTTATAAAACAAGTTTAAAAGGCATTAACCAAGTTAATATATAATAAATTATCAAAACACATTTTTACAGTAAACATCATGTCTAGCGCATTGTTTATGATGAGACGGATCTAACGTAACAAGAACGAGGTTAAACGGGTTAAAACATAAGATCTATGGATTAAACAAGGTTGGATAGATATATGTGATTACTATAGATAAGAAGGCCTAGTAAAGATGATTCACGAGACACACAAGATAACATATAGATCAAGATAAAGAAAAGATATGTGCTATATATATTGCTGAAAAACACATGCTGAAATTTATTGGGATTGTATTTTGTAGGAATAACATGTATATGACATAAACATTATGTAATGCTGACATCATCAGGAAGATGTATGGGCGAACTGCTTGCTTTCTTTCTAGGTGTATACTTGATTGTGGCAAACACATGCATGCAAGCGTGTGGGTTAAACAGAGTGTCAGCATTTGTAGAATGGTGTGCTGCCTTGCATGATATACAATCGACGGTAGAGTGATGATGGACAACAAATCAAGGACATTGGCATCTTCAGTTCGTGATCACGAGTGCATGGCAAAGGATGAAACTATATAAGTATAAGCATTGTGAGGTCGATCAACAAGAATAACACAAGTTTGCATGCATGCAGCAGCTACTGCATGTGCATGTGGCTGGCGTGAGAATGAAAGACAACATGCTAGTGATGAACACGCTTGAACAGAAATAGAATTATACTAGCATGAAGCTTCTCACCTCTAACATGGTGACTGATCGTGAACAGGGTGGAGCTGACGAGGAAGGAGCAGCACTAGCTCGGTACAGACGCGACGAGACTTCAGCCATCCACTTAGTCCCGGCGAACAGCAACAATAGCAGAAGCTTTAGCGGCCATCGTCCCTGCCGGAACACGGCAGCGGCGAGTCTGCTCACACAGCAGGCAGAAGAAGATATGGACGATGCGGACAGATTTTTGGACCGAGAGCTGTTGGCCGGACTTGGCCAGGGCGGCGGACGACGGCGCAGCCGGTTCGGTACGCACGGTGGAGTTTCTCCGGCAGCTAGATGGCGACCAGAACCAAAGGCAGGGACGCGGCTTGACATCGCAGACCTTTTGGTGTTGACCGCCTGGTCCGGTGGCGACAATCCCGGCGAGACGAGCAGCCAACAGCGGCGACGCACAACTCCGGCGGCTGTGGCGATGCTGCAGAGATGGAACGAGTGGGTGTTTGCATGTAGGCATGAAGGATCGAAGGAAAAACAGAAAACCCAGGCACTAAAACGTGTGCGTGTTGACGAGGAGCTCACCAGCTGTGGAGAACGATGACAGGTGGCCGGAAAGAGAGCGGACGAGAGATATGGTGTTAGCCGGCAGTTCGGGAAGTGACGAAGGCGGCCGGAATGCGGACGACGAGCGACACGGCGGAGCTCCAGCTTGACGCCATGGTTCTCGTGGTGGTGCCGGCTTTCCATGATGCGACGGTGTTCTGCGCCAGCGGCTTTTGGTTGTGGCGATGTTCTGGCGACGAGGAGCTGCAGTGGGCATGCGGCTTCAGCTTGGCCCCGGGGAGCTCCTGGCCGGTGAAGGCACCGAAGGCCAGCAGTGATGCACGGCGGACGGCTCGGGTCTTCATGTGGCCGGTGGGACTCCAGCATCGGAGGGCTTCAGGACCAGGAGGCGGACCTCCGTCTCGGCGAGGTGAAGCTCGTGATGCTGGTGGCCTCGTCCGATGGCGTCGCGGTGCGACGAAACGAGCGGAGGATGAGCGGGTGTCGCTCGGCTCCGGCGAGCTCGGATGTCAGCAGCGCTTGCGCAGGTGAGGTGGAGCGTAGCAGCTGGGGCGCGGGGCTCGGACGTCCCTTTTATAGAGCAAGGAAGGAAAAGGAAGTGGCAGCGGCACGCTGTGAAAGGGCAACGGCGGCGGCCATTGAGATTGAGGCCATGATGGCATGCAGTTACTAGTGGAGTGAAGGGGTGACGGTTTTGAGTGAGGAGTGCAGGAGGTGAGCAAGACGCTGCCAAGGAGGATTAAAGAGGAGGCCGGCCATTAATGGCGGCTTGAAGGTGAGGGTGATGGTGGTGGCCGAGTGGAGCGGCCGTTACCAGGAGGAAGGTGAAAACGGAGGGGACGCGATTGAGTGTTCCATCGAGCATTGAAGGAAAACAGTGCGGGGCTGTAGGGGAAAAGCTAGCAGCACGGTCAGGGAGGTGGATGCGAGCGCGTGATGTGGGCGCTCGGGCGCGAGCCGCAGGACGGCGCCAGCCAGGCGCGAGAGAGCAGAGCCGGCGAGGCGTGCAGCATGTGGAAGGCGGGCACGAGAGCCAGACGAGCTGAGTGCTACGCAGGCACGCGGCTCGGGAGTAAAGCCGGCATACAGAGGGACACGGATGGTTGCACAGAGGGCGAGCGGCGGCGGCGTGCGAACACGGCGCGCGGCACAATGTGACGCCGGCCAGAGATGGGAGAGATGAGGTGGCTGGCCATTACGTGCGGAGGGAGAGAAAACGGAAGGGAAACTAAAGGGGAATTGAAGGAGGGAGTGGCGTTGAGTCTTCACTGCGCCTTGATAGAGGAGATTGAAGCAGGGAGGGGCGGCAGACTCGGGAAAAGACCGGGCGGCGCGAGCAGGGGCGTGCACACAGGAAACAGAGGGGCGTGCCGCCGTGCAGGCAGCGAGCCGGCGCCAGCGGCGCGGTCAGGAGGATGCAGGCGAGAGCGCCAAGTGACGCGGCAGCGGCGCATGGGTGTGTGCGGGCGTGGGCGTTGGATGGCGAGTAGGTGCAGCTAGGGAGGAGGACAAGCATGCAGGAGGGCAAAGAGCAGCAGCACTTGGACCGTTTCGGGCTCGATCGAGCGCGTTGCAGTGCCTGGTCGGAGGTAGGAGACGAGCATGGCAAGCGGGCCCCAGCTGGCGGCGAGATAGAAAGGGAGGAGAGGAATCTAGGCCGGTGCTGGTGAGAATGAGCCGGAAGCCCAAGGGAGCGAGCGGGAGTGGGCCGGCAGAGCTGGCCGAGAATAGAGAAGTGGACCGAGCTAGTTGGGTCGCGGAAAGAAAAAGAAAGAATGTCGGATGACCGAGATAAAGATAGAGAGGTAGGAAGAGCTTTGGGGTTTTAGATTTGAACTTTGTATGATTTTGAAAACCACACACCAATCAAAAACTATGCAATCGAAATGAATGCAACACTCAGAGAATTATTTTATTTTATTTAGAAAAACAAACAATAGTTTTCCTTAACTAAATTTCCTGTAAAGAAAATAAATGTTGAGAAAATTTTAGAATTATGTCAAAATTGTTGCTTAATTATTGTTCCTAATAACATCCTGAAATCGGAAAATTTCAGGGTGTTACATTCGGGAATGCCTATTTATGTGAGGACTTGATCCACACCCCACTAATGAACCTAGTAAACCATCCCAAGGGGTCGTGGTGGGCAAAGGATGTGCTGGAGCAGGACCTTCACATAGTCCCAGGTCTGGCCGGTACGGGTTATCAGGAATGTTAAGGCGTCTGGGTGACGCGGTGGTACTTGTACCACATTTTTATGCATATGCTTTTGTCCCGAGACGTGGACGCGCGATGCGGGTGGTGGTGGAATGACCCCTACTTAGGCCCCAGTGTAGACGTGGATGGAGCTAGGGAATGTTGTCCAGGATTGGGTGATAATGTAATCCATGAATGGACGCTTGGAGTACGGGTTTCAGAGGGCGCATCGCCTTAGCGCAAGGTATGGGCTGACCGACCGAGCGGGTAAAGCGTACACCTCTGCACAGAGTATAATCTATTCGAATAGCCATGACTGTCGGTTATGAACCCTTTTGGTAAAAGCTCCTGTTGATTAGCACACATGATTATAAGGTTAGATTTGGTGGTGAGACAGGGCTGTGGCTCTTAGAAAGGGATACGGCAGATGCCGGCTCAACGGGACCCCAGTGGTCGCTGAGTTTAATAAAACTTGGGGACTGGTAGGGGAGGCTATGTGTTCCCCCTCCAGGACCAACCTATATAATTTACTTGCTTTACTTATTGTTTCTCCGAAATATACATCACTTTCATTAGTTTGTTTAATTAATCAAGACCTGCTTTCCTTTTCCTTGGAACCTTGCATGTAGTCTATAGCATTAATATCTTATAGCTGGGATTTGCTGAGTTCGTTGATGTGTACTCAGCCTTGCCTCTATTATACTTTTTTACAGGTAGACTAAGTGGGTTCCAGGTGTTGAAAACCATGTAGTTAGTGGATGGGCACCTGCGCTTCCCTTCACTGCATTGAGGTATTTTCTTTGAATATATGTTATTTATTGCCTCTATACTTAACTCTGATAAGAACTGTGTTAGCCTACGCGATCCAGGGACTAACACAGGTGCTTAATGGGAATCCCGAAGGTGGCTCCCCACACCTGTGAGGCGGTCAGACCGGGTTCCCCAGAGACACTGCCCGGTTTCACTTCTTCGACTTCCATAGTGTGCAATAATGAGTTGCCATCGGTACCTGCATCAGAAGACGATGAGCAACTTGTTGATTCAGTTCTTCTCTAGAGCGCATGAACCTTGATATTAATGTGGTTCATTTATTTGTGGATGGCTCTGCACCTTCGAAGGAGGACTTCGCTCATCTTGACTTTGGGCCAAAGGATGTTGTATTCTAGAAGCCTAAAGATACTGATAATCATCTGAAGGCTTTGTACATGAGGGGTCACATCAATGGGAAGCCTATCTCTTGGATGCTAGTGGATGGAGGTGCAATCGTCAACTTGATGCCGTATTCTCTGTTCAAGAAGATTGGAGGTTCAGATGAAGAGCTGATCAAGACCAACATGACCGTCAGCGGTGTGGGAGGAGACGAGATGATAGGTGCCAAAGGCGTTATCTCCATGGAGCTCACCGTTGGAAGCAAGACGCTAGCTACGGCCTTCTTCATCACTGAGACACAAGGTAACTTTAGCTTGATCCTTGGTCGTGACTGGATTCATGCAAATAGATGTGTGCCTTCTATCTTGCATCAATTTTTAATACAATGGATAGGCGATGAGTTAGAAGTTGTGCATGGAGATAATTCTACTTGTCTAGTTGTAGCTCATAGTCATTCTATAAATGTGCATGATGATGTAAAATGTCTATCTGCCTTAGATTTAACTGATTATGAGTTTGTAAGCTGTTCTAAGGATGGTTTCATCCCTGCTGTCATAAAGCCGATCAAAAATCGGCTAAACCACTTCATGTGAATCAATGAGTGCAAATAAAGAGTGGTTGCACCAAAGGATTGATCACTATCGAAGCATAAGAACGATATGTGTGAAGCCATTGATGATTTAGATGGTTTGGGGAAATTAGGACAAGGGTTTAAGTCGGCTGATCCTCTTGAGGAGATAGACATTGGTGATGGCACTATACCTAGGCCGACATTTGTAAACAAGAGACTTGATCCTGTTTTTAAATCATAATTAATAAATTTATTAAAGGAGTATGTCGACTGCTTTGCATAGAATTATACTGATATGCCTGGTTTAAGTCGTGATTTGGTTGAACATAATTTACCTATTAAACCTGGTTTTAAGCCTTATAAGCAACCTCATAGGAATTTTAATCCTGATATATATGACCAAGTGAAAGAAGAAATCAATCAGTTGCTTGTTGCTAATTTCATTAGGTCTTGTCGATATGCTGATTGGATCTCTAATATTGTGCCTGTTGAGAAAAAAGGAACAAAAAAGCTTCGTGTTTGCATAGATTTTAGAGATCTTAATAAAGCTACTCCTAAAGATGAATATCATATGCCTATAGCCGACTTTCTTGTTAATTCTGCATCCGACATAAGATTCTTTGTTTTTTTTATGGTAATGCTGGTTACAATCAAATCTTCATGGCCAAAGAGGATATTTCCAAAACGGCTTTCATATGTCCAGGATTTGTAGGATTGTTTGAGTGGGTAGTCATGACTTTTGGTTTGAAAAATGCTGGTGCTACTTATCAAAGAGCTATGAATTTGATTTTTCATGACTTGCTTGGTATAATTGTAGAAGTTTATATCGATGATATTGTTGTCAAGTTTGGTTTAAATTCCCATTTAGCCGATTTAAGACTAGCATTTGAAAAAATGTGTTGATATAACTTGAAGATGAATCCACTTAAATGTGCTTTTGGTGTGTCGGCTGGCAAGTTTTTGGGTTTCATTGTACATGAGAAAGGTGTGGAGATTGATCCCAAGAAGATTGAGTCGATTAAAAAGGTTCAAGCTCCTTCTTGCAAGAAAGATTTACAAAAGTTCTTGGGCAAGGTAAATTATTTGAGGCGATTCATTTGTAACTTGTCTGGGAAGGTGAATGCTTTTACTCCTTTACTTCGGTTGAAAGTTGGATCAGAATTTACTTGGGGGCAAAATAGCAAGAGGCTTTTGATGAGATCAAGAACTATTTGACTTCGCCGCCTGTTCTTCAAGCACCGAAGAGTGGTGTTCCTTTTAGACTATATGTGGCCGCTGAGGAGAGTGTTATTGGGGTTGTTTTGACTCAAGAGACTGATGGCAAGGAGTATGTTGTTGCTTATGAAAGTAGAAGATTATTGGATGCTGAAACAAGGTACAATTTTATTGAAAAGCTATGTTTATCCTTATATTATGCTTGTACCAAGTTAAAGCATTATTTATTATCAAGCACTTGTTATGTGGCTTGTCAAACCGACATAATTAAATACATGTTGCAAAAACCTATTCTAAGTGGTAGAGTCGGCAAATGGGCTTATGCTCTTGTTGAATATGATTTACATTGTGAACCAATCAAATCAATGAGAGGTCAAATTGTAGCCAACTTTATTGTAGAACATAGAATTAATGAACAACCTAATATAGATGTCGGTTATTTAACTTTACTCCATGACGGTTTGTAGAAGTGGTTGTGGTGTTGGAGTCATTATTATTTCACCCAATGAGGTTTTTGAAGCTCTTAACCGTTTGGATCGAGATTGCACTAACAATCAAACCGTATATGAAGCTCTCTTGTTTGGTTTGCAAATTTTACATGATATGAGAGTAAAACATGTAGAAGCATATGGTGATTCTTTGCTGGTGGTACAGCAAGTATCCCAAGTATGTCAATGTTTAAATGGTGCTCTAAATGCTTATTTTGATAAATGTGTAGACATCATATCTTGTATGGATGAGTTTGTGATTTATCATGTGCCACGGGAAGAGAATCCAAGGGCAAATGCTCGCTCGAAGCATCCGTTATGACGTTGAAAAGAAATTTTCAAGAACGAAAGCCGGTGTTTAGCAAAGCCGAGGGTTATGTCCTGGAGGAGCCGGTTAGATCGCATCCTCCACCCGGTAGACCGCCCTTCCCGGCCGACTGCCAGCCGCAGTCGACCGCCCCTACTGAAGGAAAATACCGCTTCAATCGTTGTTTCTTCCAAAATTGTTGAGGACGAAGTGGATGATTGGAGAAAGCCTTTGATTACATATTTACAGGATCCTAAAGGTACAAGTGACAGAAAAGTCTAACGATGGGCTCTTAAGTTTGTTTTAGATAATGATGAGTTGTATCGTTGAACCACAGATGATTTGCTTTTGAAGTGTTTAGGTCCTGATCAAGCAACGCTAGCTATGGTGGAAGTTCATAAAGGGATTTGTGGTACTCATCAATCGTCTCCTAAGATGAAGTGGCTCCTCGGGAGAGCTTGTTTCTATTGGCCTACTACGATAGCTGATTGTTTTTGGTATTACAAAGGATGTAAAGAGTGTCAAGAGCATGGGGATATTCAGTTGATGCCTGCTGCATTGATGCATCCGATTATTAAGCCTTGGCCTTTTAGAGGATGGGATATGGACTTTGTTGGCAAGGTTCATCCACCTTTGTCAAAAGGGTATTGTTTTGTGATCGTAGCTACTAATTATTTTACCAAGTCGACTGAAGCTATCCCTCTCAAGAATATGACACATCAAGAGGTAATTGAGTTCATTATAGAGCATATTATCCATAGGTTTGGTATTCCACAAACTTTGACTACGGATCAGGGTACTTCATTTATTGCTAAAGAGGTGCGTGATTTTGTCAATTCCTATGGTATTAAGCTACTCAATTCATCTCCATATTATGCTCAAGCTAATGGTCAAGCCGAGTCTAGCAATAAAACTCTGATTAAGCTCATTAAGAAGAAGATAGAAGATAATCCTAGGAGATGGCATGAAGTATTGTCGAAGCTTTATGGGCTCATCATATTTTTAGGCATGGTGCTACTAAGGTTACTCCATATGAGTTTGTGTATGGTCAAGAGGCCGTTTTACCTGTTGAGGTGAATCTAGGCACATATAGACTTGCAAAGCAAAATAATCTTGATTTTTTTTGAAAATAAAGCAGGAGCACTGCTATGTCATATAAGAAGAAACAACATTGGTACATAACGGGCCGAAGCAGACACCACCACACGAACAAACCCCATAACATGAACAAACGCACCCGACACAACACACCACCATCCTCAACCACATGGGAGAGAAGAACGAAACCAGCCGCCGACACCTGCGCTGTCGTCACCAACGTTGTGCCACGCCGAGGCGCAACCTGCTGCAGATACAACCGGCCTCCTGAGCTTCTCCACCATGGAACTGTCACACCCAAACTGCACATAAAAGATCGTAGATCCCTCAGATCCAAGGATGCCTCAAAGACATACTCCCATCTCGTACCATGGCAACCGATCCCGCCACTCGTGGGGGCCTCGCCGCATCCACCGCCTCAAACTCCTCTGCCAAGGACTCGGATATCTTAGACCACAATGAGAGCACCTCCTCCGCCCCCGTCACCAAGATCACCACTGCACCTTGCATGCCAGCTCAAACCTTCCAGCTCCATGGATCCTCCGAACCTCGGGCAAAGAACACGAACCAAGCGCACCAGCCAGCCACTACCACCAATTGCACAAACTCCAGGACTCCAAACTACGACGCCTCCAAGATACGACGCCTCCAAGAAGATCACGACGCCGAGACGCCATCGTCGCACGTCCAGAAGGACAAGGTCTTCACACTAGGAGCCCCACACGACAAGAGCACAGCGCCTCACCATGATGCCACCAGCGGGGAGACCGACGCCCAGGGGCACCGCCATCATGTCCACCCACAACCAGTGGAGACTTTCTCCTGAATGCACCACGCCTGCCGCCCGCTCATTGTCATGGTAGTGACCCGCTCCTTGTCTTCTCCGCAATGTCACCACCGGAAGAGGCCCGGCGCATCCCGAAGCACCACCACGGCGACACAACAAGCACCCACCAGCCCCTCTGGCCCCACCACCACAATGACACCAAACTGGCAGCATTGTCGAAGACGAAGAAGTGGCCCGAGCCACCACGGGCGAGCCATGGCCAGGCCACCAACCACCAGCCCGGCCACCGGCCAACGATCGCCTTGCCCGCCACGCTGCCACGGCCGGACCACCATCCAATAGCCCCCTCTGCACAACACACTGCGGGCGCGCCCCCTGCCGCACTGGCCACTAGATCCGGGCGAGGGCAGCCCGGATCCGTGGCCTCCCGCCTTCGCCGCCGCCAGAATGGCCCCCGTCGCCGGCGAGATCCACAGAAGCCCCGACGGTCGCGCCCGTCTCAAGGTCCCGTGGAGGGGGAAGAAGGCCACGCCACCGCCTTCATTGGGGCCTCACGACCTTCCGGAGGTGCCCTCTTCTTGGTGCGCGGGGAAGGGGTGGAGGGAGGGGCGGCGGTGGCTAGGGTTTGGGTCGCCCCCCACCGCCCGCGCGAGAGCGACGCGGGACGAGAGACCCGTCTGTTTCCCGCAGTTCTTTGGGGTCCAACATGATTTTGATACATATTATGCTTTGATGATGGATAATGTTGATGAAGTGAACGATAAGCTATTGGAGGCTTTAGAAGCAATTGAGAAGGACAAAACACGAGTTGCTAGAGCATACAACAAGAAGGAAAACCCCAAATCTTTTCAGGTTGGTGATTTGATTTGGAAGACTATTCTACCTATAGGATCTAAGAGCAACAAGTTCGGCAAGTGGTCTCCAACTTGGGAAGGGCTGTTTGTTGATGGCTGTTAAGTACCATTTTTATGGCTGTCAACTCCTGCAAATTGAGGCATGAATTGCACATCCACACTAGAATAGGAGCTTAAACTAATACTTTCCACCAGTGTTGATGTCTATTCGAATGCAGGTATTTAGCATAAGAAATGAGAGGAATCCATGCACATTCACTCCACTCCAATCCAAAGCACTCAAGTGCTAGCCAATGAGGGGCTACCACATGGATTCTCCTGGATCCATGATGTCACCAATCCATGTGAAGAACTCTCGACGAATCATACGATGCCATGTCAGCATCACATGGATCCATGGGCCCACTTTGCTAACCAAACGGCAGGAAAGCGTGCCATGCGGAGGAGGGCATTAGGGCCCACATGGAAGTGAGCGGAGGAAGCACAAGCGGGAGGCCACAGGGGGCCGGCCACCCAAGGATTCGGCCGAACACCTAGGGCCTGGTTCATCCCGCCTCCACGTGGCTCTCTCCCATTGGCTCTGGGCGCATCACGCGGGTGTTTTGGAGCACTTGAAGCCGAGCAAGCCACCCCTTGCCTATAAATAGAGGGAGGGGCCTCATTTCACACACACCACCAAGCTCTCAAGTTCCACTTCTCTCTTGTGTAGCTCTCTCCCTCTCTAATTCTACCCATGTGAGGTGATTCTCACCTCTATGTGGTAGAATGGTGTTGAGAAGATCTAGACTAGGATTAGTTGAGAGGTAGAGTAGGAGTGAGGAGTGAGTTGATGTCCTCGTGGATGCTTCTTCATTTAGACCAAAGTGAGTATTTGACTTCTTATTTAGACTATAGTGGACATCATGCATGCTTGATTTGTTCTTGTGTTCTTAGCTCGTTCATAAGTTAGAGGCTTGTGTTCTTCGTGACACAAGGCTTGATCCTTTAGAGCTAGTTCCTTAGTTCGTATATCTATTTGCATGCTCGATCCCTGCTTTAGTGAGTAAGTCCGATGTATCTCGTTTGCTTGCATCCATAGCTTTCTTGGCTCGATGACTAGTATGATTTGATTCTATTCTCTCTCTAGTTCATGGTTCCGTATTTATACGGGTTGCTATAGTGTTGTTAGCGGGTCGACAGACATAACCACGCTATAGTAGTTATCTGGGGTGCAGACGTGGTGTCCGGGCTGGTTATCCCACGAAGACCAAGTGCGCGTAACGATAGAGGTAGGCCGCAGCAGTGATGTGACTGTTGGACCCTTGAAAGCCTCCTCCGCTACCGCATACCGAGTTGGGCCCCATTGCCAGTACATTGGCCTCTTCCTAAAAAGTTAGGATGGGCTGGCGCCTCACGGAGAGAACTAATAGCGGATAGATCCATCTTGAGAGTTAAGCCCCTTAAGGAAATGCTTCTCATATCCCTACCTATCCCAGCAGTAGCTGGTGTCCTTGGATAGACCCTCTCTGGTTACTCTCCGTCCTAGGAATGAAACCCGACGGGAATACTCATTCTCCTAAGGAGAAGTGCTACAACGGTGTATCCGTGCGCTTCCAGATTCGTTCGCACTCGTCAGTGTACCCGAGAGTCTCTTACACACTCACGCTATTACGGCGCCTAGCGTTGAGGTTAAGAAACGCCAACACCATTCAAGATTGTGAGTCTGCTCTGGAAATTCTTATATGGTGGAAACTTTGCAAGGACAGCAGCTACCTCGGGCTCTCAATGGAAGATATTTGAAAAAAATCTACCCGAGTGTGTGGCAAGACGCTTGAAGAGGATATGGCCAGTAAAAATCGCCCTTAGTACAAAAATGGCCGGTGAAATGTCGCATCGTCCTTAGATTTATTTGTTAGCACGCAAGCTTTACTAACAAAACAAGGGGCATATGTTGACATCCAAGTTTGGCAAAGGCTGGATCAGGCTTGGCCAGGCGGTCAGACCAGGTTGCAGTCCTCGACCGCATGGTCCTCAGAGTCGGTCCCAAGACGGAGAAGCCGCGGCGATCGGCCTCAGCCCGATCGGTTTCCAGTCCGCTCAAATTAGAAGTTTTGGTTAGTTCCGAGTTGTAATGAGTTCCTTGCAGGGCAAGACCTCCCTCTATAAATATAAAGAGACGTGGCCGATTGAGACCTATCATCCAATCGAACAAATTAATTTTATTACTTTTATCTCCAAACCCTAGCTTTTCCAACCCCATTGCTCTCCTCCTTCGTCTCCATGGCGGTTGAGGAAGTTCCGAGTGGCCTTGCCGACCTCAAGACAACCCTAGGCGTGTTTCTCCCGACGGGGTCCCTCCCGGAGCGACGAACTTGGGTTTTCGGCGCTCGTCCAAAGGCGGTCGACCGGCCCCAGGCGTCGGACCGGCCCGTGCTGGAAGCTTCGGCGAGTAGATTTTCGACGTCCGTGCGAACTAGCGCAGTCATGTATTTCGACCAGAAAAAGCGTCAACAAAAATTTAGTTCAAAATGAACTAAATTATTTGTCCTAAACGTCATCTATTTAAGAATGGAGGGAGTCTTTCTTATGATATGAAAACCATATCTATACTATAAGGAGCGAAGACAATTAAAAACTTTTCTCCCTCACCCGGACCCACTCGTTATATATGTTTTTGGGAGTGGATAGGGTGGAAGGACTATGAAGTACCAAAAAATCGCAATTTGGAGAGCGTTTCTGCCAAAAAGAGATGTTTTTTTCACCCACCCCCGCCATATCCGGCTGTTGTACCCGCGTCGGACCCACCTGATTAGACACAAGAAAAAAGAAACTCCCTGCGGCCTTCCCCTCCTCCCCCCTCCCGAAAAAAGGCCTGTTTTTTCCTTTCGGCGTCGGGTTCTTTGACCGCGGGTGATGGTGGTGAGGATGATGCGGTCATGCGGCAGCCGGCACCGGATTTCGCGTCCGCTAGTGGTGCGAGGTAGAGGGCTGCCGCCGCCGCGCCGCCCTCTCGCCCGAGGGTTCACGAGGCGGAGGCGAAGGTGTTTGTGGAGGTGTCCGGAAGGGCCCCAATCGCTGCGCCGCCGCCCAGAACCGATGCGAAGGAGGCGCTGTTACCGCCGAGCCGCGGACGTCGAGGATGCCGCCGCTGCCGCCGGGGTTGCCGCCCCCGCGCCGGCGATGGTGGCGGTGGCCTGGGAGGAGGAGTTTGAGAGGACGCGGGCGCTCACAGGCGTCGCACCGTGAGGCCACCGCGTTCCAACCTCGACATCTCCTTCTCCGCCGTCCATCGTGAGCACCTCTCCTTCTTTCTCGCTTCATCTTCCCTGTAAATCTGAGCTGGATTAAATGTGTTTGTGAGATTGTTCTTGTGACAGAGCGAGTAATTTTTGTAAGGTTACATATGCTCCTCTTCTCGTTATGATCATTGGCTTGATGGATTTGATGTTTGAGTTGATTTTAACACTGGATTAATTTTTCCTTCGATGGTTCTCTCACGGGGTCAGCAGTCTGGCGAGCAACACCGGGGCACAGGTACTCCACAGTGGTGATCTATGTGTAGAGATTAGGTCTGCCTACCTGTTCAGGTATTGACTTGTACTTCTTGTCAAATCCTGAATTTGGATGTCATAAACCATGGACTAGAGATACTGGTTTAGTAGTTGAAGGATGGACCTTTCCAGGTCAATGCTATTTCAGTATAATATATATCCAGACAAACATTTAAATTTATGATTGTGTGATCAATCTTCTTGCTCGTGCAGGGAAGCTGAGAGAAGCCTTTAACCTCGTTGATACAATGCCACTCACTCCTAATGAATCTGTTTGGGAAGCTTTGCTTTGTGCTTGCAAGATACACAACAATGTAGAGCTGGGAAGACTTGCTGCAAGAAAAATAATTGAGAATATTCCTGATGCTGCAAAGACTTGCCCTTCACGCTTTCCACAAGGTAGAAGCTCCAAAAGAAAGTTCACTAATGATTTTGTTCTGTTGCTCATAAATTATTATTATTTGCTTCCTGCCTCCCAGTCTCTTAATCTGTTGCTTATCGAAATCTACTCATTTAGGATAATAGCAAATTGCCTGAGTAAGGACGGAACTAATACTTTAAGTCTTAATCAAGTCCTTGAAGGGACAAAGAGGAGAACTTCAGCAACTTTCTTCTATGAAACTCTGGTATGGTTTCTGTAACTTCCCGCTTGGATGATAATCTGTGTTGCATCATGTTTCTTTGTTCAACGATTGATTTGCTTTTATATTGCTATTGGGAAATGATAGTTCAAGTTTCCCTCACATTTCCGTTCCAATCTTGAGCTATCCTTTCCTTGCGACCAAATTTATAGTATATTTCTTTACTGAAGTGATCAGTATATATACATCAAGCTGTGAAACCAGGGAATCTCAATCCATTGTAATTCCACCCTGTTCACCAAACATTATCTGTACTTTGCAGCTTATTAGTTTTCCTTCTGCAGATTTTGAATAGCCGTGGGCTCCTACAAGTTAACCAAGAGTAGTCATACTCTCAGGGACTCCGCAACTTGAAGCAGAGGTTCAGCTCTGTGGGAACTAATCTTCAGATTAACTTAACATGCTCCTTAGTTTCATGACCCGACCTGAGTGTATAATTTCACCTCGCCATTATTTACCGTAGCATCTTCTAGATGGCTGTTCACATGTATATATGAGCTGCTCGTGGGCATGTGTATGAGCGTTAGCTGGTTAGGAGCAAAGGATATGGTCCGAGCTCGTAGTTTAGTTTAAAATTATAGATGTAAATTACAGATAATTTTCTCCGGCGTTGAATGTTGCCAGTGTTGTTTCAGAACTATTGAGGTCTTCATGAGGCAATCGCATACACACTGACAGCATGCAAGGGCCATTTAATCTTCGGAGCTTGCCATGAGGTTGCAAGCAGAAATTGAAAGAACACTGGGAGCAGGGCTCGTACCATTTCTGCTTGAAATTTGGTTCACTGGAAGATTTTGTTATTTTTAAGACGAGTCATTGCTGACAATGTTTGGACAAGTGGAGCTGGCTACATGTATTTGTATTGAATATTATATTGAGGGCAATTTTGAATCAAATTTTTTTAAAACAAAATCTGTGCTGAAATGAGGACACAAACTCCAGTCAAGAATGAGATATTACATAAAACAAGTGCAAAACATCCGGGACACAAGATTTTGTTAGGAAAAAACATCCGAGATACATAATTGGTAAGATGTCAACTCGAACTAGAAATCCTACACGAACAGGTCTCCAAGTCCTAATGCCATAAAGAAAAACTATTCTAAATCTATAAAAAGTCCTTGACGAAAAAGGACTTGAGTCCTAATGCCATCCAAAAATCTTTTCTATATATAAAAACAACATGTCCTGCCAACAGAATCACAGAGCAAATAACAGGGTCACGGAGCTCCCGGCCAGCCGCAACACGCCGACTTGAGCAGTAATTTAACAAGTCTAAGGTACGCTATCCTCTACAGCAAAAAAGGCAAACACAAAAGATTAGCTATTTATTATACCAATTTTAGTACAGGAGTTTTTCTTTTACATTGTAATTTAAGAACAAAATAAACTGATGGGGGATTGAATTATTGTGTGCATAGAATTATTTTCCAAAAAAAATATACTTGTAAGAGTCTACATTATTTAACGTGCAACATTTGATAATTTTTTTCTAAATATCCATGCAGAACACCATGGATTCGTCGAACATGTTGTTATCAATGAGGTGTCAACAGAAAACAAAAGTAGATGTTGAGATGATTAACGGAGATGACAGAAAAGAGATCAATCGGGAGTTGGACGAATCACAACAAGAAGAAGAGGATAACTATAGCTCCAAAAAAGAAAAGATTGGAAGTGAATGGCAGCCGGAGGACGAGAAAGAAGATGATGAAGAATATGATGATGAAGACTTAAGGAAGGAAGCTGCAAACATTATTCAATACAACATACACGAGTCCAAAATAAAGTCTTCGTGTTCTTCCCTAAAGTACATGTTTGATTACATATCACGGGTCACGTCTTCCGCGATCCAAGATGAAAGTTGAAGTTTTGACGTGCCTTTATATGAATCGGTTAAATAATTGTCACGGATTGTTAAAGTTTGAATAAATTGTGTCCTTGTGGTGGTATTTATGAACTATATTAAAGTTGAAATCTATTAACTATTGTATATTTCTAAAGACAATTATTTTTTAATTTATATTTTTACAAAAACACGTGTGTGTGCGTGTACGTGAAATATTTTTGGTTATTGCAGATTTCTAGACACATGTGACTATATTATATAAATATAATTTTTAGCTATTATTATTTAGACATGTGGCATTTTTACTAGTGATAAAGGTTTTCCTAACCATTTTCAATGGCATTCCGTGCTATCAAAAAACCTTACTTAAGGGTATAGACAAACGATACTGTACTAGTAGGAGGAGGAGCAGCAGCAAAAGGCAAAGACTACATTTGGCCTTTGCACGCTTTATGCCTTTCGTACATTTTGCAAGCTTTGACTGCCTTAGATCCTAAGGAACAGGGCCGTTAATCTAATATAATCCGGATCTTGATCATTCAATAAGAAACCTGTGCATGCATGCTTGATTAGCCCAGCCATAATGATGGGGCTGGGCCGGCCAAAGCAGGCTCAACGTTCGTCCTTTTCTCTCTCTTTTTTTCCACTTTTTCCAACTTTGGACACCTTCCAGCAGTGTGCTGCAGCCGGGCCAAATTTTCCTTGTCCTAGACTATTGAGTTGCATGCACCAACCAGTTCAACTCAAAAGCTTAAGCTGATGAGAAAATGTGAGCAATTCACTTATACTCCAACCAACAAGCACCTCAAGGCTTGTGATGCAGTACAGTAGTGCCCGGACAGCAATGGTTACAAAACAAACATATTGGTCACACATACATGTGCAGAGACAAGTTTTGCATAGAATCAAAGCCTTTGATGTTACATTAGGTATCCAAACAATGGAAGACCTACAGTATATGGCACCTACCGTCCCTATGCTTATAAAATCCACTCTCAATTCGAAAGATATATACTTTGCGAGCATAGGGGCAATTGCTCATCCACACTCTCAACCATCAGATCGGCACCAGATGGCTGAGATTGAGCCACACCATTTCAACCCGCAAGTGACATGGCTTAATCTCAGCCCTCCAGTGCCAATCTGACAGTTGAGAGTGTGCCACGTCATAGGGCAGCAGCTGGCCCCATGCATCGAGAAAAAAAAAGGCTATTTTCCTCCCGTTAGCGACTAGCTAGAAGACTACCTATAGTTTTTTACTTTTTTTTATCTCCCCTTCTACTTTGTTTTTCTTTTTTGCTATCATATACTCTTCTATATGTAGTACACTTTTTAGATAATGGAATGTATCCGCCTTGAGGCTTCCCCTGATGAGGGGGAAAGAATCATTACAAAGAAGATAGTGACATGTCACGAAAAACATGTATCAAGGACATCAGAGCGTGCAAATCCTAATTATACACCAAAGAAAAGTTGAAAGAAATAAAAGAAAATAAACATCTTCAAATTACGACTCAATTAGTCCTTCTCTATGGCTAGTTCGGTAATGTCAACTACGGACCATCTTCGCATCAAAAGTATAGGTGGACATTCGGTCTATTCCGTCATTTCGGATCGGTCTATTCAATGTTCGGGAATTCGGGCTTGGGAAAAGTGAGGACCTAAATTAAAAAAAACATAATAAGAACCGAACCCGAATAGAACATTGTTTCGGTTCGGCCTATTTGGTTCACCGAATAGACCATTGTTTCAGTTCGGTCTATTCGGTCCACCGAATAGACCGCATTTTCAAAGGTACCCTTGTCACTTCTTAGAACTCTAGAAATTCAAATTTACAACTCATTTCAAGTCAATGAATTTAAGAACTACTCAAAGGAAGCAAGTAACTAACAAGTTCATAAAAAAACTTTAAATAGTTTAAAACATAAAGTTGTAACATTCATAGTCTAAATCAAAATACGCAAGTACATTGAATCTTGGGGTATTTGGTAAATTCGGGTTATAGACAATAGGAACCGAAACCGAATTATAATATTATCTGGACTGAACCCGAACCCCGAAACCCGAATAGACCGACAATTCAGATAATTTGATTCGGGTTCGGTTCGGTTTTTGATTTCTGGTTCAAAGAGCATTCAAATCAACCGAAGAAAACCTCCAATGGCCATCACGAAGGCAGCATTGCCCATGCTTATTACACATTAGAAACTATCTTCAAACAATTCATCCAGTTTATTAGAAAAATGTAACCACAAGAATGTATCAAAATTTAGAAAGATGACATCACAAATGGACTCTACATATTGAAATAAATACACGCCACAGCTGAGAATCCATACACAAGTGCACATAAACTACATGAAGAAGATCAACCCCGAAGAACATATTGCATGTTATGAGTCGCATATATTACACAACGCCATCAACAGTAGCAGTGCCACCGGTTTCACCCGGCCTCCTAACAACCCCAGCATGGAAGAGCAACGCCCAGAGGAGCGTGATCTGCTCGCCGCCACGGGCGATGGCCTTTGAGTGCGCTCTCAGATTCTTGGAAGGTGCCACATACAGAATCATCTCTGCCCAGAAGCTTGCCAGCATTGCCCATGCTGCGTCCTCACCCTCGACCAAATCCACCAATTGCATTGCGAGCTTCACGCCATTCTTCAACACCTCATGCCTCGAGTGTTCACTTAGCAAGTGCACCACCTCCTGGTACTCAACCTCAGGTGTCAACGGCTCTGTTGCCGCAGCCCGCCGGAGAGCGAGAACACGTGCGCCATCCTTCTTGACATCCTTGCACAAGCTCTTGCTCCATTCATCCTCGTCAGGAAGAAGCTCCGGGGACCAGGTGAGAAGGTACGTGCAGTACCGTGACAAGTGAGTGGCAGCAATCTTGTGTTGGTAACAAATCGTTGAAGAACCATGCTCTTGATCATGTCGGTAAGGGTACCTCACCTCAAGGATGGATGTGGCGATGTGCCAGGTTAGTATGATATCAGATGTGCCCATGCCCTTGCAGGCCCAGAGGAACCTTTCACCAACTTGGCTCCGCCGCAGAGATGCTCTTCCTTTGCTAAGCTGGAGTTCATTGCTGTTGCTGTTTCTGAGCACATCAAAGATGCAAATGTTCACCGCTGCCGGAACCTTGACCTTCCTGTACTGATCCGGCAACAATTGGAGAATACGCCGCCAGATAGGTTCAAAAAAGTTTGCTCTTCGGTGAAGTAGCAGTACTGAGCACTGCCTTATTGTTTCATCCCAGTGCTTCATTTCATTAAATCTGCACTTCAGAAAAAGGCTAACAACCCATTTGTTCATTCTCTGAGGATGTTGCAAAGAGGAAGAATTGGCATGGTGGCATATGAGGGCTACTTTTGTAAAGCTGGAGCAAATGTAGAAAGCCATAACCCTCACTTCAGAAATCAGGACTAAAGCTAGAAGCCAAAATACTGGGACCACATCAAAGTACAAGCTTCCAAAGCTTTGAGATCGAGCTAAGCTTACCTCCAGTACTCGAGTGCACCAAAAGTTGCAATCGATTTGTCTGAACTGGCCGTTCTTGTTCTCTTTAGCTGCAAGTACCACAATGAAGAATGCAGCCACGATGCAGTAAACTATGCTCAACAGGGACAGAAAGACACCCAAGATGGGCACCCAATACTTTGCGTAGGATATAGAGAGGGATGAATAATAATAATCATGAGCAAAAGAAAGTTCATCTGCAATCACCCTGAACACCCTGTCATGTTCACCATCCTTTAGCAACATGCTGCCGAAAAACTTGACCATCCTCAAAGAGCCAACATTAGTAATCTTGTACCTTGCAAATCGGCACCTCAACAACTTGAACAGTGCGAAGGACAAGCACAAGTCTTTTAGTTTTGGCATCATGGGAAGCACATTGTCCAACTGCCAAATTTTATCAAGGGTCACCAAGCCAATGTTGTCTGTCCCCATTGCCGCTGAAACATTGGTGAACATATACCCACAAGGTTGATTCACCACTTGTCTGCTATCTTCTCCCATAACCAAGAGAGGAGGAGGGGCATCCTCACCAACCACTGATTCACAATGCTGCCTCATTTCTTGCTGTTCTAGCTGCTGCATGTATCCAAAAATAAGGCCAGGATTGAGTCCTAGTTCATATGATAGCCGCGCCTTTTCAAATGCGTAGAATTTGAACAAAACTTTGGCGCAGACGAGAACAAAAGGTGCGAACATAATTTTGGAACAGATGGAAACGGAGCTAGGTGATGTCTGGTCTTTACCATGTAATACTCCGAAGATAGCATTAAAGAATCGGTTTCTGCTGATGCTGGCAGCAAGGTAAAAGGTCCAGACGACCTTAACGATTAGTTCAAGAGAAGGTCCTACATTTCGCCCTTCTCTGGAATTAATGGCGAGAACTGGGGTAGTCACTACTAGGAAAACAACCTTTTGTCCTTGAGAGAATTACAAATTAGTACCGACCACGAGGCCCCTTTGATATACACATTAGTACCGGGTCTAGTTAGACTGAACCACGACGGGTGTCTAGACCGGTACTAATGTGACATCCTCACATTAGTACCGGGTCTAGACACAGTCCGGTACTGAAGGAGACACATTAATACCGGGTAAAAAAACAACCCGGTACTAATGCTACCCGTCTCACCACGCCCAACGGCCCCAAACGGCGCCGTGAGAGCCGCGTGCCCGTGGGCGGTCCCACCTACTCCCACGCGTACACGGCGGCCATCCACGGTCTGCATTATCTCCACCCACCCTTTCCTTTCTTCTCTCTAACTTCCCTTTCTCTCATCCTTGTTCTAACTCACGCGGGCATTTGCGCGCCAGGTGGGCCGAGGCCGCGACAGCCGGAGGCCGGGCGAGGCCGGCCGGCCGCCGGTCGCCGAGGCCACCGGGCGCGGCCGGAGAGGCCGAGGGCGCCGGCCGGGAGGAAGGCCAGGCGCGGCGGACCAGATCTGCGCACGCGGGGAGGAGATCTCGGATTTGTGTTTTGTGAATTTGATTTGTGTTTTGTGAATCTGTGTAGTTGAACTTTAATCTGTGATTCTTGTTGTTTTTTGAAAACATGTAGTTCTTGTGAATGTGAAAATTAGATGAGAATTTGTGATTGAATATATGTGAATTTGTGATTGAATATATGTGGTTGATGAATGTGAATGTGTGAAAAAAAGAAAAAGAAAAAGAACAATGACGGAGGGGGAGACGGTGGGTGACGGGGACGGACGGGGCGAGCGGGGTGACGGGGACAGACGGCAGAGAGATATTAGTACCGGTTATTGCAAACCGGTACTAATGTCTTCCTCACATTAGTACCGATGGGCTAGTACCGGGTCCAAAACCGGTACTAATAGAGGTTTGGACCCGGTACTAAAGGTGGATTTCTTAGTAGTGATAGGAGTCTTAGTTGGTACAGGCGGCTATGGCCAGCGCTACCGCTACCATCCCATCACCCGCTTCGTATTCCTCGGAGCATACACACTATTCTTGCCGATCCTCTCCAGTGTCATCTCCACCCCTAGCGACAGCTCCAATGATTATGTCAGCTCAGTAGACAACGAATGCACAACACCAATCTTGGCTGCTCTATGCCATTCTAACTTCCATCCGTGCATTGTGATAACATGGGCATTCCTTGTTCAAATTGCCATGATCAATACTCACTACTAAGAAATCCACCTTTAGTACCGGGTCCAAACCTCTATTAGTACCGGTTTTGGACCCGGTACTAGCCCATCGGTACTAATGTGAGGAAGACATTAGTACCGGTTGCACAACCGGTACTAATGTCTCTGCCGTATCCCCGCCGTCACCCTGCCCCCGTCACCCCTGCCACCCCCTCCTCCACCTCACTCGCCCGGCGCGCTGGCGGCGGCGGCGCCGTCTGTCATGCACGCCCCGCTGCCGGCGCTGCCTCCGCGCCCGCCGCCTCGCGGCCGCGCCCGCCCACCTCCACGCCGCCCGCTGGCGCTGCTGGATCGGGAGAGAAACTGAGTTAGAACAAGGATGAGAGAAAGGGAAGTTAGAGAGAAGAAAAGAAGGGGTGGGTGGAGATAATGCAGACCGTGGGTGGCCGCCGTGTACGCATGGGAGTAGGTGGGGCCCGCCCACGGGGCACGCGGCGCTCGCGAGGCGCCGTTAGCGCCGTGAGGCGGAAGCATTAGTACCGGTTGTTGTTTTACCCGGTAATGTTCTCTTCCGCACCGGGCTGTGTCTAGACCCGGTACTAATGTGAAGATGTCACATTAGTACCGGGTCTAGACACCACCCGGTACTAATGTGAGACATTAATACCGGGTCTAGCCTAGACCCGGTACTAATGTGTGTCAAAAGGGGGCCTCGTCGGGTCATTTTTCCCATCCGGTACTAATGTGTAAAAAAAATCGGTACTAATGTGAAATTCTCTCAAGGACAAAAGGTTGTTTTCCTAGTAGTGTATGATGCCAGAGCTGGTCAGCAGGAGTGCATTCCCCAACCATATTTGCCTTCTCATGGTGTTGCCAAATGTGTTAATGGCGTCATTAGGGCACTGGATCTGTTCACGCGTAGTAGCATTCGCGATGCAATGCTCTCCAACCATAGGACCGCTGGATGCCAAATTTCAAATAATGTTAAAAGAAAGAAGTAATCATGTCATAAACTTCTAATGGGAATAAACAGAAGTGCAGGGTACTCCATTTGTTTTACTGTGTTTGTCCATATAGTTCATAAAGCTTATTAATAAAGGAAATAGTAGATCAAGAGAAAGTTACTGTAATACGACCATCCATACTGATATTGAATAACATGCTGAAACCAATCTTCTCAAGGTATTTTAACTAGATTTATAGCGTGGAAATAGCACTGTACCCTTCATTTCGGTAATTAACAAACATTCAAAAACAACTTAATTTCTCTCTAAAGGCCACATGAACAAACATAGTGAAATGGAAGAATTAGTTAATAAAGCACAAACTGATAGGAAAAGCTAGCAACTGTAGTAAATTAAGCAAGCATGATCAGTATAAGCTTCTGCTCAATTTTACCAAGACAGATAAGAGTGAGTTAACATTCAAAGGAGTTACCTTAAAGTACGTACGTGGAGAGCTGATCAATGGCTTGCCTCGTTATAATGCAGATGCTGCTTGAGTGTCCTCAACCAAATATATAGCTCAAGTGTTGTGCAGATCAAGGGCAGACAGGTAGCATCATTGTTGTACGCTAAAGCTAAGATGTTATTGTACAATTAGTTAAAAGTTGTACGCTTCATTATTACTTTTCCTATGTGGATTTCAAAAATTAAAGACTGTACCATGTAGCCCGGAAACATTAAATTTCCTTTTCTGAAAAAAATGGAGATGATTGCCTCATCGGTTTGATGGTTTTGATTTGTTCCTTAGCTTGCCTCCTTGACAAGTTGTCCAGCTAGGTGATTATTGTATTGATAAGTACAATGAGACATATCTCTAAAGAGGTACTTCTAACTATTACAGTAAGTATCAAGGGCATCAGCTAGCACATAAACCTTTCTTGAGAATTTATTTAGGAATCAAAGATATCATCATACATGTATGCACCTATTTCTACTGAAAATTAATAAATTGCATTTCTTTCAAGTAAATAAAGAAATAATGAACAGCTGATTCCTCAAAAGAAGGAACTGAACCAATGTTAGTGTGCCACTCCCACCCACCTCATCATTAGTCTAAACTCCAGTATATTAAGGTGGGTTGGAAGCACGAGATCCCATTTACTACGTGCATATGTTATCCACCGGATCAAGAATTCCTATTCTTGAGATGTGAATTGAATTTACATCAAGCTCTTCATCGACAAGGAGCAAGAAGCTCCAAATCTAGTGAAGTTGAAGCTCTACTTCATCTGCATCAGGGCACTGCGCTATACACTAACGGTATCTACAGGCTTTTGTCAGTAATTATGTATGTAATTCAGCATTAATTAAGCTAGTGATCATGATTAGATTAATATTAAGATCATGTTTAAGTTAATGATAGGCTAAGTTAAATCTAACACAACCAACTCTTTTTTATTATGAACCATGGCCCACATATAAAGAGTACACAAGATCAGGCTCCTGAACCTGAAAAAAATAAAAGAATAACAAATAAAGGAGCCTTATAGGATGAAAACGTAAGCTAGTTTGTTAAATGGACCTGACCTATACATTGCTTAAAAGACAAAGATGATACATCAAACATGGCATGATGATCAATCCCTGTTCCATTATATTACAGTCGGAGTAGGGCAATGAAAGTAATATCTGAAAGACTAGGTAAAAGTCAAGTTATATTCAAAGCTAGTACTATGTACTACTTGTTTGGACTGCACCTGCTTTATCAGATCTTAGTTTGACAGGTGACTAATCAATCATATCTCATCTGGTGGCATAATAATTACAAAATTAAATTAAGACATGTTTAACTCTCTTATTATTTTGTGACTCTGATCTCATCGGTGCCCACTTCCATGCACAAGTTATTGGCCCTTTTGTGGTATGCATTTTGCTTTATTGAGATATTTGAATGATGATTAGTGTCTAATCCTGAACTAATCTCGTCGCTTTGAATATGTTCCTTGCTTGAACGAGCATGAGCACTAACTAATCGATGCATGTCAGCCTGTCACTAGTTGTCTAGTTACCTAGGTTCAAGTTGCAAAGTACTGGTCTTGAAAGCCTTGACAACCACTTGCCCTCTATTCCACGGTACTAAAGTTCTTGACACAAATTCTTTCAGGTTAATTGTCAGCCTTTATAGGGCCTACTTAAATAACTGTACCTCGTAAAATTGACATGAGGCAACTTGTCAATAAAAGCCTCTGCCTGTATGTAATAGTCTTTGATGTCCTTTCTATTGACATCGATCGTACTTGGGCTAAGAAGGCTAGTGGGCGGTCAGTACTGGGGAAATAGATTGAGATACTCCAGTAGTTTAAGGTTGCTTTGGATGCGATGCAATATGTGCTTGTTGGTTGGTTAGAACTACAACTAAAGGGTGTTAAGATCAAGTCACTCCTTGGTGGTGTTATTGTGTCTCCGTAAGGAATTGGATGCTCGTAGCCTAAGAGGGGGAGGAGGTGAATTAGGCAACTTAAAACCTTAACCTATGGCTTCCACTACTTTGCATAAAACATAAACTAGAACATACTATCTAGATGTGTAACTATGGTTGTTCTAGTGTGAAATTCTCATCCAAAACAAGTTTTGTAACCTATAGCCAATCCTAGCAAGATACTACTCTAAGAAAGTAAAGACAAGCAAGAATTGCATCGCAAGAGAGTAATGCGGAAACGTAAAGGGAATGAGAGGAAGCAAACTCTTGACACGCGATTTATCCCGTGGTATCGGTAGGCACTAAGCCACCCCTAGTCCACGTTGTTAAAGCACTCCACACAAGAGTATTGCTTCCCGGTCACCAAGTCTCTCCCAAGAGCACCACTTGACTTGCCACAAAGGCTCGCCACAAAGGCACTCGCCAAGCTCTCTTGGTCACCTCGATACCACCTCCACTAAGGAGCTTCTCCACCAAGGGAAGGGGGTCTCCACGTCCCTCACACAAAGTGTCCTCGCCGCTCCATACCAAGCCGGAGGGTCGAAGACGTTTACCGGAGAGCCACTTAGACTCCAAGGCCTCCGGCGCACCTTGTACAGCTTGATCCACTCAAGAATCACCTCACAAGGTAGGCACACCTTGCACTCACTCAGCTCTAAGCTAATCTAGCACTAAGCACACACACAAAACATGTGCAAGTCTATGGATGTCCAATTTAGCACTTAGATGTCTTGGATACGATCTTCTATGTGTCTCACACACATCTGGTCTTCCTCAGCATCCAGCATCTGCAAATGGGCGAGTGAAGGGGGTATAAATAGCCCAAGCCAACAAACTAGCTGCTACTAACGGCCATAAAATCGTACCGTCGGATGAACCGATGGTCTCTTCCGTAGGGCGTCTGCTCATCCGGTGCCTCCACGTCACTTAGTCGTTGCATCCCTACTAACACATATCCTCCGGCGCTTGCACCGACGATCTTCTCGCCTAGCCGTTGGTTCATCCGGTGCTGAAGGGTTCCGCGCCGAAACCTTTCTGTTAGTATTTTGAAGCCATCGGTGGATATTATCAACCTATATTATTATCATTCATCTTTATCAGGTTTTCATTTATTTGTTATATGCAATCAATGCTTGATGTTAGGATTGTATATTGATACGTTAGACTAAATAGCTAAAATCGTAACCAATACTTTGGATGAATCTCTAAGGGAAAGTTGCAATTAACAAACTGATCCCCAATTTGTATTCTTAAATGACATTAGCTAGCTACACATACAAGGATTAAGTATACATCATGGTCTTTTGCACAGTGAATGAATGATCCTTTCATTCATGGTGCCATCAAGACCATGGTATATACACACACACATGATCCTTGTAGAAGGGACACCCTCCACTTGTCTGGGACAGGAAAGAGACCTTTCAGCCTGTCACTATTAACCTAGGTTCAACTTGCGAAGTACCATGTCTCTTGAGAGTGTTGACAGCCACTTTCCCTCGATTCCAGGGTACTAGCTAGTTATTATTTCAGGTTGTCATCCTTTCTTAGCCCTTTCAAATAACAGTACCACAAGAAATTGACACGAGTCAACTTGTCAATAGAAGCCTCTGCCTGCCTGGACTTGTCTTCGATCGCCGTCGTCCTTTCTATCCACATCGATCGTGCCTGGATAACAAGGTACAGCCACTTCTAAAAGCTACTTGTAAACCACCTGCTAGACTCCATTTTCAGAGAGGAAGTGCAGCTCTCGGCCACTTGAAGTAGTGCAGCAATACCAAAAAAAAAAAAAGTCTGCTCCAACAGCTAGCTTATTTCCAACATGTATTGAGCTTATCCTTCTCGTTTCAGTTAATTAAGCTAGTTGCACTCCAGCCTATATACAATGAAGCAGCAGGCACTGCCATTGCTGGTTCTGCCCTTGCTCTTTCTTGGCCTTAACCTCGCCGCCTCGAGCCCAGACGATACCGGATTCATCTACACCGGGTTCGACGGTGCCAACCTCACCCTTGACGGCATGGCGACGTTCAAGGCCGGCGGCCTCCTCCAGTTAAGCAGCGGCAGCGGGGAGCGCAAAGGCCACGCTTTCCACCCTGACCCTCTGCACTTCCGCAAGGTTCCCGGTGGCAGGGTGCGGTCTTTCTCGGTCTCTTTTGTGTTCGCCATCCTCTCCATCGCTCCCAACTTGAGCTCCCATGGCATGGCGTTCCTCGTTTGCCCGAGCACAAACCTCTCTTCCACGGGGACAAGGGGGTTCCTAGGACTCTTCAGTCGACAGAGCACTGGCAACGCAAGCAACCGTATCTTTGCTGTCGAGCTCGACACCATCCAGAACACCGAGTTCCAGGACCTCAATAACAATCACGTCGGCATCGATGTCAACGGCATCCACTCGGTGCAATCCTACTACACCGGGTACTTCGATGACAGACAAGGTATCAATTTTCATAACATGACACTGAATAGCCATGAACCAATGCAAGTGTGGGTAGACTATGATGAAATGACCACTCGGATAAGTGTGACCATTGCTCCTCTCAAGATGTCCAAACCAATTAAGCCGCTTATCGTAATAGCCTACAACCTATCAACAGTTCTCACAGACCAAGCATATGTTGGCTTCTCATCAACAACAGGTAGTATTGATTCGCACTATGTGCTTGGATGGAGCTTTGCTATGAATCAGTCTGCTCCAGCCATTGATGTGGACAAGCTACCAAAGTTGCCTCGTGAGGGCCCAAATAATTCTTCTACTAAGGCCATGGAAATCATCCTGCCAATAGCAAGTGCAATATTTGTTCTGGTGATAGGTATTGTCATCCTCCAATTTATGCGGAGACGGTCGAGGTATGCCGAGCTCCGAGAGGATTGGGAGGTTGAATTTGGGCCACACCGGTTCTCATACAAGGACCTGTTCAATGCAACTCAAGGTTTCAAGAACAAGCACCTGCTTGGTGTAGGGGGGTTTGGGAGTGTGTACAGAGGGATTCTTCCATCCTCAAAATTGGAGGTTGCAGTGAAGAAGGTGTCTCATGATTCAAGACAAGGTATTAAGGAGTTCATTGCCGAGGTTGTTAGTATTGGCCGTCTGCGACACCGTAATCTAGTGCCACTACTTGGCTATTGTCGAAGAAGAGGTGAACTTCTCTTGGTTTATGAATATATGTCAAATGGAAGTCTTGATAAGTATCTGTATGGGCAAGATGGCAAGCCATCTCTGAATTGGGCACATAGATTCCATATCATCAAAGGTATCACTTCAGGTGTGCTTTACCTTCATGAGGAGTGGGACCAAGTTGTCATCCACCGCGATATCAAGGCGAGCAATGTACTTCTTGATAGTGACATGAATGCACGGCTCGGTGATTTCGGTCTAGCAAAGCTGTATGACCATGGGATTGATCCACAAACCACACATGTTGTTGGCACCATGGGCTATCTAGCACCAGAGTTGGCACGTTGTGGAAAGGCGTCCCCTCTTACCGATGTTTTTGCATTCGGGATTTTCCTTCTTGAGGTCGCTTGTGGACAGAGACCTGTTCAACACAACAGGCAGAACGATGGCATGTTGATGTTGGTAGACTGGGTACTCCAGAAATGGCACAAAGGGTTACTGATAAAGGTAGTAGATTCAAGGCTACAGGATGAGTTTGACACACACCAGGCATGCTTAGTGCTAAAACTAGGGCTGCTATGCTCCCATCCAGTTCCAGATGCAAGGCCAAGCATGCGACAAGTCATGCAGTACTTTGAAGGGGATATGAAACTGCCCGAGCAAATGCCAGAAAGTCTGAGCTTTGGTATGCAAGCCTTAATGTCAAGTGAGGGGTTTGACTCATACATCATGTCACAAGAGTCCACGGTTGCAAGTCACGGCACACTAACGGACCTCTCAGGTGGGAGATGAAGGTGAACTGATGGTGTACAATAGGCTACAAGTAAACTAATAGTACTATTATTGTTGTCTTCTACTTGCATCTTAACTAGCAGAATAAATTGTTGATGTAAAGCACAAACCCACAATCGTTATCGTTTACCACCAGTTGCTCCCATGGGCTATTTACCCCTCCTAAATTAGTTTTTTTTTGTTTGCTCCTAGAGAGAATCGTACCCTGGTGAAAAATGTAACTGATTTATAAAAACCCTTTTGTTTCCATGTAGCATTGTATTTTTCAATCGCACATATTATGAAATAATTTGTTTCATTCACTGGGGAAAAGCTAAACCACTCATTATTTAGTCAGAAAATTTTGGGCTATGGCTGCTCTGTTTGCTATATTGTTCGTCTTTCCATGACAAGTTTTCCTGTCTGGATCACCTATGACTAAAATTTAGCTGGCTAAAAAGTAAGCTAACTAAAATTATTCATGACATATATGTTTAAATCCATGGACTAAAGGCAAATTGGGATATAGATAAAAGACTATTATGTCCCTTTTAGATTGTTGGGATGCAGAAATATATATGGTTTGGAGGAGGGAGGGGCATTTCAATTTTTTCTCATACGTGGCATCCTTTTAGCTCGAATTAGCTAGGTTTTGGAGTAAATTTTTAGTTTACCTGCCCTGTTTGGATTACCTTGTACTAAAGTTTAGCTTACTGTAATTTCCCTAGAAACCTTGTAAATCCTTCCTTGTCCAAAGGCATTATTGGTTTTTTTTCCATCAAGGGTTATGCCCGAATTTCATTACTGAAAAGCAACGAAATTACAGAGATATAGAAGCAAAACACACGCTTGTGCGGCTGTGCCATGTATAAATAAACTGAATGCGAGAGGAGTCGATTTCAGCAATCTTCCACAAACATATACCTCTCGTCTTTGCTAAGCTCATTCCACCTGCCAGTTCTGTTTCGCACTAAAGTTTGGGCCAAAATTGGGCTGCCAATATTGATCGTCACAATTATTGTTAAATAAGTACATTCTCACAAACCAACCACATTCACACTACATATGACAAGTTGCAGAGTTGTTGAGTATGACAAATAATGGGTAGACATCACATCTTACTTTTGGATGGTGCTTAAAACCACAACTTCTTCATCAAACGAGGAAAGTGGCAACTCAATATGAAGGACAGTGGTTAAAACCACAATCAAGATCCAAGAATCCAAAGATGGAGGAGAAAGATAGAAGCAACAAATGTGAATTATACATTAACGGTAATTCTATCAAACAGCAACAGCATGTGCAGCAGCAGCGCTGGTGGCAGCACCGGGGCGACTCATGATCCCTGCATGGGTGAGCAATGCCCAGAGCAGAGTTATCAGCTCACCACCACGAGCAATGGTCTCCAAATGACCTCTGACATTGTCCGATGGAGCGATGTACAGTATCATCTCTGACCAAAATTCGGCCAGCACCATCCAAGCTGTTTCCTCACCTTCGGTTAGCTCGACCAATTGCCTTCCCAGCATCACGCCATTCTTGACCACGACATGCTTTGAATTGACACTCAGTTTTTTTATTACCTGCCCGTACTCTGCCTCTGGTGTCAACGATCCCCCTGCAGCAAGCCCTGCAATTGAACGCTTAGCATCCTTCTTGACGATCTCGTACAGGCTCCTACTCCATTCTTCATCGTCAGGAAGCAGATCAGGAGACCAGGCCATTAGGTATGCACAGTATCTCGACAGGTGAGTAGCGGTAATCTTGTGATCCAAATCAGGCCGAAAATCATGTTGGTATGGGTGCCTCACCTCAAGTATGCATGTTGCAATGTGCCATGTAAGTATGGTATCAGATGTACTATTGCCACTGCAGGCCCAGAGGAACCTTTCGCCTACTCGGCTCCGGCTTAGAGATTCAGTGACATTGCTCAACTGGTGTCCATTGAGGTGGCAATATCTCACGGTACGGATGATGCAGATCTTCACTGCTTCTGGTATCTTTACACTCCTATCTTGGTCCGGGAGACCCAGGAGACGTCTGAGAACAAGAAATGGTGTTGTTCTAGGGTGAACCACCAATATTGAGCTCTGGCCAATTTTTTCATCCCAATGCTTCATCAGCCCCCATTTGCAATTCAGCAGAAGGCCAAACCATTTCTGCATGCAAGGAAAACAATGCTGCAAGGAGGCATGGTTTATATGGTGGCAGATCAGTGCTACCTTGGTCCAGATCGAAAAAATGTAGGATGCTATGTACCTCACTTCAGCGACCACAACTAATGCGAGAAGGAAAAATAAAGGGACATCATCAAAGAGGAAGAAGCCAAAATACTTGTGCTGCCTGGGGCTTATCGAATGCCTTTCGCTGCACTATAAATGGCAGCGCATCTGATGCTCATATTTGGGCTCCCAGTTGAGTAGAAGCCCCGTGATGATGAACGATGCAGCCACAAGGCAGTAGCCTATGCTCAAGATTGAGATGCTGACACTCAAGATGGGCAACCAATATCTCGAATAGGAGACTGGAAGTGACGAGAAGTAGTAGTCTTGGACGAAAGAAAGCTCATCTGTAATCATCCCAAATGAGATCTTTTTCGGTACACAATACCACCCTGTACCACTACTTTAAAAGGACTCGTATGTAATAGGAAATGATCTATTTGTAAGGATCGGACGGTTGAGATTAATTCTGTACCACCGTTTTTTTTTGTGTGGTACGGGTGGTATTGGTAGCATATGGGTATTATTGGAAATGGAAAATATTTTTGTTGTAATATATGAAATTGGATATATGAAATGATTTAGGTATTGTACTCGTCAGCGGTATATTTTTTCCAAATAATATTCATTCACCAAATTACCATTTTACCCACAGCAAAAAACCGATAATACCACCGTACTACCAAAGAGTGGTATTATGTACCGAAAAAGAGCTCTCCCAAATACCCTTGCACGTTGGCCCTCTTTCAGCAACATGCTCCAGAAAAAGTTTAGGGTCTTTGCTGAACCAGCATCAGCGAGCTCGTACCTTGCAAATCGACACCGTAACAATTTGAACAATGCAAATGACAAGCATGTCTTTTATTTGTGGTCTTGATATAGCAAGCATGTCATCCAACAGCCAAACCTTGTCCATGGTAACTAGGTCACTGCTGTTAATTAGTGTTGTTCCTGAGACATCCCTGCAGCACACATACCCGTGAGGGTGCTTTTCCACTTGCAAGTTCTCTTCTCCCATAACCAAAAGCGCAGGAGGTGCATCCACCACACCTGCCAATGGTTCACCAAGCTGACCTGCTTCTTGTAGTTGTAGCTGTTTCATGTACCCAAAAATAAGACGAGGACTGCGCCCGAACGCCAAGGATCGCCGAGCCTTTTCAAATGCATAATACTTCAACACAATCTTTGCACAGAAGATAGTAAAAAGCATCAATTCAAGGTGCAATTGCCACATGTTTTTCACAATCGGGCCCATTGTGCTGACACCCAGATAAAGGGTCCAAATCCCTTGGACAAGCAGCCGGATAGGGGGACCTTTGTTCCGACCTTCTCTGTCATCAACGGCGACGATTACGCTAGTATTGACCACGACAATCTAAACAAGGAATGCCCATGATACAACACTATACTGATGAAAACCTCCATGGCACGTAGCTGCTGAGGGTGACGACTCATGCTCGTCTTCACTGATGTAGTCGTTGTTGTTCGTGCCGATGGTGGAGACAACGTAAGAGATGATAGGCAAGAACAGAGTTGTGGCTCCAAGAAAGATGAAGCGTGTTAAGGGGTGGTGGCGATACCGCTGAGCATAGGCGCCTATGACAACTATGACTCCCGCCAAGATAGCATTGGTGAGTATCATCGTGTTCACCCGCCACATCTTCCCTCCCATATTCTCATAGAAGGATGCCAAGAATTTCTGAGAGTAACTGATGTCTGAGATATGTTTCTGCAACGCAGCATGGTCGTACCAGTTTGTGGTGGTATTCTCCCAGGCCATATAGGCTAGCTGAAAGCAAAATTTCTAACATTAGAAGTTCAGAACAAGTTACTACTCTTTCCATATCGAAAAATCATGACACGGGATTCGTTTGAAAGCAAAATTAAGTCCCAGAACATATATATACACACATGTCAAAACGAGCATAATTAATTAAAAGAGGTTAACTAAACAGTAGCAACACATCAGTTTTCCCAAAAAAAACACATCAGTTGCTTAATGGAGGTTTCTTTTGGAGTCTCCACATTAATTCTCATAATTAACATGCACTAGAAAAAATTTGGGTCAACCTGACTGGATGAATGATTAGGTCTATCACCAAACCATCTGACTCTCTAAATTGACCTCCTCGCTAGCCAAATTTGGGTAGCCAATCCGGCTAGCCAAATTGGCTTACCAAGTGTGGATTACGCATGGGATCCACACGCGTCAGTGTGTGAGAGGGAGAGTTTGGAGAGTGAGAATGGGTAGCCTGTTGGAGTGAGATGCTTAATATGAAGTAGAGTATATATGAAGAGGTAAATAGATAGTCAGATAGAGAGTCAAAAAATGAAGCGTCTGTTAGAGATGCGCTTACCAGTGTAGATCTCACTAGGAAGAATAAAAATTGCAAGCAATGAAGATAATCTTTTTTTTTTTGTGCTTTGTGATAAAGGAGGATATGTCGGTGCACATGCAACTCAACAGTGTTAAAAGAAGTCTCCATATTTGATGTGTGAGAAGGCTCAGAAATTCCCACATTCATCGAAAAAGAGAAGGATATACACCGTTGAATTTTGTAAAGATCTAGAGTCCACGTTAAATACAATTAATAAATAGCTAATTTTAGAATTAAAACTATTAATAAAATATTTTTATACATTAAAATAATTAGAAAATCAGCATTTGACAAATTAAAAGAATTCACACCAAATAGGATTATTAGACATATAAATTCAGAATTTAAAAAATTGGGAAGTTTGGTCGATATTGAATAGAATTAGTAAATATCTATTTTGTTAATTAAAAAATAAAATTAGCACTTAACAAAGAGTATGATGAATACAATTAGTAAACAGCTGAATTCATAATTTAAAAAGCTAATTGCAAAATAATAAATAAAGAAATTAGCATTTGGCAATAGAGACAATAATTAGTAAATAGATAATTTAGATTAAAAACAATAAAATTAGGACTAAACAAAGAGTCCATGTTGAATATGGTAAGTAAATAGGAAGGTTGGAACTAAATATCTTGGAGTTTTAGTGTGTGTTTGTGTGTGTAGAGAGAGAGAGGGAGGGAGAGAGCGAGAGAGAGAGAGAGAGAGAGGTGTTTAAAGAAAAAAGAACTCCAACTCCTCTATAATCTTACACGATGAGTGTCGCACAAAGGTATCCATAGCAAAAAGAAGGTGGCATGATACATGTTTCCATTGCCATAGTCGTTGTTGTTCGTGCCGATGGTGGAGACAACGTAAGAGATGATAGGCAAGAACAGAGTTGTGGCTCCAAGAAAGATGAAGCGTGTTAAGGGGTGATGGCGATACCGTTGAGTATAGGCGCCTATGACAACTATGACTCCCGCCAAGATAGCGTTGGCGAGTATCATCGTGTTCACCCGCCACATCTTCCCTCCCATATTCTCGTAGAAGGATGCCAAGAATTTCTGAGAGCAACTGATGTCTGAGATATGTTTCTGCAACGCAGCATGGTTGTACCAGTTTGTGGTAGTATTCTCCCAGGCCATATAGGCTAGCTGAAAGCAAAAATTTTAACAAGTTCCCAGAACAAGTTACTACTCTTTCCATATCGAAAAATTATGACACAGGATTTATTTGAAAGAAAAATTAATTAGTCCCAGAACATATATATACACACATGTCAAAATGAGCATAATTAATTAAAAGAGGTAAATTAAACAGTAACAACACATCAGTTTTCCCGCAAAAAACACATCAGTTGTTTACTGATTGTACTGGAATAGGTAGTAGGGTTGATATGCACTTACGACTGTACAATCAAGGAACACGCTGGAGCACTGATGCTTCCTTGTGGATAGTTATATCCTTTATCCTTTATAGGAACGGACACGCTGGAGCACTTATAGTAAATTGAGCGTCTTTGCGACCATCATTGTCATTTCTATCCTTGAGTTCACCAATGCCTATAGTATACAATCCTGGAATTGAGGTGGAAATGGATGGTTATGATTCGAGAGAAAGCAACGAAGCAGCCTAGCTAACCTGTCGAATTAGATTATTCCAGTTAATTTACTATTTCTATATATGCACAATCGTAGGGATCCAAATAAACGTGGAGAAACTATAATATTCCCTATTGCACTATAATATATATGCAAATTCGATTCGTGAGGTTGGCAAGCTTACCACTGAAGTTAGACCCTTTTCCGCAAACATACATATTCAATGATGTTCCATGCATGCTTGCAATGTAAAAGATACTTAATGACTTCTGTTCTAGCCCTCCTAACATTCTAGGTTTTTATTACTTTTCATCTTGTGTTCTTGGAAGTATGGTGAGGTTTAAAACAAAATCCATTTGTTTCTAGCCATTCATGAACCGGCAATGCAGCCTATCACTACTACACATTTCACCATCCGAGACGCCCTATCACCGCTGGTTCTAAAGCATGCACGGCGTGTGGACATTGGAACTAGTGGTGAAAAGAGGTATCACTGCCGATTCAAATAATGACCCGCTACACCGCCGGATCCAAATACAAGCCAGCAGTGATACCCTACCCACGGATCCGAAATTTTTGTTAACTGAAGCGAAATCCTCTCCCTTGTGTTCGTCTCCCACTCGTACCCTCCCCCTCCTCTCCCCTTCCTCATTCACTCCACCGACCCCTTCCTCTCCTCTATGTGTCTCGCTCTCTCTACCGACCGCCACACCTCCCCCTCCCTCCCTTCAACGGTCAGCTTCCCCTCTTCTCAATATCTCACCATCCCTCCCCCCGTTGCACGCTCCTCACAGCTCATGGTGGCAGCGGTTGCACTCCATGAGGATGACAAGCGGTGCAGAAGACCTAGCAATGGCGGTAGGAGGGAGGGGGCGTGGTGGAGCTGATCCGGCAGCGGTGAGCGGGAGATGCGCGGCGGAGCAGATCCGGCGGCGGCGGGCAGGAGAAGCGCAGCGGAGCAGATCTGGCGGTGGGCCTAGCGGCAACAGTGAGCCCTCTCCCCCCTCCCTCTCTGACCCCCTCTTCCTTTTTCCCTCATCCAGCGGGGTAGGGTGACCCCTGTGGCGGCCAGATCTGGCGGGGCATGGCGGCGATGGTGGGGCAGTGGGGTTGCAAATTTTTTTTAAATAGGCTTTCACCGCCGGTTCCCTATCACTGCTGAAAGTCATACGATGGTTTTGGAGCCGGTGATGAAGGTGGTTTTGGAGCCAGCAGTGATGGGCTTTTGTGGACTAGTGTATGATCTGCTAGAAGACCCAAAGTGAGTTATTTAAAAGCATATAAGTTAGTGCTTTGATATTTCTTTTATAAGGATAGAGTGTTTAGGCGATTTTTAATAAAACCAACAATGGGTAATTTAGATGCAAATTTACTAGTTGTTTTGGATTAATTTTCATATGATATAGGTGAGTAATTTAAATGAAGATTAGCAGTTACTTATATTATTTTCATGATATCAGAGGTGGGTAGTTAAGGTATACTTAGGGACTTCCTCTCTGTAAGTACAGAGGTGGATAATTTCTTAGAATATAGAATCATGATGTTACTGATTAACGGAGGTTTCTTTTGGAGTCTCCGCATAATTCTCATAATCAACATGCACTAGAAAAAGATAAATTCTAAAACCTCTCACAAAAATTAGAAATACCCTACCATCAATTTGATAGACTATAATCATCACTGATAATAATAGTCATTGTATCATTATATTTTTTAAAAAGTTAACCATCTCTATCGTTATATTATGAAGAATGACATAAAGTGACCCCATACCGTTCATTTAAATTATGCACCTTTGCTATTCTAAAAAAACTAAAGTGACTCCCCAAATTAGCATTCAAATTATCCACATCTGATATTATTAAAACATAGAGAAATTTTAGAGTGCTTGTTTTTTATGAGCTGCCCATCTGATGAAATCTAACGGTGAAAGTACCAGGAAGTTTCTACATGGAAGTACCAGGAAGTACCAACTTGGTGGGACCCACAAAAAATTTTAATTAATATTTTTTAATTCAGAAAGGGTATATGAGTAATTTTTCATGGTTAATCTGACTAGAGAAAGGGTACAGAAGTAATTTCGCATGGTTAATTTCGAAGTGTATACCAGTTGACAGAGATAAGAGAGAATAGATTACCATAATACCCTTTTCTTAATTAGTTTATTTTTTAAATTAATCAGATGGTGGGAAAATCAAAATACTAGTACTCCCTAGTACTTCCAGGTACTACACAAACACCGTAAAAAAGCTCAAAAAAGATAAACTAAAATAATATCTAAATATGCATCTAACTACATATCTCTGTCATTATTAAAAAAGTAGACAAAGTACAACAATATATGATTTTAAATAACCCATGCCTACTATTGTAATAGAGAAAATACTAGCTTAAATATATGCATGTCATCATATAGACCGTGTATACATACATATATGCAAGAAAAGAGGACCAATTTTTGTATTAAACACACAGCTCTAACAAAGGATAAATGCATATCAAAAACATATGGAGGTACGACGCAGAGAGAAGAAAACAATGAACGTGGGTGACAAAGTTGTATATATAGAGGAAATATTTAATAAATAATAGGTATATGCAATTTTGGTTATTAGCTATGGAACATATCTTTTCATAAATTTCTATTACTAGTATAGACGCACGTGCGACACGCACGTTATTTAGAAAAAAAAGAAGTAATCCCTCCATCCATTTTTATAACACATAGTAGAACTTGACACGGTCTTCCATACAAAACTTTGATCATTCACTTATCATATATTATATCTCTTATAGTCATAAACTTATAATTATGGTAAAGTATATTTAATTACGAAACCAACCATATACAAAATAAAAAATAATACTAAAAAATGTGCGAAAAAATTTTCACACTCCAACCAAAATGCCACATTGCCACTTGCATGATCTTGTAAAGATGGAATAAAAAAAATATTGCATAAGGACTTAATTCACCAAATCATATCAATTCTATGTGAACTAACAGATAAATTAGCCTCTTCATTGTGCATAAACCATTTAAAAGGTTTTGATTCCCCAGGTAAATTTGACTCAAGGTCAAGCTTCGAAATCTAAGAAATTTATTAGCGATTATTTTGGTAAAATCAAACAAAAGCTATTTAGAACAATGAGAAGATGGCACCTGATTCAAGAAGTTGCTGTTGTTGGCACGGTGACATTCTCTTTCCTGGCCTCATGCTTCTTGCAGACCTTACCATCCCAGAGTCAGGTGGACAGCTCTGGATCTTTGCCCACACTACTACGAAGTCTCGAGAGACACCAACATGGCAACTGTCGCTGCCGTCGCGTTCTCCTGTGCCATCAGCAACCACAAGAGGAGACAGAGATCGAGGCTATGAACGTGGCCGGCGTGATTAGGCCTCGTCCCCCAGCTCAAGGGCCGGCGCTTTCCTGCCATGGCCTGCCACAACTATCTGTAATATTGATACGATGTGACTGGGTGTTGCCTACTGGTCCGTAGATCACCGCTTCATGTTCTCCAAGTTCGTGCGGACATATGATGTAGCCACCAGGGATGTCATAGGGAAGAAAATTTTGAAGTCGTAAAAGGCAAGGACTGAATAACGCGTATTGTAAAAATTAGAAAGGTAGGCGGCCGACGCGGGTACGAGAGGTGAATAAAGCGAGGTTGGGTGAGAAAAACAATTCGTTTTTGGCAGAAACGCTCTCTAAATTATGATTTTTTGGTCCTTTCATAGTCCTTCCACCCTATCCACTCCTAAAAACATATGACGGGTGGGTCCGGTGTGAGAGGTACGGCGGACCCGAATTGAGTGAGAATTGTTTTTAATTGTTTTCGCTCCTTATAGTATAGACTTGTCTCTCAAAACTAATAACCCGTGCGAGGGCACTGGTTGATAATGTATAGTACATAATGATGGAAATATTACAGTAACTATCAGAGTCTACCGAAACCATGGATTGGTGTTTCTGATCTGTAAGAATTTGTAGAGCATTTTTTTTTCAAGCAGGTCTTGCAAGGATTATATTTCCAAAAAAGATATGGTGTAGTAATAAAAGTGAGAGATCTATGATAGCCAATTCTCATATATAAATGAGCACGCACTTGTTGTGAAAAGAGACGTTAGAATATAGAATCTCGAATAATAAAATAGCTAATAAATTTAGCAATTCTGCACGGGACAGACTGAGAAGGAGATAGCATAGCTTACCGGCAATTAATCCTTGTGCGCGGCCGAACTGCCGGAGCTTGCAAACTTTGCCGGCGGCGGTGGAGGTCGTTTACACGCGCAGGCTGCAGGGATTGGACGGTTTGTCGTGCGTTTGATCGGTAGCTGCCGCCAGGTGCCAGCCGATCCACGATGACGCGTCCCGCGGGCGGCGGCAACTGCGCCAAGTCCCCGGGGATGACTTGTCTCCGGCGATCTGCGGCCGGCGCAGTCAAATACACAAGTGAGGGACGGTGAGTGAAGTACATGGTTCCGCCAAGTTAACGCAACGACGTGCGTGGAGGCAGAGCTAGCTTACGGACGGCGATGCAAAACGGCTGCAGGACGGACCTCGCTCGCCGCCGTGGTTTCGAGCTCCGGTAGCCCGTCAGAGTGAGAGGAGACGACCGCTTCGCATCCAGGCGACTACTGGAGACGTACGTGTTGTGGTTTCAAGTTGGTTCTTCCAGAACTAAATTAAGCCTAGTGCAGGAGATGAAAACGACTTGCTTTGTTTCCTTAATTGCTTTGCTTGATCCGTTGATCGCTTTTGCTTTGCTTTAGCTTTCTCTGTATCTATCCACCCACGCCATAATATGCACAGATCAGTTGTTTTCATCTGATCAATTGTACTGATGAGTGCCTGATCTCCGATCCGATACGATTCGATTCCATGCGTGTGCTGCACACCGGCCTGGGGGCCTTGAGCTAACTTTTTTACACTCACTACCGGAAAATCGATGTTTGCCGTGCGTTTCGATTTTTGCCGTGCGCTTTATATCGGGCGCACGACAAAGATGTAAGGTATCGGATGTCCGTAGCCTAAGAGGGGGAGGGGGTGAATAGAGGGGGTATAAATGGGTGAGTGGAGGGGGTATAAATAGCCCGGCGTCAAAGAGCCCGTTGGCTAACTCTGAAAACTGTACCACCGGATGAACCGATGGTCTCTTTTCCATAGGCGTCGGTTGATCCGGTGCCCTCCACGTCACTTAGCCGTTGCAAATCTGCTGACGATATTCATCCGATGTTTGCACCGACGGTCGTCTTGCCTAGCCGTCGGTTCATCCGGTGCTGATGGGTTCGCGGCCAAAACCTCTCTCTGTTAGCAACACGCGACCGCGTCGGATGAACCGCTGCTAAAACCTATATGTCCATCGGTTCATCCGGTGCTGAAGAGCTTCACTCCCGGACCTCTCTGTTAGCTGATATGATGCCGTCGGATGAACCGCTTCTCACCCATCGGTTCATTCGGTGCTACTGATTTCTGCAGACTTGGTCTTTTGATTCATCCGGCGCAACTAGAAATGAGGGCGTCGGTTGATCCAGTGAACATAATGTTGACTCCAGTCTTCACGCAGTGTACTGCTTCATCCGGCACTTGCACCGACGCTTGCCTCCCACGTACCATCGGTTCATCCGACGGTGCACTTTTATTCTATTTCCTCTTTGTCGGTTTAGCCTCAAAATATATACTATCTTCTCATTTTTGCATATTGTATTTTTGCATCTTTGGGACCTAGAAGTGTCTACAAAGACATGCTAAACAATATCGTTAGTCCCATTGATCATGTTTTCATTAGTCACCAAAATCAAACTTTGAACAAATGGCATATGAGGCCATATTCGCTACAAAAGAGCACGTTTTGCCGTGCGTTTTTGATGGCACACGGCAAAGACAGACTCTTTGTCGTGCATTTTATTTTCCGGCGCACGGCAAACAATCTTTGCCGCGCGTTTTATTTTTGAGCGCATGGCAAACTATTTTTTTGTTCCTCCACCGTGGCGGTAAACGGCCGTTAGCCTTTGCCGTGCGTCACGTGAAGACGCACGGCAAATACATTCTCTTTGCCGTGCGTTTCTCTTCGGTGCACGACAAACATATACCTTTGTCGTGCGTTTTGCTAAAGCGCACGACAAAGTATTTCTAAAAAAACTTGATTTTTGTACTTCTTTTTATTTCTCCACTTCAAAAACATTATTTTGTACTCTATATGTCAATTTTATACCTATCTCGATAAATTTACTACTTTTAACAATTATGTGTCACTTAAAGAATTTGTGCCTAATACGTCAAATTTGAACTGCAAGTGCATAAAGTAATAAAGTGAAGTTTGTGTAAAAATGATATTCATATAATTGAATCATTTTTAAGACCTTATTCATAAAATTGGTTGAAATTTTGAATATTTTGTTCGTGAATCATGAAAATCCACATGCGGTTGCAATGTTTTTTAATTGTATAAAATGCAAATAAAGTTTGAAAATCATGAGATTCGTCAAGAGCTCATGATATCTTATGGGAAACTTGTGATAAATCATATAGAGTGTTTTGAGCAAGTCGTCATGGATGATGTTTAGAAACCGAAGTATCTCACTAGAAGTTTCAGAGTCACTACTAGGGAAAGAGAATTTGGTCCCAGGCAGATTTTCACATTAGTACCGGTTATTTTGCCGCCTGGTACTAATGTGAATAAGAGCCGGTACTAATGTGTCATGCGAAGAAAGAGCCTCGCGGAGCCCTCATGTGACCGACTTTAGTACCGGGTGTAGGCTAGGACCGGTACTAATGTCAAGACATGGATTCCACTACTAATGTGGTCAAACCACATTAGTACCGAGTGGGAACTAGCCCCAGGTACTGCGGCACATTAGTGCCGGTGGAATAGAAGCCTCGGTGCTGATGGCATGCCACCTCTCCCCGCGTCTTTTTTCGCTAAGTCCCGCGGCCACACACCGCCCCTCTCTCCGATGGACTTCGTATAAATAGCGGAGAGGTGGATGGCATCTCTCTCTCTTGGACTCTAGGTTTTCCTCCCAGATTGCTCCTCGAACTACTTTTTCCTCTGTATTCCTTAGGCTAGATTCTTGTATAGACTCTGACCTCTGGATGTATGAAAGCATTCGGCGTTGCGGTGATCTCCTAGTCCTCTGTGATTTTCGTGTCATTTTCGGGGCTATTTTTGGGGAGTTTCGTTCTTCGCTCGACTCGGGGATTTGAGGGCGTTTTCCTTCGGATTTCTTTGAGGAGATCATGGGTGGATGCCTTCTGCATCTTTGTGTGTGATCTTAACACCTCAAACGTCGTGGAGAGCCTTCGATTCGTGAGTTTTTGCCCGGAGTTCAAGTTCTTGTTGGTTGCTTGTGTGATCTGCGATTCCCGGTGATTCAGGGAGTTAGAGGTCGAGATTTTTGGGGCATAGCATCCTTGTGTGACACTTTTCATCTCCCCAAAATATTATCTCGAGAGCTTCAATCGTTTGGGAGATCCGGTGATGAGTTCGTAGAGTTGACCCCGCGGGTCGGGCGTTTTTGGTTCTGTTCGTGGCTCGCAGACAGTCCGCGTAGTGGCCACGGACAGTCCACGCGTCCAGAAGTTCGTCACGTGTTCTTGCACGTCTTCGTTTCGATCCATTTCGGCCCTAGGGTTTTGTTGCGTGAGGTTTGGCGGACAGTCCGCAAGTGCTTCACGGACGGTCCGCGTGGCCAAGTTTTCGTCTGGGGTTAGGGTCGTTTTGTCTGGGGTTTCCAGCGAGCAGGACGGACGGTCCGCGCTGCCCACACGAAAAGTTCTGACATCGGCATCCGCAGGCATAGCCGCATCCAATTTCGTGGTTCGCCTCGTGGTTCGGTTGCTCATTTCGGACAGTCCGCAAGGTAGGTCCGGACAGTCCGACGTACACTAGCGGACAGTCGCCTGCATTCAGAATCAGTCCGCTCGGTTCCAAAGGTCAAGTGCTTTGGTGCTTCTGCTCTTTGCTCTGAGGCTTGCTTCTTGATCTTCTAGGCTTGTGTGTGTCTTGTTTGAAGCTTTCTTTGTGTGTGCGAGTACTTGGAGTGGCAATCGGGGTTTAGGCCGAGTTCGACCTTCGGGAAGAATTTTTATCGACTCCCATTCACTCCCCCCTCTCTGGTCGTCCTTTTCGGTCCTTCAATTGGTATCAGAGTCGGTTACGGATCTTCTTGATTCTAACCAGTCTAAGATCCAAAGATGGGCGATTACGGTAAGGGGTCGGGTCCTCCGCACTTTGATGGCAAGAATTACCCGATATGGGAGAGGCGCATGGGTGCGTTTTTGCGAGGGAAGGGAACTCTTATCTGGGAGGTCACTCAGAATCCTCATTATGTCATCCCGAGATAGTTTTCTCGCCTGTGATCGCGAGACATGTGTGAGGCCAACAGCAAGGCCGTTGATTACGTGTTCCGTGCTCTCTGTGCCTCGGAGTTCGAGCGAGTGTACGGAGAGAATGTGGTCGGAAAGATTTGGCTCAAGTTGAGAAATGCTCATGTTGGCAATTCCCAAGTGCAAGCCCGTTTGTTTTCCACTTCTGGGAGAGTAGTGCGAGAACTTCACTCATCTCCCGGTGAGTCGACCGATGCTATGTTTCAGTGCTTCACTAGCATAGTCAACAACATGAGGGCCAATGTGACATTGCTCCCATACACGGATCATGATCAAGCTATCAAGCTTTTGCATGCCCTGGATAGGTCGTGTGGCAAGGTCGAGGCCATTGAGGAGTCGGCGTGTATGATGCGCTAGATGAGTTGTTTTCCAAGCTCAGTCTTGAGAGGTTGATCGTGGCTTGAGAGCCAAGAGCGAAACTGATCCTCATAGTTTGGCTCTTGTCTCAGGATCGAGGTCTAACACTAACTCTAGTGGTTTCTCTTTGTCTTGTCTTGTGTCATTGCCAGATGAGGATTTTGAGGTGCTGAGCGAGGACGATCTCGCCTTGTTGAGCAAGAGGTTTGGCCGGATGTACGAGAACCGCAAGAATGCAAGGCGGAGCTCGGGGATGTGCTATCGGTGTGGGAAGCACGGGCACTTCATCGCCGAATGCCACAAGCCATGGAGATCAAGAACGACTACAAGGCAAGCCCAAGCACGACTACAACAAGCACCGCTCCCGGAACGACTACAAGGACAAGCACAAGGACAAGGGCGAGAGAAGGCACAAGAAGAGTGGCGGCCACAAGAAAAAGACCACTCGAGCGATGATGGCCGGAGTGAGCGACATCGACTCGACATCAAGTGATGCTTCTTCCGACTCGAGCAGCGAGAAAGAGCAAGAGAAGCGCAAGGACAAGCGGCACACGGGCAAGAACTTCACCGGCCTAAGCTTCGTCGCACAACGTGGATTTTGCGGCATGGCGCACTCCAAGAAGGGTGAGAGGCACAGCTCGGATTCGAACTCCGATTCCGATGAAGAGGTACGACAAAATCCCAACTTCTTGCTAGAGGAGAATGCTAGGCTCAATGAGTTGCTTGATAACCGTGATGATGTGCTTAGAAAGACCAACAAGGAGAAGAGGGAATTTAGGTCTTTGTTGGGTGATGCTAAGGATAAAATAGCGGAGCTTGAATCCTTGCTTGTGGATGCTAGAAATGATATAGGCTCTTTGAAATCTGCTCCTGTGGTGTCGGATGAGATTGATTGTGGTGACTATTCAGTTTTTCTTGCTGATTTGACTGCTCTCAAGGAGAAGCATGCCTCTACTTTGGAGGAACTAGATGTGATTAGGATCGAGTGTGATGAATTAAAATCTAGGCCAGCTTTGTTGGGTGCTTGTACCTCATGTCCTGTTTTGCATGCTAGGCTAGATGAGTCTCACACTAGAATTGTTTCTCTTGAGGCAGCATTGAAAGCTCCTTTTCCTACATCATGTTCAACCTATGAAATGCATGCTTTGAAAAATATAGAACTTGCACACTATGTTGACCGTTTGCAGGATGAAAATGATGAGCTTAGGAAATTGATGAGTTGGTTATGCGGGCATGAGCCACAATTGAGTTTGATGTTGGCTCGGTTCAAGAGGTTTGATGGTCGCGGCGTTGAGGGCGACAAGTGTGGTGAGAAGAGTGGTGAGGAGAAGAGAAAGCCGGAGACTCCTACTCCACCACACACCATACCCATGAACAAATATGCACCCAAGCCAAACCACCCGAGAAACAAGCTTGATACAACCCAGGCACCCACCAAGTGTTCCCCAGAAAATGAGAATTACCGAAGCCCATCAAGTTTGTGAGCAACCTGGGTAATGTCTTTGAGAGCAAGTCAAGAGAGAAAGTGGTTGAGAAGCCCACAGAAAAGACACGCCTTGCCACACCGATCCGCTTCCATTGTGAGTATTGTGGGAGGGATGGGCATAAGGATGAGTTGCTTTAAGGAGGAAGAGATGAGAGGTTTGCTAGGGAGATGGCAAACAAGGGACGGTACCACCTTTCTCGTGGTGTGCACGAGCCTCGTGAGGGCCTCTACCTAAGGGTGAGGTGTATGTGCGTACAGTTCCCACTCAAGGAGGTGGAGGTGTGTTTCCTCAGAGAGATAGGCGTGTTGGATTTGGGCGTGGTGAGTTGGCTCGACGTGCTCCTTCTCGTGAACGTTACGAGTTTGGGAGGCACGATCGGAGCTTTGGGTCTCAGATGGACTATAGGCCATGTTTTCCCCTCGTGGTGCGCGTACTCCTCCAAAGGAGACGTGACAGTCCTTTGGTGGTAGGCGTGAGAGGGCTCCGCCTAGAGGTTTTGGTAGGATGGATTTTGCTAACCCTTCTTTTGAGCAAATGGCTCGACACTGGTTTGACTCTTTTGGTACTAACCCCAGTGTTGAGTCGCTTGCTCATTCTCGCTCGTTTTTTATTACGGTGGGAGGCTTGGAGAACTTTTGGTTGATCGACTCGGTTGCTCACGACACATGACCGGAGATCGTGGGTGGTTCTCAGCCTCACCCGGTACAAGGGAGTACATCACTTTCGGGATAATGGGCGAGGATGAGTGCTTGAAGGTATGGTGAAGGTGAGTAGCAAGGTGACCTTAAGAAGTGTGGCCCTGGTCAAGTCACTTGGTTTTAACCTATTGTTGTCGGTATCTCACCATTACGGACGAAGGTTTTGAGGTTCGTTTTAAGTCGGTGCTTCTCGTGTGCTTGATTCTCGAGGCGACCTTGTCTCACGATCGTCCCCGAGGGTCAAATCTTTTCGGATTTTTCCCGGTCTGGTCCTCCTCGATGCTTTGTTCTTGGCGTTTCATGGCATAGGAGGTTGGGACACTTGAGCTTTGAGTTGCTTTCCGCTTGAGTGGTCTTGATCTTGTCAGGATTGCCTAAGTTGAAATTCGAGAAGGATTTGGTTTGTGCTTCTTGTCGGCATGGAAAGATGGTTGCTGCTTCTCACGCCCCTCTGACTGCGGTCATGACCGAGTGACCTTGTGAGCTGTTGCACATGGATTTGGTTGGGTTAGCTCGTGTTCGCTCTGCGGGTGGGAAGTGGTATGTTCTTGTGGTTGTTGATGGTTTTTCGAGGTACTCTTGGGTTTTATTTTTGGAGGATAAGAGCGAGACATTTGGCTTTGTTCGGGACTTGATCTTGAGGTTGAAGAATGAGAGACATGGAGATGCCATTCGAGCTATACGCAGTGACAATGGCACAGAATTTAAGAACTCTCATTTTGATGCCTTTTGTAGTGATCTTGGTCTCGATCATCAATATTCTTCTCCATACGTCGCTTGCCAGAATGGCGTAGTGGAGAGGAAGAACCGAACCCTTTGTGAGATGGCCAGGACGATGCTCGATGAGCACAAGACTCCTAGGCGTTTCTAGGCCGAGGCGGTCAATACCGCTTGCTATGTCTCAAATCACATCTTCCTTCGTGCCTTTAAGAAGAAGACCTCTTATGAGCTGATGCATGGACGACAACCCAAGGTGAGTCACTTTAGAGCATTTGGTTGCAAGTGTTTCATTCTGAAGAAGGGCAAGTTGGATAAGTTCGAGTCTAGATGTTCAGATGGTATCTTTCTCGGTTATGCGATTCACTCTAGAGCATATCATGTGCTCAACCTTGACACTAATCGAATCATGGAGACTTGCGAGGTTACCTTCGACGAGACACAACCATGTAGCTCTTCTGCTTTTGAGTGTGCAGGTGACGAGGAGATTGGAGCTAGAATCTTTGAGGATGAGCAAGATGGAGATGGAGATGAAGACGATGATGGAGGTGATGCTCCCATGGCTGATCGTGTACGTGCTACTTCCACTACTACTACGACGATCGAGGATGGTACATCCCCTACACCCACTACGACTGAGGCTGTTCGAGTGGAGGCTGTTGCTGAGGGGGAGATCGTGTCCAGGTGAGAGGCTCCGCGGCGGGTACAAGTTGATCACCCACCAGCGACGATCATAGGTGACCTTCATGAACGTACTACACGGTCGAGGTCAAGGAATACTTCTCATTTCGCTCACTCTGCTTTTGTCGCGTCGTTTGAGCCCAAAGATATTCGACACGCTTTGTCTGACGAGAATTGGGTGAATTCCATGCATGAGAAGTTGGAGAATTTTGAGAGAAACCAAGTGTGGGTGTTAGTCGATCCACCACCAAATTACCATCCCATAGGTACCAAGTGGGTGTGGAAGAACAAAGAGGGTGAGAATGGGATGGTTGTGAGAAACAAGTCGAGGTTGGTGGCGCAGGGGTTCAATCAGAAGGAGGGGATAGATTATGAGGAGACATTTGCTCCTGTGGCCCGTTTGGAGGCAATTAGGATCCTTCTAGCCTTTGCCATGGTTAAAGGGTTCAAGTTGTACCAAATGGATGTCAAGAGTGCTTTCTTGAATGGGGTGATAGAGGAAGAAGTGTATGTGAGGCAACCCTCGGGGTTTGAGAGTGAGAAATACCCACACCGTGTATACAAACTCCAAAGAGCGCTCTATGGGTTGAAACATGCACCTAGAGCTTGGTATGGCAGGTTGAGAGGGTTCTTCTTTGAGTAAGGGTTTGTGATGGGCAGTTGATAAGACCATGTTTCTCCTTAAGCATGGGAATGACCTTTTGATTGTTCGGATATCGTGGATGACATAATCTTTGGTGGCTCTTCTCATGATCTTGTTGCAGTTGCAGATGACATGAGTAGAATTTGAGATGTCCATGATGGGCGAGCTGCAGTTTTCTTGGGCCTCCGGATCAAGCGGTGCAAGGACGGATGTTTGTACATCCGAAGTACACCAGGGACATGGTGAAGAAGTTTGGCATGAACGACTCCAAGCCGCTGACTACACCGATGAGTACCACTACGGCTTTGGGACGTGGATGAGGATGGCGAACCGTGGACGGAAGAATCTGGGCATGATCGGCTCCCTCCTCTACTTGACGGTGGCGAGGCGGACATACGATTCGGTGTGTGTCGTGTGCTCGTTTTCGACTTCTCGAGGACTTCACATCGGCAGTCAAGCGGATTTTTTAGGTACTTGAACTACACTCTTGAGTTTGGTCTTTGGTATTCTGCCTCCTCGACACTCAGACTTCACGGGTACTCCGATGCTGATTTTCTTTGGGTGTCGATTGGACCGCAAGTCTACCTCACGGGTGTTGTCGGTTCCTTGGTTCTTCTTTGGTCTCTTGGTCATCTACAAGCAATCCGGTGTAGCCCATCCACTCTGAGGCCGAGTATGTAGCTGCTGCTAGTTGTTGTTCCCAGCTACTTTGGATGACCTACACCATGAATGATTTTGGTGAGGAGTGCTCCTAGGTTCCACTTTTTGCGTGATAGCACCGATTGCCATAAGTGTAGCCAAAAATCACTGTCCTTCACTCCAAAAGCGAAACACATAGAAGTGAGGTACCACTTTTAGGGACAATGTTGAGAAGGAAACATATCTTTGTCTATGTCCCTACCCAAGATCAGCTAGCCGACATTTTCACCAAACCGCTTGATCAAGTCACTTTCACTCGCTTGCGGGGTGAACTTGGGGTGTGCTTTCCTTTCTAGCTGGGTCTTGGAGCTTCTCATGTATATATGTGTCATATGTTCATTTTGTTGCATTGCATTCATGCATTTTACTTTCAGTACAAAACGGTAGGATAGCCATCTTTGGATCACTTGTGCTAGGAATGAGCTTCTCTTATATACATTGATCATTGATGTGCTATATGTGTGATATTGCATGTTTGGTAAATTGTGGATGTGAATGCTATGCTCTTGATGGTTTTGCCATATACTTATGTTGAGATAGCTTTCTTTTGATGAAAATGCTAAAATTGTGTCTCTCATGAGTAGATGCTTGTCTATGCTCAATTTGTGCTTAAATGCCTATATCATGTTTAGTTTGTGCTTGAGAATCATGTTCTCTTTGCTTGGGGTCAAAGACCTTTTGTCATTGTAAATGTTTAGCCCTTTTGCATGCTTGGGGAGGAGCATAAGCTTCTTTTTGCCGCAAAGGCACTTCATGTACCATGTTTAAACTTGAAAATGAAATTGGTGTGTGAATTGCCTTATGCTTGAAAAATGAGCTCCTAATCATGTTTTTATGTTTTGATATTCATATCTTGGGTGCTAAACCAGTAGCATGTTGTCTACCATGAGAAGTCTCATTTTAAGAAGTAGACACATGGCACGGTAGCTTTAACATGACTTGAATAGCTTGTGGGCATTTATAATGATCTTGTGATGAGAATTTGTGATCTTGCATAAACTTTGGATGATCTAGTGTATTTGTGCCCAAATTGCCATGGATAGGATCTTGCTCATGAGATGAATATTTCTTTGTGAAAATTGCTTAAAATTGCTTTTAGTCATGTCACATGCTTATATGTCTCTACCTTCTTGATGGCAATGTGCTACCTACACCATATCTACTTTGCTTGCTCTATGTCTCATGTGTACCATTTTGTTGTGCTCTTTGTATATTTGAGAAGCTTGGTAGATTGTATATATGCTTTGATATGCATTATTCATGAAAACAAGGAGAAGAGTTTCATATACCTTGATTCATGCATTGTCAACAAGGGGGAGACGTGCTTTGCATTTGAGAGAGTTTTGGGATATATTCATGCAAGGGGGAGAATTTTCATGCCATGTGAGGAGAAAAATTGAGAAGAAGAGGTTGCATTTGCTCAGGGGGAGTTTGCATATGTGCAGGGGGAGCTCCTTTGAATTTTTCCTGAGTTCTGTGCTTTGTGATGTGCTCTTTGAGAGTTTTGTTTTGTCTCGGCTGTGTCAAGCCGTTGCCCTTGTCTTAGGGGGCGAGACTTGGTCTGGCGAGTGATCTTGTTTTCGCTTGTTCTTTGGCTTTGGATCACTTGCTTTGGAGGTTTGTGTTCGTGGTTGTTTTCTTTTCTTTTTCTCTATGTGATTTCTATGGGTGTTGTCAATGCACTCATCAAGGGAGATTGAGGACCAGGTGTGTCCAGGACCGGTGGAGGGTCGCTCCTTAGTGATGAGTGATTGACAACGTTGTGTGGACTGATGCTTGGCTAAGTGTGCAGGTACAGGTTGCGGCTTGACTCGTGTTGGTGCAGGTGAAGAACAAGCGTGAAAGGCCTTAGCCGTGGCGGCCTCCGGGTGATGGAGTGGCAAGTAGGCTTGGTTCGATGGACCCGGTGGCCGATGGTGGTCAAGTCTGCGAGCCGTGCGGTGCAAGGCTGGCGGGTTGAAGTGAACATGGGCGGTGCAAGGTAGCGGATGGAGAAGCTTGCACGCGGGTTTGTTGGTTTGCCCACAAAACCATCGGTGGAGTTTCTCGGTTTGGGCCTCAAAACCAAGCCCGGAGGCCCAGGCGACGGAGTCGGTGATCCGGAGCTTGGGAAGTTTCGAGGGAGGGCACGTGGGCGTGATCGCGGGGTTTGTGTCGAGTTGAAGCAAGCCGCGGATGGAAGCGTGTCCGTCAGGATGAAAACTTGACCAAAATGCCCCTGAGGGGTTGTATCTTCATTTCAAGTTCTAGGGGTAGCGTGGTCATTTACCTCCCTCCGATGGACTTCGTATAAATAGCGGAGAGGTGGATGGCATCTCTCTCTTGGACTCTAGGTTTTCCTCCCGTAGATTGCTCGAATCGCTTCTTTTCCTTTGTATTCCTTAGGCTAGATTCTTGTATAGACTCTGACCTCTGGATGTATGGAAGTATTCGGCGTTGCGATGATCTCCTGGTCCTCTGTGATTTTCGTGTCATTTTCAAGGCTATTTTTGGGGAGTTTCGCTCTTCGCTCGATTCGGGGATTTGAGAGCGTTTTCTCCTTGGATTTCTTTGAGGAGATCATGGGTGGATGCCTTGTGCATCTTTGTGTGTGATCTTGACTCCTCAAAGCGCGTGGAGAGCCTTGATTCGTGAGTTTTTGCGGAGTTCAAGTTCTTGGTGGTTGCTTGTGTGATCCACGCGATTCTCGGTGATTTAGGGAGTTAGGGGTGAGATTTTTGGGGCATAGCATCCTTGTGTGGCGCTTTTCATCTCCCAAAATCTTGTCTCAGAGCTTCAACGTTTGGGAGATCGGTGATGAGTTTTGGAGTTGACCGCGGTCGTTTTAGTTACATTGCTCGTGGGCCGGTCCCGTACATGACGCGGATCCGCGTCGGAGTTAAATCGCGTGTTCTTCGTGTTCTTGGCGTCGCGTTTCGATCCGTTGGCCCTAGGGTTTTGTTGCGAGGTTTGGCGGATCGCGAGTACTTCCGCGGGCGATCGCGTGGCCAAGTTTTATGAGGTTAGGCGTTTATGCAGGGTTTCAGCGGCGAGGGCGGACGGTCCGCTGCCTCACACGATCCAGCGACAGCAGCGGGCGATCCGCCGTGACCCGGACAGTCAATTCGAAGGACCTCTGGTGGTTCGGTTGCTCATTTCGGACAGTCCGCGAGGTAGGTTCGGACAGTCCGCCGTACACTAGCGGACAGTCCGCCCGTACCAGCCGGACAATCCGCGCCTGGCGGTTCCAGATTTTGCCAAGTGCTTAGGTGCTTCCGCTCTTTGCTCCTAGGCTTGCTTCTTGATCTTCTAGGCTTGTGTGTGTCTTGTTTGGAGCTTCCTTTGTGTGCGTGAGTACTTGGAGTGGCAATCAGGGTTTAGGCCGAGTTCAACCTTCGGAAAGAATTTTTATCGGCTCCCATTCACTCCCCTCTCTCTGGTCACCCTTTTCGGTCCTTCAACAGGCCTGAGTACTTTGTTGTCATGAGTTGAGTTTGGCGCATGTCGATGGCCTAATCCAGTCGGCCGGAGTAAATTACTGAGAGGAGTTGTGTGCCGCACATGTCGATATCCCAATCCGAGTTGGTCATCGTTGTTGTAGTTTTTTTTCATAAGTTTTATTACTCCGGGTTTTCATCATTTTTTAATATAATCGTTAGCTCTTCTGTTTAGTTTGTTTAAAATATTAGTGCTTATGGTGTGAAGAAAAATCTGACCGGGCAGAGTTGTCTCAGAGACTAGTTGTGAGGTCTACTTTGTTGTCCCAATCAGACTGGTCTGAGTACTTTGTTGTGATTAGTTTAGTTTGCCGCATATGTCGATGGTCTAATTCGACCAACCGGAGTACTCCCTCCGTCCTAAAATATAAGGCACTTTGGTTTGTCCTAAGTCAAACTATTCTAAGTTTGACTAATTTTATAGTGAAAAATATTAATAATTACTATATCAAATAATTAAATTATGAAAGTATACTTCATAATAAATATAATGATATTCATCTCACATCGTAAATGTTATTGCTCTTTTCTATATAGTTGGTCAAAGGTAGACTGGTTTGATTTAGGACAAACGAAAGTGCCTTATATTTTAGGACAGAGGGAGTAGTTTGTTAAGAGAAGTTGTGTGCGGTGCATGTCGTTGTCCGTAAAACAAAAAAAAAAGCTTAGCACATCATGTAGTGTGCTTGGGGTCTCAAGAATTCGTTTTGAGTTTGAAAGATTGCTAGCCACATGTTCCACATGGCTCGATGGCGTTGACGCACATGGATATTTAAAGGTCGCTAATTCTTAGTCCCACAATCGATGTGGAATCATTATACTAACTGTACAATGAATGGGTTTATTAGGGAGGTTGGAGGTTGATGAGGCCCAACATAGGGGGAAAAATCGTTAGCATAACCGGCCCAAAATATGGTGTTAGCGCAAAAAAAAATTGATAAAGGATAAAACCGACTTTTATGTTCTCATGGTGGATATATATAGTATCAAAGGTTCCTAAAAGTTTTTAGATTCTGATCCTCAACAAATAGGAGCTCAAAAAACACAAGAAAGAACATTCCAAGACAGAAAATAACTAGAAGACTAAGCTTCATTCTTCTTCTTTGTCCAATGCTTCTACCTTGTGTTGTCTTTATGCATTGCCAATCCATCACACGCATCTTTCGTCTGCTTAGAAAGTCTAGCATTTAAACATCCTTGACAATGCGGCAAGTGCAAAACAAAATTAAGAAAAAACTTAAATAGGGGCAAAAACAAAAAAAAGCTTAGCACATCATGTAACGTGCTCGAAATCTCTATAGTCCGTTGAGTTTGAATTTGAAAGATCGCTAGCCACACGTTTCACGTGGCTTGACAGTGTTGCTGCGCATGGATATTTACAAGTCGCTAATGCTACTCCGAAAGTCGATGTGGAACAATTATATTAACAGAGGCCAACATATTTCGAGGGCAGTACCGGCTTACAATGAATGAACGGGTTCAGGGAGATGGATCAATGAGGCAGCCCAACATAGGCAAAAATCGTGTGAGCGAGCATAACCAGCCCACAAGACCGCAGGCAGGACATGGGCCCATTCGGTGCACGGTATGTTGTGCTGATCGAATTGTTTTATAAAAAACAAAAAAGATGCTAAGCACATCATTTAGCATGCTTGAAATTCTCAATAACTTGTTGAGTTCGAAAGATCGCTAACCACGCCTTCCACGCGGTGTGATGTTCGTTGCTGCACGGTGATATTTAAAAGTTGTTAGCCTACTTCCACAACCAATGTGGTATTTTCATGTTCTTAAACCGAAGAGACACGACAAACGCATTCTCGAGAGCAGAATGGGTTCACGAGCCCACGTACAGTAGAAGTCTAGTGCCACGGCCTAATACAGGCGCCTTTTGTAGCCAACATAACCTCATATATCATTTGTTTAAGTTTGATTTTGGTGATTAATGACAACATGATCAATGGGACTAACCGTATTGTTGAACATGTCTTTGTAGACATTTCTAGGTCCCATGAATGCAAAAATACCACATGCTAAAATGAGAAGATAGTGTATTTTTAAGGGTCAAAACCGTAAAAGAAAAATAAGAAAAGAGCACCGTCGGATGAACGGCACGATGGGTGGAAACAGCGCCTGCAAGCACAGGATGAAGCGGTACACTGCGTGAAGACTGGAGTTTACTTGAAGTACACCGGATGAACCGACACCCCCTATTTTAGTTGCGCCGGATGATTGCCAGTGAAGAAACAACTGAGATAGCTGCACCGGATGAGCCGACGGTCTGTTGACTGGCACCGTCGGTCTATCCGATGATTAGAGAGATCCAGACAGAGAGGAGCTGGCACAGGAAGCAGTTGCACCGGATGAACCGGCGAGCTAAGCATCGGTTCATCCGGCGGCCACATGTTTGCTAACAGAGAGGTATTTGGCGCGGAGTCTTCAACACCGGATGAAACGACGCACCGTCGATTGAAGCATCGGATGAATATTGTCAGCAGATTTGCAACGGCTAAGTGATGTGGAGCGCACCGGATGAACCGACGCCTATGGAAAAGAGACCATCGGTTCATCCGGGCTTGTAGCCAACTCTTTGGACGCCTTGGGCTATTTATACCCCCTCTACTCACCCATTTGAAGTTGCTGGAGTGTGTGGAAGTGCAGAAGAGTTCAAGACACATAGAAGATCATATCCAAGCCATCCAAGTGCTAAATTGCTCATCCATAGACTTACACTTGCTTTGTGTGTGTGCTTAGTGCTAGGTTTAGCTTAGAGTTGAGTGAGTGCAAGGTGTGCCTACCTTGTGAGGTGATTCTCGAGTGGATCAAGTTGTACGAGGTGCGCCAGAAGCCTTAGAGCCTAGGTGGCTCTCCGGCAAACGTCTTCGACCCTCCGGCTTGGTGTGGAGCGCCGAGGACACTTTGTGCGGGGGATGTGGAGACCCCCTTCCCTTGGTGGAGAAGCTCCTTAGTGGAGGCGGCATCAAGGTGACCAAGGGAGCTTGGCGAGTGCCTTCGTGGCGAGCCTTTGTGGCAAGTCAAGTGGTGCTCTTCGGAGAGACTTGGTGACCGGGAAGCAATACTCTTATGTAGAGTGCTTCAACAACGTGAACTAGAGGTGGCTTAGTGCCTACCGATACCACGAGATAAATTGCGTGTCAAAAGTTTGCTTCCTCTCATCCCCTTTACGTTTCCGCATTACATTCTTGCAATCCGTGCTTGCCTTTACTTTTCTAGAGTAGTATCATGATAGGATTGGTTATAAGTTGTAAAATTTGCTTTGGGATGGGAGTTTCACACTAGAACAACCTTAGTTGCACATCTAGGTAGCATGTTCTAGTTTATGTTTTATTCAAAATAGTGAAAGTCATAGGTTAAAGGTTTAAGTTGCCTAATTCACCCATTCCTCCTCTTAGGCTACGAGCATCCGATTCCTTACACCCTTGCGATAATTGGCCACGTAACCAACAGTTATATTACATAATACACACGTTGAAGACTAGGTCAACACATCGTTCTGCGGCCAGCATTGCTACCAGTGTAGTACGATCGAGTAGCTGACACGGGCGTGTTCAGATTGGTAGAAATTTTAGGAGAAATTTTTTAGATTCCTTTTAAGACTTATTAGGAGTATTAAACATATATTAATTACAAAATTAATTATACGGATGGACGCAAAATCGCGAGACGAGTCTATTAGAACTAATTAATATGTCATTAGATATTGTTTATTATAGCACGACGTTGTCTAATCATAGCATAATTAGACTCATTAGATTCATCTTGAAAAATTAGAAGGGTTATGAAATGAGTTTTGTTATTAATTCACGTTTAATACTCTTAATTGGTGCTGAAGGACCGATTAGGCGACCAGAGAGGGGGGGTTGAATGGGAGCCGATAAAAAATTCTCCGATGAGAACTTCGGCCTATACCCCGAATTCGCTACCGAAACGATCTACACACAACTTGTCAAGATCACGTTGTCACTGAGAGTACTACTGATCCTAGGAGCAAGTTCTCCTCCACAAACAACCACTCAACACCGTCGTAGAAAGTCTGCACGACCTGCTGCCTGGACTACACCGGTCAGACCGATGGCACCGGTCAGGCCGATCAGCTGCACCGGTCAGGCCGGTGTCTCTAACAACCGCACAGAACCGTTCTAGAAAGCCTCAACGATGCCTCTAGGCTCTAGAATAAAAACCAACTCAAACCAAAGAAGCGACGAGCACAAGAAGCTTCACCAACCGAGGCAAATCAACGCAATTCTTGCCAAGAACTGACCTTGGGAAACTTACAACAATTCCACACTAAACCAAACGTTCACCCGAGCCAAAAGCCCACAAAGGCTTGCACCAATCTGACCGGTGTGTTGCACCGGTCTGACCGGTCACGCCTAGGCTGCTCGGGATGAACTCCACCCGCGGGTCAACTCCAAGAATCCAACCGCCCGATCTTCCGATTCGCTCCATGGATTCAAGAGAAACTTCAGAGAAGGTAAGAATACCTCATGGATGAACTCTTGCTCGAATCTCAAGCCCCAAAACTCTCTAGAAAGGAAGAACCACAAATCTCGTGCCTCTACCTCAAGAACACGAAGAACTCCGAAAACCCCGAAATCGAAGGACTTTCCACAAGATTTGAGGGGCAAGATCACCACGAAAAGAGGCACAACAACCTCATGTGTGATTCCCACTACTAATCCCGCAAAGAAATGCCTCCAACAACGCCCCACGAAATTCCCACAAAAAGGCTACGAAAATACACAAAAAGAAAAGCCACCGGAATCACAAGCAAATCACAAGGGACAAAGACGATGAACTCCAAACCTTCCATACATAACGAGGAAAGATTCTTTACAAAGAGGCTAGCAACCTTTCTTCATCCTACCCACTTGAGATTTGCAATTTAGCTCTAGCTAGCCTATGAAAACTAAGAGCGGGAAAAACCAAAGGGTCCAAATGATTAGGGTTCCAAGAGTTAGCTGTCATCCACCTCTCCAAAGACAATATATGGGCGGAGGAAAATGACTAAACTACCCCTAGTGCATAAAAATAAGATACACGCCCACCGAGGGTAATTTGGGTAATCGTGTCGAATCTCTATCGGACGGATGCGCATCGACCGCAAGCCCACTTCACTTCCACGCAAGCTTTACGATCATGTCGCGTGTCCTCCGCTTCAAAACTTCCGGACGTCCACGGCTCACACCGGTCAGACTGGTGCTCCCCACCGGTCAGACCGACCTAATGCAGTCTGCTACGCTCCGGCCTTCGGTCTTGGCTTTGAGGCTCAACATGTGGCCAAACCACTGCAAACCTCGCGGACTTGGTGCAGCCTCCACGCCAATCCCACTCATGACTTGGCCGCCACGGTCGTCCTGGCTTGGTGTTGGTTTTGTGGCCAACCCAACAAACCTCGCGTGAAGACTTCGGTTGTTAGCCGCTACCCTGCACCGGCTCCTTATTCCCGACCTCGTCTTGCTCTTCTTGCCACAAAGCGGCCCACACTTGATCCCGTTGGCTACCGGGTCCCTCGAACTAAGTCTACTTATCTCTCTACACTAGGAGGCCACACATGCATAGACCTTTCGCACTCGTTCTTCACCTGCACCACGCGAATCAAGCCGCAACCTGCACCTGCAATACTAGCCCAAGAGTTAGACCACACCACGTTGTCAATCACTCATCACTAAGGAGCGGTCATCCACCGGTCCTCGGACGCACACAGGTCCTCAATCTCGCCTTGATGACTGCATTGATAACACACATTGTCACTGATAATAGTTAACAAAAAGAAAAAGAAAAGAAATGAATGAAAACTCAAACAAGCGATCAAAAGCCGAAACAAAGGTGAAAACAAGAACACTTGAAAGAGGAAAATCTTGGTCCCCTAAGGCAAGAGCAACATCTCAACACAACCGAGACAAAATAACCTCACGACAAAGGAGCAAAACCACCAAAGCAAGAACTCAGACAACACAAGGAGCTCCCCCTAAACACATGCAGGCTCCCCAGAGCAAATGCAAGCTCCTCCTGAACAAATGCTTGCAAAACTTGCCATGCCATAGAGCAGTTCATCAGCTCGGCTCTGACCGGTCAGACCGGTGCCCATCACCGATCAGAGACCAACATTCCCAGATTTCTGCTCGACCGGTCAGACCAGTGACCATTGACCAGCCATGCCAGTGACCAACAAAGCCCAGAACTTTCCTGAAACCACCTGAAAACCCTCTAAATGCATTCAGAAATGTTTTTCCTTCACAAACTTCTCCCCCTTGTTGACAATGCATGAATCAAGGCAAAATTCGAAAAAATTCAACCTAGAGTTTCTCAAATAGACAAAGAGCACCACAAAATGCTACAAGTGAGTAAATGAGCAAGTAAGACATTTCATAGTTCCGTTAAAGCATAGCCATCAAGATAGTAAAGTTATATAGGCATATGACAAATCCATGATCATTTTGAGCAATTTTGCAAAAAATTTCCCTCTCATGAGCAAAAACCTAAACATGAGCAAAACATGTCAAAGTGAACTAAATCACACAAATTTCATACTAGGTCACATATTCTCATCAAAAGATCATTGCATACACCCACAAGCCATCTCATGTCATGTCAAAGCCACCGACCATGTGTCTACTTCAAAAATGGGACTTCTCATGGTAGACAACATGCAATGGTTTAGCACTCAAATTAAAATCATTTAAAGCATTCATGACATGGATCAAATGAGAGCATAATTTTTAAGCATTGGTATTTCATTTTCAGATTTGCATAAATGGTACATGAAGTGCCTTTGCGCAAAGTCGCGACGCTCCGCGACCGTTGGAGTTCGAACCTGCCACCTTCCCCTCACGCGTAGCCTCCCTTACCACTAAAGCACAAACTAGTATGCGTCCATTTTCCGTTTTCTTTCTCCTCATATTATACTTCACTGAGTGTAAATTTCTTATTTGAGGCTCTAAACGGATTCAAATTAAAAAGTTGCCAAATACAAAGTTTCAAAGCTTTTTGAGACACACAACTTTCATATTGGGAGTTTTCCATTTGAGGTCATTTACAAAATTTGAATTTCAAATTTGAGAGATTCAAACTTAGTTTTTCGTTGACAATATGATTTCTAATAAGAAAGTTATAAACAACAAAGTTTCATTACTTCTCAAGATGTACAACTTTTATTTACAATGTTTCTCCATTCGAGGTCATTTGAAAATTCAAAATTTCAAATTTGAGAAATTTCAGATGTACTTTTTGTTGACAAAAGTAATTCAAATTCAAAAAGGTTCAACTACAAAGTTCTATACCTTCTGAAGATCGACAACTTTTATTTTGGACATTTGGTCATCCGGTGTAGTGGTAGTAACACTCTTCACAAATCTTATACATCTCTCATATAGTTTCATGAAACTATATAAGAGAGATAGGTTTTGTGAACAAAATTACTACCCCTTTGTCAAATGAAGAAACAGTCAAATAGAAGTTGTACATCTTGAGAAATAATGAAACTTTATAGTTTACAACTTTTTGATTTGACAACATTTTACTTCTTTAAAAAGGAATTGTTGCTTTTGTAAAGGTATAGTGCTGGCGGGTGATATAAGACACCGCCAGCACAAATGAGAAGGGTTTGTGCTGGCGGGTGCCTTATGTCACCCGCCAACACTGTGCCATTTGTGTTGGCGGGTGACATAAGTGCCCGCCAGCATTGTGCCTACACTCGCCAACACTGTGGTGTAGTCACAATGCTGGCGGGTGACAATTGCGCCCGCCAGCAATCTATTTTCCATGTGCCAGCACAAATCAATTCTGGCCTAGTGGATGCAGCATTTCGGGAGAAGGAGAAGGATGAGGCGTGAGGCCTTGTAAATTATTGTGCTGCAGTACCTTGTAAATTCATCCCTCATTTGTGGGTCCTACCTACCATTTTCTTTTCCTTTTTCCTCCCAATCTTTATCCACAACCCCACACTCCACCACCATCTGCGCCGGCCACCGTGGGCATAGGGCCTCCCAGGCCGCCGCACGGGTCGCCACTGCAGGGGCCGGCCTCCCCTTCGTGGCCTTGTCCGCCTCGCCCTCGACCGGCTGCTCTGCGGACGCCGCCGCACCTCCTCTCCCACTCGCTGCGCTCGCTGTCGCCAGGGAGAGAGGGAGGAGGAGGCCGAGGAAGCGAGGAGAGGAGGAGCAGTCATACGGCCACCGCTAGGAATCTCGACCCCACCGTCGTCGTGGCGATCTTGGCCCAGGAGCTGACGTCGGAGCTCCTGGGTGTGGTCTTCCTCCACCTGCGCTGCCTCGCCGACTGCATCTACTTCGCTATCGTCTGCCGCTCCTAGTGCTCCGCCGCTCGGGACTGCACGTCGCTACCGCTGCAGCTCCCGTGGCTCCTCCTCCTCCCGTCTGTCAGCGCACCCTCCTTCATCAGCCCCCTCGCGGGCTCCGCAATGCCGCCGCGTCTCGCTGCCCACTGACGCCCACAGCGATGCGGCTGCTGCGGCCAGCGGGTGCGCGCGGAGGAAGTTGGAGAGGAGCGCGAGCAGGAGGAGGAGGTCGAGGAGCACGACAAGGAGCGGAGGCGTGCAGTCGAGAAGCAGTGAGGTGAGCATGGCGATGAGGAAGAAGGCCATCTTGCCCACCGCTACGGGCGCGCCCACAGCCGCTCCCCGTGCACCAGAGCCAGCGGCAGCTTCATCTTCTCCATGTGACCCGGCGGCGTCGAGAGGCAGGGTAGGGTAGCCGTTCTCCTCCCGACGTGCAGCTGTTGGCCTCCTCAACCCCCGCCGCTTCCCTTCAATCCCCAGCTGCTCCGACTCCGGATCTAGGAGGGGATGGCCGGAGCAGAGCGAGCCGCAGCAGGGCAAGCCCATCTCAGAGCACGTGCAGCGCAAGGTTTCCCTCGCCAACAGATGCCCTGAACACGTTCGGCGCTAGGCATGCGCGCCACCACCAGATTCTTGCCGGCCTGCACGCCGCTGCCCCAAGGCGCGACATCGCCGTCTCTGCCTGTTCGCCGGTCGCCGCCACCTGGTTCCGCGGCTCACCTCCCGCGCGTGTGTTTCTGTGTTTGGGGAGGAAGGGGTCTCCCCCAAGTTTGGGGAGAGGGAGCTCCCGGAAATTTACGGAGTTGTTTACGGGATACTGCTGCGGTTGGTTTTGATTCCAATATTTCCATATTAAGAGTACATGATCATTTAGAAAGCACTGCTGCGGATAGCCTTAGACACAGTGACAGCCATGTGCCTGCAAACCTTGCTGCGAGAATACCCAATCATGCACACAAGGGAAAAAAGTGAGAGAAGACAGAAACAGCCGTTCCAAGACGCCATGATTAAGGCAGGCATGTAATAATTACACAGAATGTTGCTTTGGCTTCCATGAGCCCACAGCGTGTCAAGCAGGGTTAAAGCCTTAATAAAGGGCACATGCATAAAGATCATCTCACGCAAGTAGGGTGCTTCGTATCAAAAATATAGAAGGTTTTTTACGCTACATAATACTACCTGTACGACCGGTTGAAAAAAGACTCGTATATAATAGAAAAGGACATATATATAAGGATCCGACGGTTGAGATTAATTCTATACGACTGGTTTTTTAGCTGTCGTACGGTAGTATTCAAAGATCGTATGGATAGTATACGGGTATTATCAAAAATGTAAAATGGTATTGTTGTAATATAGAAAATGAAATATATGAAATGTTTTAGATAGTATAAGGGGCAGTGGGGAATTTTTTCCAAATAATATATATCTATCAAATTACCATTTTACCCATAGGGAAACAACTGAAAAAACTGATGATACGACCGTACGACCGTTGGGTCGTATTGTGTACCGTAAAAGACCTAAAAATAAATATATTCTTGCTTCTGACACAAAGATCGAATTGATTCGACGTTGGGTTCCAAGTAAAGCATACTACTTTGAGCACATGGCAATATTTAATTTTGCGCTTTCACGAAAGGCAAGGAAGCATCAATGCTTCATATACATTATACATAACGTCTTTTGTAATGTTGTGCATAGAGATGGTAATGGATCTTACAATTTAGCCTAGAAAATTTAAAGATCAGACCTTATAAGAGTTATAAAAAACTTATTTGGATGTGAAGGATGGAACCTTATTAATTATACAATAGCGTCTTTTGTAATGTTATGCCATAATATTATACAATTTTGAGCTAAAAAGTAGAAGATCTTATTTCTTTGACGTTGGGTTCCATGTAAAGAATTTCTTGGGCACATGGCAAGCTTTAGCGCTTTCACGAAAGGGAACGAAGCATCAATGTGTCATATAGACATACACTACATAGCGTCTCTCATAACACAACCCGCTGTGCAGAAACCACAGCAAACACCCCATTTACAACAAAAAAATCCACAAAAAAGTTGATCGATCCTTTTGCTTGACACACAAACCACAACAAGCCATGGAAGGGACGGCGGTGAGCCTCGGCAAGGCCGTGCTTGATGGCGCGTTGGCCTACGCCAAATCCGTCCTCGCGGACGAGGTCGCCCTTCAGCTCGGCGTCGAGAGGAACGTGTCCTTCATCACCGACGAGCTTAAGATGATGCAGTCCTTCCTGATGGCCGCAGACGAAGAGCACGAGAAGCACAAGGTGCTCCTGACATGGGTGAAGCAGGTCCGTGAGGTGGCCTACAATGTGGAGGACGGCCTCATGGACTTCTCGGCTCGCTCCAGCAGTGTGCGGTGCCTATGGTTCAACCCACGCGCCCTGTGGGTGCGGCGTGGCATTGCCAAGGAAATACAGGAGCTGAAGGCCAAGGTGGAGGATGTAAGCAACAGGAACTTGCGCTACCGCCTCATCAAAGGCTCTGGTTCCAAGGCCATTGCCACTTCAGAGGAACAAGCTCGCATTGCCAGTGCGGCAATGTTTGGCATCAATGAAGCAATGCGAACTGCCGTTGAGCAAGAAAACCCCAAGGTGGACCTGTGCCAGTTGATCAACAATGGCGATGAGGATCTTAGAGTCATCACATTGTGGGGAGAACATGTACACGATGATGACATTGGGATGATATCTGCCATACAACGGGTATATGATAACTCAACTGCTAATGCGAACTTTGGATTCCGAGCTTGGGTTACACTGATGCACCCTTTGGACCCAACTGAGCTCATATGGAGCCTTGTGAGGCAATTCTATGAAAATTTTCCAGAGAAACTAGAAGAGACATACAAAAGAAACACCATAGGTTCTAGTGTTTACATGAAGATGAAGAGCATGACGCAAAGGGAGATTACTGATGTATTTGATAGACAAGTGAGTGAGGACAGCTACCTGATTGTTATCGATGATCTATCCACAATAACGGAGTGGGATTGCATCAGAAAATATTTCCCCAACAACAAGAAAGGAAGTAGAATCATAGTTTACACTCTGCAATTCAAAATTGCAAACATGTGTGCTGAGAAACCATACCAAATCTCCGAGCTCAAGCAACAGTCATCTCATCCAACTCTGTACCTATTTCACAAGAAGGTACCTCCGTCCAAAACAACCTTTTCTATTTATATGTTCAATTTCTAATGGTTGATATCTCATTGTTGTATACTTTGAGCTCTTTTACGGTACACAACACTATGTTGTACTAGTGTTCAAAATATACTAGTATAAAAATATTCGACGGTCGAAATTAGTTGTATATTGAAACCTTCACATGTAGTATAGGTAGTATACATGAGTAGTATAAGGGTATTATGATAAAAGAAAACAAATGTCATCATTGTAAGTTTACAAAACCATTCCATTTGGAATATTACTTTTTAAAATGTAACAATTACTAAATCATCCTTATAATGAACATCTAGATCTTATATATACTATATAGTAGTATTTTAAGAACTGCATGTCTAATTTAAGAACTACATGAACAATATAGCACAGAATTCTCTTGAAAAAAGTTTTGGAAATGCGTGTTATAGTGAAATTTTCAGTATAATAATATGTTATTATTTCTCGAACAAACAATCCGAGTCGTAAAGCAATTACCCAGTTATTGAGCTAAATTTTTTTAAGACGTGCAAAACACGTTTTTCATTAAGAGATGAGAAGTTTTACAAGAAGAAGCCACTTAAGGAAGATCCTGAAGGGCAAACAGACAAGACCAGCTAAGAGAACAACTGAAGAACAGCTAGAAGGGGGGAGAACACCATCTCACCATCACCACACTAGGGAACTACCTAAGACGACAACAGTCTGCAGGGCAGAAGGACACCCGGGGGGACATGCACATCACCGGCAGGCAAACAAACTAGGGATAGGGAACGCGGAGGGTGAAGATTTTGCAAGGCGATGCCTTCAGGAAGGGAGCGACGCCCACGCCGCCATCGCCCGCCCGCTGACGAAGCAGCCGGCCAAGTTTTCACCTAGCTAATCTTCACAAGGACCTCGGAGCCACATCAACGCCCCCAACAGGGTCATTGCGGAAGGAGGAAAGCATAGTTGGCGGACACCGAGCGGGCACACTCACGACCTCACGGTCCCAAACCCTCCACAGTTGGAGTAACCAGGATGGCGCCCGCATGATGGAAATCGCAGCATGAGCCCCAGGCGACGACGAAGGAGGAGCAGTTGCAGACCGGTCGAAGAGGAGAGAGATGCGGGTGGAGTCGCCACGGTCACCTCCGGAGTAGCGGACCGGAGGGCGAGGTAGCGACGGCCAAGGCAGCTGGCCGCGTCGCCGCCGCAGTCGAGGAGACCCGTGCCATCGGAAGGTGCGCAGGAGTGTCGGGGCCGCCGAACGGAGGGGGAACCAGCGTCGAGAGGAGGGTCGTCGCGGGCGCCGGAGGAGCCCACACGGCAAGCACACAAGCCGGCCGGAGCCCAGCCCGAGGATCACCAGCGTGGGGGGAGGGGGCTGGCAGATCCACGAGGGTAGCGCCAGCCGGAGAGGAGGAGCGGCGGCACTTACCGTCGGACGAGCAGGCGGGGCCCGCCGGACCTCGAGCGCCGGCGAAGAAGGGGCCACGGTCGTGGGAGGAGAAGGGGCGAGTGCATGCGGGCGCACACCTAGAGCCGCCGTCGCCGGGCCCCAGCGCCCGGCGGCGGAAGCGGCGCCGAGGAGGCGCCAACCGATCATGCAGCGACAGGCGAGGAGAGCGGCACCGCGGCACGAGGCGAGACGGGCAGCAGACGGCAGGCGAGAGGAGGCGGCGCCGCGGCACGAGGCGGGAGACGGGCGGTGGCGGCGAGGAGGGCACTCTGGCGTGAAGCGGTCGGCGGCGCGAGAGATCGCCGGGACTCGCCCGGGGCGAGGAGGCAGCCGGGCGGCCGCAGCGGCAGGCTCCAACCGGGCGAGCGGCGGCACCGGCCCCAATCCCCAGATCTAGGGTTCGGGCCGAGCACGGCGCGGCGCCGCGGAGGACGGATCCGCGGCGGGGGACCGGATCCGGCATCGGGGAGGCCGAATCCGGCGTCGGGGAGGCGCGGAGCGCCCGGCGGCAGAGGGGCGACCAGGGTGGTGGCGAAATGGAGAGGAGCGGGGGAGGTTAGAGGGGGAGGGGAGAGGAGGTCGCGAGGAGGGAGGCGCCACCGCCAGAGAGGAAGGCGCGGCGGCGCCCGCCACGTCTTGGCGGTGGGGAGCCCCCGAGTCGCCCTCGGGAGGAGGGCGACGCGAGGGAGAAGGGGGCGACACTTCCAGTTATTGAGCTAATATATATAGATTTCTCCATGTGATAGGATCTTAGGCAGACTCCTGTTTTGACAGTTCTCATATCACCATGCATGGCTCTAAGGAAATACATGATCAATAAATTTCAGCTCGTGCTAAATGCAAATTTGTGTGGAAATATGTAAAGCACTGAAAGATCTCCATTGTGTTCAGGTTGTGCACACATCTGTCTCAATTCCAGTACTCTACACTAGTGAGGACAACTCGGCAATACCCAACAATGAAATAGAGGAGGGAGAACAGCAACCTAAACATGCAGGTGCAGATAAGGCTTCTGATGACTCTACTCCAACGAAGTTTGGTCGCAGCAAGACGATGGCACTAGTTGATGAAGTGCTAGTTGGGAGAAAAACAGAGAAAACTAAATTGATAGACAGCGTTGGACAACCGGACAAGAGTAGGGGCTTGAAGGTGATTTCAGTGTGGGGGATGGGAGGTATTGGTAAAACCACTCTCGTCCAAAGTGTGTACAGAAGCCCACAGCTTGGAGGCTGGAAGCGAGCTTGGGCTACCGCACTGCGCCCTTTCAACCCAGATCAACTCATTCGAAGGTTAGCAATAGATCTTCTTGGGCCAAGTAAAGAAACAGCAGATATGAAACTTAAAGAGTTGTCAGGCATGTTAAAAAAGTTTCTCAAAGAAGAAATGTGTCTTCTAGTTCTTGATGACATATCATCAACCACAGAATGGGATTTGGTCATCAATTGCCTGGAGAATGCTACAAGGATCATAGTTACCACGAGGGAAAAATCTATTGCCAAACATTGTTCAAAAGAAGATGAGAACTTGTACAACCTTAGTGCTGTGGAAGAAGATGTAGCATTTGATCTCTTCAAAAAGAAGGTACTATCTACTAAAACTTCTATTATATTCTTTAAGAACAAAATTTTATTCCCTTTTCTTAAAAATATTTTTTGGGGCCATTGTTATACCTCTTACCTCTAAGAAGTTAGTATGAATCAAATCTGTACCTTTGATTATATAGAAAATAAGAAAAAAAATAACTCAAACACCGTGAGCAAGAACTGCCTATGCATGCACACGTTTTGAGGGGAGCCTACTCTCTAGGGGTTAGATTTTTCTCTCCCAACTCCAGTGGTATATATCCTCTAAACAGCACCCATGTAAATGGCTCGCTAGAGACACCATATAGGAAGGAAAGTATGTGGGGACATTTTGGAGGTCTCCATAACATGGAGGCTCTCACTACTGAGGAGTCTGCCTTCTGTACTGGATATCAACCTCCTTTAGTATCGATTTTGCAATTGGTACTGCTTTTTTGTTACTAAAGAGCTGTCCTTTATGTTAGAGTGCGTAACAGATTTTGGCCCACTCCGCTATACCCATAAGTTGGCGCCCACCAAGTCTAATTCCACTGAAGCCCACAACAGCAAGACATTTGGCCTAGCTCAACCCAAAAGACTAGCCTAATGCATGAGGACAACCCCTCCTATATGCTATGTTTCGACACCATCAATTTCGGATGTCGATGTGGGACTAAATCCAACAATCTTCTCGGTCACACATTGGGTCCAATTCTTCCATCACATACTACCCATGTGATCTCTCGAAGAAGTTATCACATGCCCCAAGTCCAACTCTCCAACATTCGCGGGCTCCCCTACATATCACCATGTGCCCCCGGAGATGTTACATGTTTCCCGATCTTCGGCTCTGATAACCCGCTATACCCACGAGTCGGTGCTCCACTAAGCCTAGGTACACTGAAGCCCACAACAACAAGTCACTAGGCCTAACTCAACCCAAAAAACTAGCTTGATAGATGAGGGCTGCCCCCTCCTATATGTTGTGCTCCCACACCATCAATTTCCGATGTGGGACTAAACCCAACAACATTGCAAGAAATTAGCCCTCCATGGTAATAAGCCGCTTGCTAATCTCCATGCAACAAAATGCAGATTGGATCTACTAAGATGAATTTGCATGATCACAAACAACAATACAGATAGACACAATCTTAATTTATTGATGAGGTTTAGCCGAAGCCTACATTCTTGAGACATGGCTACGGGCGCTCCATTCAATTACCGCAACACCAACCACTTTAGGATCCTGGCATTGGATCGTCTTCCTCTGCGATCCTGTTGCTATGTCGTCATGGTTACAACAGTAACCACCTCTCATATTTATGAGGAGGATCGGGTTACAGAGTATAACATAGACTCTACCCTCTGCTACAAAATACAACTCAAGTTCCATCGTAATCTGGACTCGTAAATAAGTCTTTAGTACTGATGTTTTCATGCGACATCACGTGTAGCTTTTTTGTTTTTCGTTCCCTTTTCTTTTCTCATTTTTTTATTTTTATTTTCCCCATGGACCACCACAACATTCTCAATAACATGAATCACACTAAAAATCACGACCACAAATTTCATAAGAATCATAACAAGAATTACAAGAGCACATTCCAAATGAATCATTATCACACAAGAATCACAAGGAGGTCCCTTGCACTGGTGTCACCTAAGAAAAAGCCATGCGCGGCACGCATCGCCCGCAGCGGCCAGGGAACCCATTGCATGTGCGCTCACCACCCACCCACGACTTCGGCTACCGATGCTCGTGTGAGCCCACTGCTCCCGTCGGTGCTCGAGCGGGCCCACCTTTACTCCGACCATTGGTGCTCTCACAGACCCGCCGCTCCTACTGAGCGATGAGTGTGTGTGAGAGAGAGGAGGGGATTCGGTGGGTTAGAGGATAAGTGAGAGAGAGAAGAGATAAGGGGAAAGGGAGGAGATAAGAAGTGGGAGGATAAGTGAGGGAGGGGAGGGGAGCTCACCCACACCTTCACACATTAGTATGGCCTCACCTAGTACTACAGGGTCGCCCATTAGTACCAGATGAAGCTGCCACCCTGTACTAAAGGTACACATGCACATTAGTAATAGTTGAAGGATTCAACCGGTACTAATGGGTGACTTTAAAAACTAAGTGTGGTCTTCACCTGGTAGTAAAGGGGGCGCGGTGTTCCTCGGGGACTAGCCGTTAGGCTCGTACTAATGCTCAGATTAGTATCAGGCCAAAATGCAACTGATACTAAGGTCGAGGACGAAAGGTCGGTGATGTTTGGTAGATGACTTGGTGGAGTGTCATTTTTACCCTTGGCCCACTAATTTTGGGATAGTGGCACTTTAGAGACCTGCTTGAGTTGCTCTTAGTATATAATCGTTGATCCTTAGGTCCTGTTCGGGTCCCCTCCAATGAAATTTTAGTTTGTAAAAGTTTAGAATTTTGCTTTAGCAAACTAAAGCATAGGTTGCTAAACTTTATTACTTTAGTAGGGATTGCTCTTGCTAAACCCATATAAATGACCAAGCTACCCTTCATTTATTATTTTCAAACTGTGGTAAAGAAGATGATGAGTTAATGTCGTGTGACAATGGTTCATTATAGAGAAACTATAGGGGTATTTTGAACTTTTTGCTAAGTTTTAGAAAGTTTTAGCAACTCCTGGATGGCTAATGTCTAAAGCACTTTTTTGGGTTCCAACTAAAGTTTAGCAACATTTTAGTTGAACCCGTTTGGATCCAAAGTTGCTAAACTTTAGCAAGAGGAGCCAACACAGGGCCAGTTTTATCCGTGACTGTTTTTGTTACCAAATGATATGAATAGTTAATGTACCTACTAGTTTTTCCCACAAACTCCTGCGAGGCCATGAGTGGTACGTAATGGTAGGGATAGTCTAACTCATGCTGGTTAAGAATTTTAATGAGCATCCTGGAATCCTCCAAACTAATGTTTTTCAAATTACATAAGTTAATTACAACTAATGTATCTAAGTCTATTAGATTAGTTATTTCTGGTGTATCAGTTGAAATTATGTAGAATTATCATGAGAATTGACTATATAGCTGAAAATTCTCATATGGTCACCTTGGAATTATTATGGTGCAAAAAACAAAATACTAACGGCCACAATTTCAACTAGCAACTACTCCCTCCATTCTTAAATATATAACGTTTAGGAGAATCAAATTAGTTCATAAAAACAGAGGTAGTACTTAGTTGCAGTACCATATATAACATGCTGAGTTCTGTCCATTGCAGGTCTCTAAGGATGGTGTTGAGAAGATTGAATTCAGCCCGGACATGATGGATATATAGCTGAAAATTCTCATATGGTCACCTTGGAATTATTATGGTGCAAAAAACAAAATACTAACGGCCACAATTTCAACTAGCAACTACTCCCTCCATTCTTAAATATATGACGTTTAGGAGAATCAAATTAGTTCATAAAAACAGAGGTAGTACTTAGTTGGAGTACCATATATAACATGCTGAGTTCTGTCCATTGCAGGTCTCTAAGGATGGTGTTGAGAAGATTGAATTCAGCCCGGACATGATGGAGCAAGCAACTCAAATCATAAAGAAGTGTGATGGGCTTCCCCTAGCAATATCAACAATAGGCGGTTTTCTAGCCACTAAGCCTAAAACTGCCACTGAATGGAAGAAGACAAATGATCGCATCAGTGCAGAGTTAGAGATAAGTCCAGAGCTTAGGACGATAAAGACAGTCCTTGTGCGGAGCTATGATGGTCTACCTTACCATCTGAAGTCATGTTTCCTGTACTTGTCCATATTTCCAGAGGACCACAAAATTAGCAGAAAACGTCTGATCAGGCGGTGGGTTGCAGAGGGATATGCAAGGGAGATGCACGGCTTGAGTGCAGAGGAGATAGGTGACAAGTACTTCGAAGACCTTCTGGATAGGAGTATGATCCTGCCCGGGGAAGATGTGAATATTTACAGTGGCAAAATTAAGTATTGTCAGCTTCATGACATCATGCGCCAAATATGCATCTCAAAGGCAAGGGAGGAGAACATATCTTTTACACTGGAGGAAGGATGCAGTTTGAGCAACACACAAGGGGCAGTACGTCACCTTGCGGTGATGAGTAGAAACTGGAACATAGACAAACAGGATGTGTTTGAAAGAATTGGAGACTTGTCTCATGTGCGTTCATTGACTACATTTGGAGATTGCGAATCATTTTTCATTTCCAAAAGGTTGAGGTTCCTCCGAGTGATGGATTTGGAAGGCACGCACGGAATAGAAGAAGTCCATCATCTTAATCAGATAGGGGAGCTCATCCACCTAAAGTTTCTTTCTCTGCGAGGATGTGTGGGTTTTACACACCTGCCTAATTCTTTGGGGAATTTGAGCAACCTACAGGCACTGGATCTGAGAAGAACACGGGTAACAGAGCTGCCGCCCACTGTCACAAATCTCCGAAAGCTACAATTCCTCCGCGGAGAATTTTTCGTTGTTCCTAGAGGGACTGGGAAATTGAATGCCCTGTGCACATTGGACAAGGTCCACCACGTACATACAAAAGGGAAGGGCAGCATAAGAGAGTTGGCAAAGCTTTATCGGCTGCGCAAGTTAGGAGTAGAGAATATAAGGAAAACAAACAGCAAAGAATTCTGGTCAGCCATTGACGGTCTGAATCATCTGCGATCTCTGTCAATCAACTGGCAACATCGTCTAACTGGTATTGAGTTGGATGATCCTTTGGGTGGGAGTTTGTTACCTCCAAAAAACATTGAAAGTCTCAAGCTGTGTGGCGGAGTAGTCAAACTAAAAGAGTGGATCCATCAGCTCCAGAATCTATCTAGGCTAATCCTTCTGTTAACAGAATTGAATCAAGATGCCATACAGGCCCTTGGGAAGCTACAAAATCTTACAATTCTATATATGTGGGGATATTCGTTCAAGGGAGAGGAGCTCGTTTTCAGAAAAGGATCTTTCCCTAGTCTCGTTCTTCTGGAGCTTAATAACATACCAGAAGTTGTGTCTATAAAGTTTGAAGATGGAACGATGTCTAAACTGGAGGTGCTAAAAATTGGTAGGTTTTTGTTCAAGCTGCAGGAATTGTCAGGGCTAAAGTATCTCCCGAAGCTAAAGGAAATTCGGCTGCAAGACCTTGACTCCTGTGGTGAATTCAAGGACAATGTGCAGGAGCAACTAGCGGAACATCTTAATAACAGTAATGTCATCGTAATTAGAAGCTGAGGTCACCAGGGGCGGCCACCATTTTAAAGCTGTCACACACTCCTCTCCTCCAGTGCACACATCTCATCACGCCATCTCTCCATTTGTATGTATACACATTGCTGCCTAGTTTGTTTACCGATTCATCATGTGTGCCACCTGGTACGAGCTAGAAGCGTAACCATGTAATGAAATCCTGTGTGTGGTCTACACATTTCTCATTCTTTTCAAAAATCTATTTATTATGTTGGGTAAATGTAATCTCTGTTGTGTGGTTTGCATCAAATCAAATGAGAAGAAATATATTTTGGTTTGCGGGTGCTCGACTGTCTCACAACTGAATTAATTACAAGGAAAACAGGAAATTTCTTCAGAGCTTTTGTCAGGCATTGTTCCGTATCAATTTTTCTACAAATTGGCTTCGAAACTTGAAAGAGGTCCTGCAAGCTTTTCCCAAAAAGAAATAGAAAAGGAAAAAGCTTCCACGTATGCATGATGTGTGGTGGTCTGCTTGGACCATCAAAACCGTCGGCAACCACCGTCTACTCACAGCTCACCCATAATTAATTTTTATGCAAACACGTAAAATATTTGCACGCCAACTTTTACCCAAATTTTGCTTCATTATTTCACCCACCAATCCATATTTTCCAGCCATAAAATTGGCTTGAATCCCAAGTTCCCATCCAGAAATCATAAACAATTGGAGTAAGTTGGAACGAGGCAAGGACTTCATGAATTTCTACTAGCTACTATCACAGTTTTTAACAAAGTAGAGGCTTTCGTGAGACTTTGACCAATTAATTAAGCAGTCCATCAATTTTGTTCACAACTAGGGTCCTCGCAGGATCTGGTCGATTGCTGGTAGTGCACGACGCATTATCAGCTGAAGGAGAGGATTGTGTTGGTGCTCTTCGTGCGGCCATGGTCATTGGCATCTCGCGTGTGATAATTGAAACGGACTCTGCAAATTTGGCCACTGCTCTCCAATCAACGTCCTACGATCAGGCGCCAGGGGGAGTTATCTACCAAGAAGCCCGTGATTTGTTAGCCTTGCATTTCATCCCGTGTGATGTTGTTTCCGTTCCACGTTCTTGTAACAAGTGTGCGCTGAAAGAGATCAAAGATAGATGGAACGCCGTGTCCATCTCTGGCCGGCAGTGCGTGTTAATATAGGGCAAGGAAACTCCCCTTGCGTGGATTACATTTTGGTGCACAAGTCTTGGATTGGCCGGCTGGTTTGTTGGGATTTACAGAATAGACTACAAGCTAGATTACAACAACCAGATATTTCTACAACCAACATTGACAAGCCGGCTGATACAAGTCATTGTGCACATACAAATCTTGTTACATCATCACGTGCTTATCTAACACCCCTCCTCAATCACACTGTCTAAGGTTGAGATTGTACTTGAAGTTCTCCAATTGCCGAACAGTGATTGGTTTAGTAAAGCCATGTGCTACTTGATCACCTGTTGGCACAAAATCTATCTGCAACAAGTTTCTCATAACTCGTTCTCTAACAAAGTGATAATCCACCTCAATATGTTTGGTTCTAGCATGGAACACAGGATTAGAGGACAAATATTTTTCTCCTAAATTATCACACCATAACTTACCAGCCCTTGGTGCTTGTATACCAATTTCCTTCAACAAAATCTGAATCCACATGATCTCTGCAGTTGCATTCGCAACAGCTTTGTATTTAGCCTCCGTACTTGATCTAGAGACTGTGGCTTGCTTCCGTGCACTCCATGAAACCAGGTTCGACCCAAGGAAGATTGCAAATCCTCCTGTAGACCTTCTATCATCAAGAGAACCGGCCCAATCGGCATCAGAGAAGCCACTGGCCAGCATGGATTTACTTCAACTTATCTTTAACCCAATCTTTGTATTTGACTTCACATATCTCAATATCCTTTTTTACTGCCGACCAATGCACATCGGTTGGAGCATGAAGAAACTGACATACCTTGTTAAAAGCAAATGATATATCAGGTCTTCTGAGAGTCAAATATTGCAAACCACCAACTACACTTCTGTAGTTGTAGCATCATTAGGACCTAAGGAAGTCCCCACAAAAGCTGATAGTTTCTCACTGGTAGAAATAGGAGTTGACACAGGTTTGCAATTGAACATATTTACCTTCTTCAGTAGATCTGTTGCATATTTATTGTGGAGACCACCCTCCGGATGACCCCACTTAAGCAACACAGTGCCATGCCCTGGACCGGGTAAATGGCACCAGCTCATATAGGTATGATAATCAGAGTAGAAAGAGATAGAAGTTAAGGAGAAGATTACTTCGGTGATTATATAATCACCTTTACCATAGGAGCACACAACAATCATTATGCAGCGATAGACGTAGAAAAGGTCGTAACCTGGGCAAACAAGCAAGTTTGAGTACTTTTGCCGGAAGTACTCAGCAAGTACCCCAACTATAAGGATTTAATGACATGAAAGTAAGAGATATAGTGGGGTTAGCATCAATGCATAAAAGTAAACTCATGCAAGTGTAAACACGGTATAACAACTATCGGACTCTTAACTCTAGTATAATAAGGAGTGGTGGCCCTAGAGGAGGAACACGAAGCCTCTCCTACCAGTTCCCAATTTTAATGCAGGAATCGACAGGATCCTGCTTAACCCTTGCCCATTGCATCAACTCTTGGGCTTCCGCCCACAAGTTTAAGTATCTTATCTCTAATGGTGGGACTAGTCAAAGAGAGCTTTAATTAAGGGGGTTCATAACCGAGAACCACGGCTATCCGGATAAATCATACTCTACGCAGAGGCGTACACTGTACCCATATGTCCGACCAGCCCATACCCTATGTATAGGCGGTACTGGCCGCGAGAACCATACCCATCGGCGTCTACTCGTGGATTACATTATCATCCACTCCTAGACAACATTCCCTAGCTCCATCCACGTCTACACTAGGGCCTAAGTAGGGGTCATTCCACCACCACCGCCTCATGGTCCACGGGACAAAAGCATATGCATATAAACCGGCCACCAAGACGCCAAGACTTTCTGATGACCTGCATGCCTGCACGGGACTATGCGAAGGTCCCGCCTCCAGCATCCGTTGCCCACCATGGCCCCTTGGGATGGTTTACTAGGTTCAGTAGTGGGGTTTGATTCAAGGCCTCACATGAGTAGGTACTCCCGACAGGCTGTACCTTTTTGGCTACGTATGGTCGTACTAGACACTCGAAAGACTTTCTCCTTGATCTGGTCCTTATACGTACTAAGGAAATCATTGGGTGGAGCCTCTCCCTAAGGATACCCAACTTCCCTTACATCCTCTCTAGGATGTTTCTAAAGCAAGTTTTATATTTCAAACTCACACCTAACTATCCATTCTAGGTGATAACATAAGATAAACATGTTTAAATGGTTGCAAGCCTTGGGTCTAAGGCTTGCCCTAGGGTTTTAAAGGAAGTGGAGAAAAGGGTTTCTCCTAGGTATTATGCCTAATCCCAAATTATCGCATGTGACATAAATGCGATACAATATTATTAACTTGGTAAATTTTAATATAAAACGTAGAACAGGCATGACCAAGGGGGTGTTGTTGAGATACTTGCCTCACTTGTCGAACGAAGAGTTGAGTCCCTATAATGCGTATCCCGGTTGATGTGAGCGCAATCACCAGGTTAGAAGAGAGACTAAGCACAAACAACAAATTAACAATTCATCAATCACCAAGCAATAAGTCCAAAACACTTCAATTAAGAAGATTTCTAGAATGTCCTTGAGGATAAGGAAAGATTGATCGGTGATCGAAGATTCGAGATCGGTTTCGGGGGTTCGTGATTTTATGTGGCTAACGATCGTCTATCGGGTATAAATGGGGGTGATAACTAAATCTAGAGGTTCTAAGTGTGGAAATGAAGATGTGAGTTGATGAATATACTTAGGATATATCCCAATAATTTTGGACATTTATTGGGAATTTTTGGAGTTCTAGATAATGAAATACACATTTTGGGGTACATTTCATGTGTCTTAAAATAGGGTTAAACTAACCCAAAATGGTTAAGGGCTCTAATGATGTGATAAAAAGATTTGGAGTGCACCTATGGGTTTGTGGGACCATCTAGTATTTTTGAGAATTTTTGTGGAATTTTTAGAAGACTCTATGTGACCTAACTAAACTTGTGTGTGCACAAACCGGGTGTACTTAGCAAAAAGAAGGGGGGCTAACGCAGGCGTGCGTGGGGCTCGGCACTGTGCCGTGAACTCCGTGGACTGGGGCACGCCTGAGTCTTTAGTCCAGTGGACCACGTGCACGGAGAGGAGGGGAGGTGACGCGGCAGCTGGCGCGACGCGCGTGTGTGGCTGACGCGCGGTGCCAGTGCTGGCGTGGCAGCCACGTGGGTGCCACGTCGTTGCGCCACCCAAGTTCGGCATGCGCGCGGCGGTGCGGCAGGGGAAGCTCGCTGGCGTGCTCGCCGCCGGCGGCTACAGGGCAGCGACAGTGAGTGCACTTACGTGTTCAGCGGGCAAAGGCAGGGCTATGAGGGTAGGTGTGGGGGTGAGGAGCAGACTACGGCGACCGGGATGGCTTGCCGGAGTTCCAGCGGCAGCGCGGCCGAAAAGGGCGTTTTGCCTGTGCTCGATCTGGAGCTGAATGTGTGCAGGCAAAGTGCTCGTGGGGTGACACAGAGCACTCCGGTGTGCTCGGGCAAGAGAGGGAGGGGCCAGAGCGGCGGCGGCGAGTCGCCGGAGTGCGGCGGCACTCGGGCGAACAAGGAAAAGGGCTGGGGACTTGACGGTGGTCCATGAAATTTGGACAGCGTAATAGTAGGATCACGGTGAAGCTCTACGTGGGTTTGTGGTGGCCAGAGCTGTGCTCGTGCGGTGGCGCTAGCTCGCCAGAGCTCGGAGGATACAGGGGAGAGATGGCTAGGGGCTACGGCGAGGAAAGGAGAAGAAAGAGCGGTGCAAGGGAGGTACCTGAGCACCTCCGGTGAGCTGCTCGACGGCCAGGGCTCTATCAATGCGGCGGCGGTGTGCTGACAACGGCGGTGGTGTGCTTGGATGGTGGAGGGGGTAGTGGTGGTGGTGTGGTGTGTGGTCGTGCCCCAGGGCACTATTTATAGCCCTGGGAGGTTGAGGCGAGCTCACTCGAGCTCTCTGGGTGAGCTCGGGTGACCGGATAAGCTCGCCGGCCAGTGATGACTTGCAGAGCTCTGCGCGGCCGTGCGCAGAGCGCTGGCACGGCGTGGCAGGGGCCTGCCAAGGTGTGTGTGGCAGGGCGCGGGGCGCAGAGAGGTGCAGGTGGTCGAGGTGAGCGCGGCGCGCATCTTGGCGCGACAGAGGGATGGCCGAGGACGGCGGATCTGGCTGGTGCAGGGTACGGCGGTGCTCCGGGCGCGTACGCATGGCGCGGGCGTGGCGCGACGGTGAAAGCCCATGGATGAGTTCAAGCAGTCGTGGGATGTTTGGGTGGTGCAAGTGGTCATGGGGCTCGCGTTAGTGGGGTGAGGGGAGGGGTGGAGAGGGGGTTTCAGCCGTGCGTGCCAATGGTGGTGCGCCGGGGCAGAGCGGGCGCGCGGCAGCGGCGCGGGAAAAGCGATTGGCTTTTCCGCCTTTGGGGAGAAATGGTGAGGGGATCAGCTCTCCTGGTGCACGCGTGTAGGAGCAGGGTGTGGTGGCAGTGAGGGAGCGTGCGGCGAGGCAGTACGGCGCAGCGCGGTGGAGCTCTGGTGCAGGGCATGGTGGGGACGCAGTGCGGTCCAGAGAGGGGAAGGGCGTGCACCGGCTGAGGGTTGGAGCAGCGGGGGCTGTCTGCTTTCTGAGGCGTACACACGCGAGTCAAAAGGTGCGGCGGAGCAATGGGGCACGGCATGGGCGCGGCGGGGCCGGGCGGCGCGTTACGCGGGCGAGGGGAGGGAGGTGACGGAGGAAGATGACGACCGCATCGTGGGCCTGCTGGGCCGGCTGGGCTGGCATTTGCGGGGAAAAAAAGAAAAAGGAAAGGGAGGAAGGGCCGGGCTGCTTTCGGTGCTGGGCTAGAAGTGAGGTTGGCAGCCCACCAGTGCATAGGGGGTTTTGATATTTGTTTGAAAAGGATTTTTGAATAGTTTTTGAATTCAAATTTGAAATAGTTTCAAATTTGAGCTAGATTTGGGGATTTGGACTTTTTCCTAGATTCCAAAGCACTCAAATGCACAAACATATGATGCATGGCTATGAATATTTAACAAAATTTTATTTGGGAGGGGTTTTAGGGTTTATATTTCTTTAAAAGTCTTATTTAGGATTTAAATTCATTAAAGGTTTATTTAGAGTTTTAATTTCTTTTTCAAAAGTTTTAATTTGGAGTGATTTTTAAGGATTTGAAAATTCGGGATGTCACATTTATCTTGTGACAAGATTATACCATCACGCACCTTGGTTACTTCCATTCCAAGAAAATAATGTAGCTCACCCAAATCTTTAAGGGCAAAGTCCCTTTTTAACTCATTCAGCAAACCTGTTGTAGCCTCTAAACTAGAGCTAACAACTATGATATCATCAACATAAACCAGCACAAATACTGTGACTGGCCCCTTATTAAAGTAAAACAGTGAGGTATCTGCTTTAGATGCATGAAAACGAGTGCAATTAACTTGGTGCGCAACCTAGCATACCATGCTCTAGGTGTTTGTTTTAATCCATACAAGGCTTTATCAAGTTTACACACATAATTTGGCTTTGTCTTGTCAACATAACCTGGAGGTTGTCTCATGTACACCTCCTCATCCAAGACCCCATGAAGAAAGGCATTTTGTACATCAAGTTGCCTCATACACCAACCTTTTGAGACAACAATGGATAGTATAATTCTAATTGTAGACATTTTGACCACAGGACTAAAAGTGTCCTCATAATCTATTCCACATCTTTGCTTATAGCCCTTTGCTACCAACCGACCTTTATATTTGTCCAAAGATCCATCTGCCTTATACTTAGTTTTAAACACCCATTTGCAATCTATTATGTTGATTCCTTTCCTTGGTGGGACTAGGTGCCACGTTTTATTTTTCATTAAGGCATCATACTCTATGTCCGTAGTTTCTTTCCAGTGCTTACCAGCCAATGTTTCTTCTACATTGCGAGGTTCACTAATAGATGTAAGAAAACCATAGCGAACATGACCATCAGTATATACCTTTGGCTTTCGAATGCCATCTTGAAGACGAGTGTGAGGGTGTTCAGGTGCTGTAGGTGCTGGTGAAGATGTAGGAGAGCCAGCCGCAGAAGATCCAGGAGCAGCCGCCGCAGAAGATCCAGGCGGCTCCGGTGCAGCTGCCGCAGACGATCCAGGCGGCTCTGGTGCAGCTGTCGGCGACGCGACAGTCGGAGTAGATGTTGTCCCCCCTGTTGCCGTAGCAGCTGGAGACGTGGCAGCCCCGGGTTGGTGCAGAGAGAATCCCGGTGGAGGCGGCCCGCCGTCTGCCGGCGGCCGCCCGGAGAGGCACGGCAGCCCTCCCGAACCGAGGCGATTCCGGCCTCCGTGATCGCTGCTCGTGGCGGCGATCCCGGAATGGATTCACACGGAATAAAAAGGAAATCAGCTCCGGGATTTGCACCTGCGCTGATATTTGATGTTTCTGCTGCTATTTCACCTGTTTCTTCACCAAAATTGTTAGTATTTTCAGCATTAGACACTGGATCACCTACTGATTCATCCCCTGATGAAGGATTACATAGAGAAGGAGATAGGAGAATGATCTCGGCTCTAAGATGGGCTCCTGCATTCTCATGAAGTCTAGAGAAAGGAAAAATATTCTCATCAAATGTTACATCATGAGAGATGTAAACTCGACCCGTAGAGATATCTAGGCACTTGAACCCTTTATGGAGATTCCTGTAACCAAGGAAAGCACACTCCCTTGACCGAAAAGCAAGCTTGTGCTTGTTATAGGGGCGTAGATTGGGCCAACACGCACAGCCAAATACTCTCAGGGACGTGTAATCTGGTTTAGTTTGATACAAACGCTCTAGAGGCGTTTCAAAACTAACAACCTTGCTGGGTGTTCTATTTATAAGAAAGGTAGCTGCAAGAAAGGCTTCGTCCCAAAATTTTAGAGGCATGTGTGCGTGTGCCAACAAAGATAGCCCTACTTCAACAATGTGCCTGTGCTTTCGTTCAGCAGATCAATTTTTGTTGATGTGCATGGGGACACAAAACTAGATGAGAAATCCCGATTTTTGTGAAGAAAGGGTTCAACTTTTCATATTCTCCTCCCCAATCGGTTTGGATAGCAATGATCTTGCAATCAAAGAGCCTCTCTACTAGGTTTTAGAAGTCTCGAAATTTTTGAAAGACCTCAGATTTATATTTCAAAAGATATATCCATGTGAACTTGCTGTAGTCATCTATGAAGCTCACATAGTATTTGAATCTACCGGCTGATCCAGGTGCAGGGCCCCAAACATCAAAAAAATAAGCTCAAGCGGATGAGAGGAAACACTAGTAGACGTGGGAAATGGAAGTTGATGAGTTTTGGCTCTTTGGCACGTATCACACACAACATCTTTATTCAAATCAAAAGAACAAGGAAGTTTATTGTCTCTAAGAACTCTCTCAACAATATGAAAAGAAGGATGCCCTAAACGATGATGCCATCTATCAAGTGGCACTTTATTGACTCCACAAACTCGTTTGGATGATGTTGGTGTACAGGGAAGTGGATACATCCCTTTTCAACATGGCCCACTAAGCAGAGTGCTCCTCGTGTCCCGATCCTTTATGAGAAAGAAGTCAGGGTGAAACTCAAAATATACATTGTTATCAGATGCAAGACGATGAACTGAAACAAGATTCTTGGTGGACAGGACATGTTGAGGACCAGAGTGTCCGATGGCTAGTGGTTGGCCACTCTCTAGTGATGAGTGATTGACAACGTTGTGTGGACTGACGCTGTGCTCTATCTCGTGGATGTAGGCTGCGGCTTGATGTGTGTTGGTGCAGGTGAAGAACAAGTGCGAAAGGTCTTCGCCTTGAGAGGCCTCCGAAGGACTGGGGGGGACAAGTAGGCTTGGTTCGATGGATGAGAGCCAGGTGTGGTTCGAGGACCGGTGGATGGTCGCCTGTGTGATGAGTGATTGACAACGTGGTGTGGATCGATTTCATGGCATTGCAAAAGGCGGCTTGACTTGGTGCGGTGCGGGTGAAGAACAAGCGTGAAAGGTCGTTGCGGTGGGGCCTCGGTGTGGAGAAGACAAGTAGGCTTGGTTCGAGGGACCCGGTGGCCAGTGAGGGTCAAGTCTTGAGCCGCATGGTGGCAAACGGCAAGATGAAGTCATGGGCGGTTTCTTGGTTGAGCCTCAAAACCAAGGTCGGCCGGGACTACGTGGGGCCGAGTCATGAGTGGTGATTGGCGGAGGCTACAGGAGTTCGCGGGGTTTCCGGTGGTTCACCGAGAAAACCACTTTGGGTTCCTTGGTTGATCCACAAAGCCAAGACCGAAGAGCAGAAGGCGGAGGTGCGGCGGCTCAGGACCCGGTCGGCCGGTGGAGTGCGGCCGATCGGCCGTGAGTGCCGGTCGGCCGTGAGGAACCCGGTCGGCCGGAGGACAGCGTCGGGATCGCAAGGCTTGCGTCGAGGCTAAGCAAGTTTGCGGTCATGGGCATCCGTCAGATGGTGCGAAGACAAAGACTTCCAATTTAAGCCCTCGAGGCATGTATCCTAGTTAGCTAGTAAGGGTATTTTAGTCTTTTGGTTGCCTCCATATAACCCAAGTGGTGAGAGGATGGCAGCCATCTCTTGGAACCCTAGCTCATTTGGTTTCCTATTTTCCTTCCTATTTTCTTAGGATTTTCGTAGGACTAGCTTGAGAGCTTCATGGTGAGATCTTGTGAGAGGGAAGGATGATCGGGCGGCAAGCTAGACCTTGTATGAACCTCTTTGGTATGTATAGATGATTGGGTGGTTCCTCAAGGCTTGGATGTGTCTTTCCGTTTCTCCTTTTTGGTGATTTTGGACCTTTTCTTGGCGATTTTCTTGGAAGCGATTTGAGGCCTTTCTCTTTGGGATTTGGTGGGGATGTATGCATGAACCCTTCGTGGTTCTTTTCCTTTGATTCCCCTTCAAATCCGTGAGCAAGGGCTCGATTTTGAGGATTTCGTGGCTCTAGGGTTAGAGGCGTTCTTGGTGGGATTTCTTGATTCCTCTTGATTTGACAAGTTTTGGTGGACCAAATCTTGGCTATGGATACCATGAGGTGTTCCTACTATCCCCAAAGTCTTGTGCAAAACCGTGGAGGCGGATCGGAGATCGGGAGTTGGATTTGGAGGAGTTGACTGTGGTATTCATCCACTGCCCGAGCACGGCCGGTGCGCCGGTGCTCTTGAGTCGAGGTGCTAACTCATGGGTTTTGTCTCGGGAACAACCTTGTCAGGTGGTTTTGTCCGTGGTCCTGGCGATCGATTCTTGGAGTGTTTGGAGTTGTTTTGCTAGGGTTTTGAGGGTTCTTCTTCCTCCGGGTTGTGTATCGTGGTGGTTTTGTTCCGGGGCCTAGAGGATTCAAGGCTTCTGGAGCGTTCTTCTATCTTGTTGCCAGCCACCGGCCCGACCGGCCTCATCGGCTCGACCGGTGTCACGGCGACCGACGGCCAGCCATCGGCGACGGTAGCACAGCAAAGAAGCCGCTGCAAGTTTCACGGTGTTTTGGTGAGTTTTGGCTAGGAAGGTTGAGTGTTGGTTCCTAGGACCAAAGAGCACCCAGTGGCTGCGTGGTCTTGACCAACTTGGGTAGTTGGGTCGGAGACGGAGTTGGAAGTCGTGTTCGCCTTGTTGGAGTTCTCATCTCCTTCGAGAAGAATTTTTATCGGCTCCCATTCACTCCCCTCTCTCGGTTCGCCTAATCGGTCCTTCAATTGGTATCGAGCCGGTTCGGGTCTTTATTGACTCTTACCAGTCTAAGATCCAAAGATGGCGTACAAGGAACGGGTTCGGGTCCTCCGCACTTCGATGGGAAGAACTACCAGATGTGGCAAAGGCGGATGGCGGCTCCTCGAAAGGGTCGATCCTTTGGGATGTCACGGTGAACACGGCTTATGTTCATCCGATGAACTTCCTTGCTCCGTGATCGAGGATATGTTCAAGCCAACAACAAGGCTGTCGCCGACTACTTGTTTCGCGCAGGCTCGTGTCCACCGAATTCGATCGGGTTCTGAGGACTTAGCTTGTAGGATTTGGGAGCGCTTGAAGGATGCTCATGCCGGGAATGCTCGTGTTCAGCTCGGATGTACGCGACTTACCGGAGAGAGTACGAGAACTTCACTCATCTCCCCGGCGAGTCCGTCGATGCTCTTTTCCAGCGATTTACTCGTTGCTAGAACAACATGAGAGCCAATGTGGACGCCTCCCATACAATGATCATGATAGAGCCGTGAAGCTCTTGCACTCGTTGGATCGTACCGTATGGGACGGGAAGTTTGAGGCTATTGTTGAGTCCGAGAAGTATGACACCTTGACGGTGAACGAGCCGTGCTCAAGCTCAAGTCCGAGTTGGACCGTGGTATGACAGCCAAGATCGAGAGCCCGACTGATTCTCATAGTCTCGCTCTCGTTAGTGGCAAAGGAGCCAAGTCTAATGCTAACGCATCCTCCAGGATGTACTCTTTGTCTTCTTTGATGTCTTTGCCAGATGAGGAGTTCGACGTGCTTGGAGAGGACGAGCTGGCGTTGCCGACTGTGCGATTCGAGAGGTCGCACGAGAACCGGTGAACACGAGGAGGACAGACGGACGTTTCGCGGCAAGCGGCAAGCCAGACACTTCTGCCGAACGCCCGAGAAGACGGAGAACAAGGACGGCTACAAGGACGCCACAGCACCGATCGAGCAAGGATGGCAAGTACCGATCGAGGCGCGATCACAAGCACAAGAACAAGCACGACGAGCGACTCGAGGAAGAAGGATGGTCGCGCAGAAGGCCCGAGCAATGGCCTGAGCGAGCGACGCCGACTCAGCCCGCCTACTCTTCCTCAAGCTCGAGTAGCGGAAGATGAAGGTGATCGGGCGCAAGAACAAGAAGTCATCCAGAACTTGAGCGGGTTGAGCGTCAGAGATGGCTTCGGGCATGGCTGCAGCTCCGGCAGAAGAAGAGCCACCGAGTGACTCGGACTCGACCCGAGGATGAGGTATGTGATGAGCCTCTTCTTTGCGCAAGGAGAATGATGAGTTGGTTGACTTGCTTGATAACCGCGATCACATGCTTAGAGAGGCCAAGAAGATGAGGAAAGAGCTTAGGGCCTCACTAGAAGATGCTAGGAACCGTGTGGTGAGCTAGAAACCCGTAACCTAGATGCTAAGCTTGAGATTGATTCGCTTAAGGCTTCTCCCGTGGTTTCGGCGAGATTGATTGCCGTGATTGCTCGCGGTACCTAGCTGATCTCATCGCTCTTAAGGATAAGCATGCTTCTACTTGTGATGAACTAGATATGCTTAGGGTTGAAGTGGTCGAGCTTAAGTCTAGACCGCTTTGCTAGGTGCTTGCACTTCTTGCCCTGCTTTGCATGGAAAGATTGATGAGATGCATGCTTATACTGTTTCACTTGAGGCTAAGTTGAAAGAGCCTATTCCCACTTCTTGCTCTACTTGTGAATTGCATGCGTTAAGAATTTGGAGCTTGCACATTATGTTGATCGCAGGATGAAAATGATGAGTCGAGAAAATGTATGAGCTGGTTGTCGGGTCAGAGCCTCACGGTATCATGATAGCGGCTTTCAAACGCTATGATGGTCGTGCACTTGGGCTGACAAGCTTGGAGAGAACTGTGGTGAGGGAGTTGAGAGAGTTGGAGATTCCTATCCCACCACCAAATGACACAAGAACAAGTTTGAGCCCAAGCCCAACCATCTCGTAAACAAACTTGACACTACTCATCCACCCATATTCCTCACCCAACAAATGATTTTCAAACCGTGAAATTTTGTGAGCCCAAAGGGAGGTGAGGAAGGAGAGAAGAAGGGTGAGAAGCCGAGTGGGCAGCCCCAACCCAAGCCTAAGCCACAGCCCATAAAGTTCCATTGTGGGTATTGTGAGAGATGGTCACAAGGATGAGTTTTGCTTCAAGAGGAAGCGTGAGGAGAGAATGGCTATGGTCGAGCCACACCAGGCCAGACTGGCCACGGGTGCAGGTGTCCGCGCATGCAAAGTCGGGTTTCGTGCTCGTGAGGATGCTCGGTTTGGTTCTCGGAGGTCGTGGTTCGTGGTTGGTCCGGAAAGTTTGCAGGTGGTCGCTTGTTAGGCGTTCTCCACCTCGTGCTCAATACGAGGGTGAGAAGAGTCGTAGCTTTGAGATGGAGCGAGGTAACGATCCACGGTTTCCCTTCGTGGTTTTCGCCTCCTCCGCCTAGAGAGGGTTGGTTCCCTCGTGGTGGTTACCGTGGTGGTAGCTTTGATAGGCGTGATGATTTGGTTTGTGCTAACCCCACTTTGGAGCAAATGGCTCGACCGGTTTTACTCTTTTGGTACTAACCCCTGGGTCGAGTCGCTTGTTCACCACGTGCTCGCTTTTGAATTTCGTGGAGACTTGAAGAACATTTGGTTGATTGACCCGGCTTGCTCGAGGCATATGACCGAGACAAGGGGTGGTTCTCAAGTCTCGTCCGGTGACAAAGAAGTACATCACCTTTGGGGACAATGGGCGAGGGCGCAGTCGAAGGTGAGATTAAGGTAAGTGACAAGATCACTCAGCGTGTTGCTCTTGTTCAATCGCTTGATACAATTTGCTTTCGTGTCCCAGCTTGTTGGATGAGGGTTTTGAGGTGTTGTTTCGGCCTCGGTGGTTCTCGGATTTTAGATTCTCTGGGGATCTTGTTTGCATGGTCGCTCCCGAGGGTCAAGTGTTCCGAGCTGATTTTTCTCGTCTCGTGTGGAGCGTTGCTTCTTGGCTGGTTCTTCGAGTGAGTTGTGGAAGTGGCATAGGAAGTTGGGTCACTTGAGCTTTGACCTTTGTCTCGCTTGAGTAAACTCAATTTGGTCCGAGGATTGCCACGATTGAGGTTTGAGAAAGAGTTGGTTTGTGCGCCGTGTAGGCATGCCAAGATGGTAGCCTCTTCTCACCCGCCTCACCGATGTGATGACCGAGGCCCATGCGAGCTGCTCCATATGGACCTTGTTGGCCCGGCTTGTGCGATCCGCGGGTGGGAAGTGGTATGTCCTTGTTGTGGTGGATGACTACTCCTTGTGATGGGTGTTCTTTCTTGAGGAGAAGGGGAGACGTTTGGTTTTGTTCGAGATCTTGTCTTGAGGTTAAGAAACGAGGCACGGAGATGCCATACGAGCGATCCGCAGTGACAATGGCTCGAATTCAAAACTCTCGCTCGAAACTTTTGCCATGACTTGGGTCTTGAACATCGCTGAGTCCGTATACGCCTCCCGTAATGGCGTGGTGGAAAGGAAAACAGGACCTCAGGCGAGATGGTTTGACGATGCTCGACGAGCATAGGACTCCGAGAAGGTTCTCGGGTGAGGCGGTCAATACCGCTGCCATGTGTCGAACAGGATCTACCTCGTGGTTCACAAGAAGAAAACTCGTTACGAGTTGATGCACGGTCGCACACCCAAGGTGAGTCACTTCCATGTCTTTGGTTGTAAATGCTTCATTCAAGAAAGGGAAGAAGTTGGACAAGTTCGAGGCTAGGTCCGATGGTATTTTCTTTGGTTATGCATCTCATTCTAGAGCATTTCGTGTGCTCAATCTTGAAACTAACCAAATCGTGGAGACTGCGAGGTAACCTTCGACGAGACACAGCCACGTAGTCGCCTTGTTTTTAAGTGTGCAGTGACGACGAACTTGGCGAGGAGATCTTCGTGAGGAGGAGCATGAACATGGAGATGATGAAGATGGCGGTGTGATGCCCGCGGCTGAACATGTACCTACTACTTGACGGCGATCGAGAATGGACCCTCTCCCACACCTACAACGACAAACCCGGATCAAGGCGGCTGCTGAGGGAGGTAGCATCAAGGCGAGAACCTCCCCGACGAGTGCAAGTGGATCACCCACCGAGAATCATCGGCGATATGAATGAACGTACTACACGGCCGAGGGTTCTAACAATTCTCATTTCGCTCATGCTGCTTTTGTTGCCACTTTGAGCCCAAAGACATTGGACATGCGTTATCCGATCATAATTGGGTTAACTCGATGCATGAGGAGTTGGAGAATTTTGAGAGGAACCAAGTTTGGGTGTTGGTTGACCCTCCCTGTGGTGTAAGCCGATTGGGACAAAATGGGTGTGGAAAATAAAGAGGGAGAGAAAGGAGAAGTGGTGAGGAACAAGTCGAGACTTGTTGCTCGTGGCACATCGAGAAGAGGGATCGACTACGAGGAGACTTTCGCTCCGTAGCTCGCTTTGGAGGCGATCGTGATCCTTCTAGCTTTCCGTGGCTAAAGGGTTCAAGTTGTACGATGGATGTGAAGAGTGCTTTCCTTAACGGTGTGTTGGAGGAAGAGGTGTTTGTGAGGCAACCACCGGGTTTGAGAGTGAGAAGTACCCTCACCGGGTATACAAGTTGAGGAAGGCGTATGGGTTGAAGCAGCGCCTAGAGCTTGGTATGGTAGGTTGAGGGGTTCTGTTTGAGAGAGGGTTTGAGATGGGGAAGGTCGACGCACCTTGTTTCTCCTCAGCAGATGTAGATATCCCGATTGTGCAGTGTATACGTGGATGATATTGTCTTTGGTGGCTCGCCTAACTCTCTTGTTGCAAGGTTTGCGTAAGACATGAGCAGGAATTTGAGATGAGCATGATGGGTGAGTTGCGCTCTTCCTGCCTACAAATCAAGCAATCAAAGGAAGGAACATTTGTGCACCAAGCTAAGTACACCAAGGACATTGTGAGGAAGTTCAAGATGGAGGACTCCAAGGCCATGGCGACGCCTATGAGTACGACTACAGTTCTTGATGCGACGAGGAAGGTGAACACGTGGACCGTATGAAGAATGCCGAGCATGATCGGGTCACTCCTCTACTTGCGGCGACGAGGACATTCAATTCTCGGTGTGTCGTGCGCTGCTTTTCAAGCTTCTCCGAGGACTTCGCATCGGCAAGCGATCAAGCGCATTTTCGTGATATTTGCGACACACTCCCGACTTCGCCTTTGGTACTCGCGTCTTCTTCTTTGGCGCTTCATGGATTTTCGAGGCGCGGATTTTGCCGGGTGTCGGTTGGATAGGAAGTCCACGGGACTTGCAGTTCTTGGGTTCTTCTTTGGTATCTTGGTCTTCCCAAAGAACAATGAGTGTTGCTCAATCCACTACCGAGGCGTAGTATGTGGTCGCAGCTAGTTGTTGCTCTCCTCCTTTGGATCACATACACCATGAGTGACTTTGGTGAGGAGTATACCCATGTCCCACTTCAATGTGATAGCACTAGTGCCATAAGCGTTGCAAAGAACCCGGTGCTCCATTCCAAAACCAAGCACATAGAAGTGAGGTATCATTTTCTCGAGAGACAACGAGAGAAAGGGAAGATAGCTTTTGATCCATGTACCCACACATGAACAACTAGTCGATATTTTCACCAAACCCCTAGATCAAGCAACTTTCACTGCTTTGCGGGAGCTTGGTGTTTGCTTTGATTTCTTGAGTTGGCGGTGGGAGCTCCTTTGTAGCATATGTATAGCTTTCCTTTGTGCATTTCTTGCATTTGGCATGGCATATGTAACATGATGTATAGGCATCTTTGTATCTTAGGTTGCATGCATTTTGTATCATATGCATTGTTTAGGAAAGGCTTCTCTTATACACATTGTTCACCATGGAATGACATATATGTCTTTGTGAGCTAATTTGGTAAGCTATGGTTAGTTTGGCTTAGCTCTTGATAATCTTGGTTTGTATCCATGGTTGATGGCTATGTTTTTGAAAAATTTCATATATATGCTCTCTTGTGAGTAAATGCCTTTACATGATCTTGACATGTTTTAGTGGCTTGGCTATGCTTAATTTGTGGTTGGATAGCTTATTTTGATCATATGGGGCCAAAGGCTCATTTGCCATCATGAATGTTTAGCCCCATGCTTCATCTTGTGGAGGGGCATAAGTTCCTTTTGTCGCAAAGACATTTCATGTACCAATTATAAATCTGAAAATGAAATGTAAATTGCTTGAAAATGTGCTCCCATGTCATATGTGCTAATTTTAATTTGCTTTGGGTGCTAAATCGTTGCATGATGCCTACCAATGAGAAGTCTCATATATAGAAGTAGGCACATGGCTCTGGCTTTGACATGACATGAGGTGCTTGTGGGTGTTTATGATGGTCTTATGCTTAGAATGGTTGTCCTAGCATGAAGTTTGTGTGGCTTTGCCATTTTGACATGTTTTGCTCATGTTTAGGACTTTGCTCATGAGAGGGTGATTTTTCGCAAAATTGCTAAATTCTATCTTAGCTTCAATGGTTGTGAAACTTGGTGATCATGAAGTTTATGTCTTTACGAAGCTATAGAGTATCTAACTTGCTCGTTTGGACATGTGTAGCATCCTATGTTGAATTTTGTCTATTTGAGAAGCTCTAGGTTGCATTTTTTGCATTTTTGGCTTGATTCATGCATTGTCAACAAGGGGGAGAAGTTTGAGCATGTTTTGGCCTACTGAATGCATTTGGAAGGTTTTCAGGTGGTTTCGAGCTATTTTTGGGCTCTGTTGTGCACCGGTCTGACCGGTTGAGGTCACCGGCACCGTCGAGTGCTGGTCCTGCTCACATGTTGCCACGGCCCGGTGGTGTCGACTTGGTCGACCTGAGCCGAGCTTGCATGCTGCTCTTTTGTGAAGTGGTTCGCATGCATTTGTCCAGGGGGAGTTTCATCGGTTCAGGGGGAGCTTGCATGTGTGCAGGGGGAGCTCTTTGTGGTTTTCGAGCTTTGGTTTGATGGTTTGTGCTCTTTGCTTGAGCATGTTTTGTCTCTCGGATGTCGAGTCGTTGCCCTTGCCTAAGGGGTCCGAGACTTGTCTTCTTCAAGTGATCTTGCTCTTTGCCTTTTCCTTGGCTTTCGATCGCTTGTTGGAGTTTCTTTTAGTCGTTTTTTTTTCTTTTCCTTTTCTCTTGGTTACCAAAACGTGTGTGTTGTCAATGCACTCATCAAGGGAGATTGAGAGCGGTGTGGTTCGAGGACCGTGGATGGTCGCCTCTGGTGTGATGAGTGATTGACAATGTGGTGTGGACTGATTCTTGGCTAAGTATTGCAGTGCAGGTTGCGGCTTGACCGTGCAGGTGCAGGTGAAGAACAAGCGTGAAAGGTCGTTGCGTGAGGCCTCCAGTGTGGAGAAGACAAGTAGGCTTGGTTCGAGGGACCCGTGTGGGTCAAGTGCGGGCCGCATGGTGGCAAGAACGGCAAGATGAAGTCATGGACGGTTTCTTGGTTGAGCCTCAAAACCAAGGTCGAGCCGGACTACGTGGGAGCCGAGTCATGAGTGGTGATTGGAGGCTACACCGAGTTCGCGGGTTTCCGGTGGTTCACCAGAAAACCACCGGGTTCCTTGGTTGATCCACAAAGCCAAGAAGACTGAGGTGGAGTCTCGACCGGGTTCGGCCGGTCGACGGTGGGTCGACCGTGAGGAGAACCTCGACCGGTGTGCGACGACGCAGTCCTAATCTTCAAGCGGAGGACACGCTGTCGGGATCGCAAGGCTTGCGTCGAGGCTAAGCAAGTTTGCGGTCAGGGCATCCGTCCGATGGTGCGAAGACAAAGACTTCCAATTTCGCCTCGAGGGCATGTATCCCTAGTTAGCTAGTAAGGGTATTTTAGTCTTTCGGTTGCCTCCATATAACCCAAGTGGTGAGAGGATGGCAGCCATCTCTTGGAACCCTAGCTCATTTGGTTTTCCTATTTTCCTTCCTATTTTCTTAGGATTTTCAGGACTAGCTTGAGAGCTTCATGGTGAGATCTTGTGAGAGGGAAGGATGATCTGGCAAGCTAGACCTTGTATGAACCTCTTTGGTATGTATAGATGATTCGGCGTGGTTCCTCAAGGCTTGGATGTGTCTTTCCTGCTTTCTCCTTTTGGTGATTTTCGAGCCTTTTCTTGGCGATTTTCTTGGAGCGATTTCGAGGCCTTTCTCTTGGGATTTGGTGGGGATGTATGCATGAACCCTTCGTGGTTCTTTTCCTTGATTCCCTTCCAAATCCGTGAGCAAAGGGGCTCGATTTTGGGGTTTTCGTGGCTCTAGGTTAGAGGCGTTCTTGGTGGGATTTCTTCGATTCCTCTTGATTTGACAAGTTTTGGTGGACCAAATCTTGGCTATGGAGTACCCATGAGGTGTTCCTACTATCCCCAAAGTCTTGTGCAAAACCGTGGAGCGGATCGGAGATCGGGAGTTGGATTTGGAGGAGTTGACTGCGCGCGCTGTTCATCCCGAGCCTGCCACGACCGGTCGACCGGTGCTCTTGACTCTGACCGACGGCTAGCCCTTGGTGGGTTTTTGTCTCGGGAACAACCTTGTCCGTGTGGTTTTGTCCCGTGGTCCCGCCGATCGATTCTTGGAGTGTTTGGAGTTGTTTTGCTAGGGTTTGTGAGGGGTTCTTCTTCCTCGCTGTGTTGTGTATCGTGGTGGTTTTTGTTCCGTGGCCTAGAGGATTCACCGAGGCTTCCTCGAACGCTTGTCAGGCGGTCCGTAGCCACCTACCGACCGGCCTCCCACGGCTCGACCGGTGTCACCGGCCCCGGGCAGCCATCCTGGCTCGACCGGTAGCACAGCACAAGCCGTGCAAGTTTCCGCTGTGTTTTGGTGAGTTTTGGCTAGGAAGGTTGAGTGTTGGTTCCTAGGACCGAGCACTCCGGTGGCTGCGTGGTCTTGACCAACTTGGGTAGTTGGGTCGAGACGTGAGTTGGAAGTCGTGTTCGTCTTGTTGGAGTTCTCATCTCCTTCGAGAAGAATTTTTATCGGCCCCATTCACTCGGTCCTTCAATGGACCCGGTGGCCAGACGGCATCAAGTGCGAGTCGCATGGTGCGAGAAGAGCAAGTCGAAGTCGGATGATAGCGGGTTCATTGGTTGATCCGAAAGCCAACATCGAGCCGGAGCGGACGTGGTGGCCAAGTCGAGGAGCTCGGTGTGGAGGCTGCACCAAACTCGCGAGGTTTGCAGTGGTTCACCAGAAAACCACTGGGTTCCTTGGTTGATCCACAAAGCCAAGTCCGAGTGGTCGTGGCGCAGCAGGTTCGACCATTACCACCGGCGACCGTGGGAGCATCGGTCTGACCGGTGGAGGTCGAGGAGCATCGGGTGACTCGAAGTGAAGGACACGCATCGGGATCGCAGGCTTGGCGTCGAGGCTACGCAAGGTGCGGTTGCTGGGTGTCCGTTCGATGGAAAGGTTGTCAAGTTTTCAAATATGCCCTTAGAGGGGTTGTATCACCTAGAGGGCATTCTAGTCATTTACCCCCACCAAAGGACCTCATATAAAAACCGAGGTGGAAGGGTTGTGGCAGCCAACTCTTGGGCTTTAGGGTTTTCATTTGCTCTAGGCAATTTCTCTTTTTAGTTTCCTATTTTCTCTAGGACTAGCTTGAGAGCTTCACGAGAGATCTTGAGAGAGGGATGGATGCTAGGGAGGCAAGCTAAACCTTGTATGAATCTTCCCTTTGATGTATAGAAGGTTCGGCGTGGTTCCTCTAGCTCTTGTGTTGTGATTCCCGTTTTCTTTTTTGTGGATTTTCAGAGCCTTTTCTTAGTGATTTTCTCTTGGTAGATTTGAGGCCTTCCCTTTGTGGATTTGGTGTGGGATGTATCCATGGGCCCCTTGTGGTTCTTTTCCTTGTGATCCCCCCTCTAAATCTGTGGGTTTGAGTGTTCGATTTTGGGGTTTTGTTTCGGTTCCGGGAAAAGGTGTTCTTGGTGTTCATCCTCCGATTCCTCTTGATTTAGTGGATCTTTGGGGCCGATCTTTTAGGCATGACTCGTTCATGAGGTGATACACCTATCCCCAAAGTTTTACTTGAATCTGTGGAGCGAATCGGGAGATCGAGGCATCAGAAGGTGGGAGTTGACTCGCGGATGGAGTTCATCCCGAGCAGCCCAGGCTTGACCGGTCGCCGCGCGGCTTCTTGTCATTTTTGGGGAGTTCTTCTCCGGAGTTTTGGTTGTGATCTTGGCTTGCTGCTTTCTCAGTTTCGGGCAGTTTTGGCCCTTGGGAGATCGGTTTCTTGCAGTTAGGATTTCCATAGACCGATCGACCGGTGGTCTTGTCGATCGCCTCCAAAGCTTCCAGTGAGAAAATCTCTTTTGCTGCTGTTGGTTGTGCTGCTTGTTCGCAGAGTGCTTCTGGAGCAAGGTTGGCTGTGGAAAGTTTTCGATGTGCTCGGGTTTTGGAGTGTTTTCACTTGCCTGGTAGATTTCAGGTTTTCTCTCTGTTGCTCCACTTTCTAGAATTGACATCTAGGTTTGCTGGACAAATTTGGGAGGATTCTGAGTAGGTTGCTCTAGACTGGTCTGACCGATGTGAGTGATCGGTCTGACCGATGTAAGCAGTTTGCTGCTCGAGTTGTTTTCCGCTGCGTGGTCGAGTAGCTTGGGTGTGTGGCTAGCTCCTAGGTCCAGTAGCACTTCAGTGGCTGCGTGGATTTGGCTAGCGATGTGTTGAGGACTGCGGAGTTGCGTTTGGGACCATAGGCCGAGTTCATCTCTTCGGAGAAGAATTTTTATCGGCTCCCATTCACTTCCCCCTCTCTGGTCGCCATTCTGGTCCTTCACATGTAAGATATTGCGAAGTTCAAGATTTTTATCAGGGGTACGAATAGTAGAATGACCAATATGTCTAATGCTCATATGTGCACCATTGGCGGTGTGGACTTGATCACCACCATTGTACTTCTCACGGACCGCCAGCTTCTCCAATTCTCCTGTGATGTGGTTGGTCGCGCCGGTGTCAATGTACCAGTTGTTGTCGACGGCGTAGGAGTTCATGGGTGCGCCAGCTTGCCTCTCTTCAGGGACAAAATCTTCCTCAAACCTGTGCCAACACTTATGGGTGCGATATACATCGCCCGGGGCGCGGGAGTGCCGGGAGGCGCGGGGCGCACGCGGGAGTGGAGGAAGGTGGAGACCACGGATAAACTAATCTAATCTAGAATTTAAAAAGTTATAAATCATAAATTGTGTGTTTAAATTAAATTTCGATTTCAAAAATGGATTTCTTGTGTCGAGATCTTCAAAATAAGACCTCACTTGACTATGTTTTCATGAAATATTTTTAAAAGCATTTTTTAAATAACAAATATTAATTAGTGTTATAACGAACAAATATCTTACTAGTTAGAACAAATATATTTGTTTGGCCTCATATATTTTTGTTCGGTCCAAGTGAATATTTGTTCCGTCTTAGGAAATATTACTTTTTATTTCTCTTCCTATTATTATACTTTTATAGTCCGAACAAAAATTTACTGGGCCGAACAAAAATTTTCCGGGCCGAACAAAAAATCACTTGGGCTGAACAAAATTTACCAGGCCGAACAAAAATTCACTTGAGCCGAATAAAACATATTCACTTGAGCCGAACAAAACATATTCACTGGGGACGAACAAAAATTCACTTGGACCGAACAAAAATTCACTTAGGACGAACAAATATTCACTAAGGCCGAACAAAAATTTACTTAGGTAGAACAAAAATTTACTTGGGCTGAACAAAAATTTACTTGGGGAGAACAAAAACTTATTTGGGCAAAAATTTACTGAAGCCGATCAAAAAATCAGTTGGGCCGAACAAAAACAAAGAAACACTAGGGGCAGAACAAAAATATACTGAGGCCAAACAAAAATTCACTTGAGCCGAACAAAAACAAAAAATCACTAGGGCCAAACAAACATATTCATTGGGACTGAACAAAAATTCACTTAGAACGCACAAATATTATTTTTTTTGTTCCGTCTTAGTAAATATTACTTTTTATTTCTCTTTCTGTTATTATACTTTTATAGGCCCAACAAAAATTTACCGGGCCGAACAAAAATTCATTTGGGCCGAACGAAAATTCACTTGAGCCGAACAAAACATATTCACTTAGGCCGAACAAAACATATTCACAGGGGCTGAACAAAAATTCACTTGGACCGAACAAAAATTCACTTAGGACGAACAAATATTCACTCCGGCCGAACAAAAATTTAATTGGGTACAACAAAAATTTACTTGGGCAGAACAAAAATTTACTTGGGCAGAAAAAAATTTACTGAGACCGAACAAAAAATCACTTGGGCCAAACAAAAATAAAAAATCACTAGGGCCAAACAAACATATTCATTAGGACCTAACAAAAATTCACTTAGAACGAACAAATATTACTTTTTCGTCTTAGTAAATATTACTTTTTATTTCTCTTTCTATTATTATACTTTTATAGGCCGAACAAAAATTTACCGGGCCCAACAAAAATTTACCGGACCGAACACTTGAGCCGAACAAAACATATTCACTTGGGACGAATGAAACATATTCACTGGAGCCGAACAAAAATTCACTTTGACCGAACAAAAATTCACTTAGGATGAACAAATATTAACTAGGGCCGAACGAAAATTTACTTGGCCAAAACAAAAATTTACTTGGACCGAACAAAAATTTACTTGGACCGAACAAAAATTTACTGAGGCCGAACAAAAAATCACTTGGGCCGAACAAAAAATCACTGGGGCTGAACAAACATATTCATTGGGGCCGAACAAAATTTTTTTCAGGGCGAACAAAAGTTCACTTGGACCGAACAAAAATTCGCTCGACCCGAACAAAACTTAATTAGGGTCAAACAAACATATTCACTTGGCTGAACAAAAATTCACTTGGACCGAACAAAACTTTACCGGCCGACCAAAAATTCACTTGGTCCAAACAAAAATTCTCTTGGGATGAACAAATATTCACTTGGGCCGAATAAAAATTTACTTAGGGCCGAACAAAAATTTACTTAGGCCGAAAAAATATACCGAGGTCGAACAAAAACTCACTAGGACTCAACAAAAAATCACGTGGACCGAACAAAAATTCATTTGGGACGAATAAATATTCACTAGGGCCGAACAAAAATTTACTGAGGCCAAACAAACATATTCCCTGAGGCCGAACAATCGAACAAAAATTCGCTCGAGCCAAACAGAAAAAAATATATAATGAATTTTTATATTCAATAAGACAACATAAATATATAGAAATCATAAATATAAAAATATAAAAAGAAAGGAAAGAAGAAATAAAAAACAGAAAAAAATTAGAAAACAGAAAATAGAAATAAGAAAAGAAGAAATAAAACATAAACAAGAAAAATAAAAAGATAGAAAAATAGGAAAGAAAATGAAAATAAAAGTAAAAGGAAAGAATTAGAAACATAAAACAAACAAAAAATTAAAAAATTAAAAAGATATAAAAATATAAGAAATAAGGAAATGAAAATGGAAACCAAATATAAATTAGAAAATATAAATAATAAAATAAGGAAAGAAGAAATAAAAAAAGAAACAAGAAAATAAAAATAAAAAAGATAAAGAAAGTAAAAGAATAAAATTGAGAAATAAAAAGAAGAAATAAAAAAGAAGCAAGAAAATAAAAATAAAAAAGGAAATAGAAAGTAAAAGAAAAATATATAAATAATAAAATGGAAAAATAAAAAGAAACAAAAAAGAAAAGAAATATAAATAAAAAAAAGAAAAAACAACAACACTCCCCATCCCACGGTCCTCCCCACGGCCCACGTGCGCTTGCTACGCGTGCCCCACATTTCGCTACCGCGATGGATTGTTATCCATCGCAGGCGCGACATATAGTCGCCGCCAACACTTATCTACCGCGGTGGCCGAGAGCAAACTTGGCACACCTAGAGTTGCCACGGTTGCCTGCCTTGCCCACGACGCCTCCATTATTGTGCGGGTTGAAGTTGTTGCGGCCTCGTCCTCCTCCTTAACCGCGGCCGCGATTGATGTTACCGTGACCACGACCACCGGAACCTCCACATCCTCCGCGATTGGCCGAGTTGGCTGAAGATCCGGAGTTGCCACTGCCCATAATCTCCATACGAGTTTCAAAGGCAAGGAGTTGAGAGTAAGCCTCACTTACAGTGACAGATTCTTTTCATGCCAAGAGGGAGGTGACGACAGGATTGAATTCCATGTCGAGGCCGGTGAGGATGTACGTCAGGAGCTCATCATCTTCAATTGGCTTCCCGGCGGCTGCCATCTCATCACCGAGAGTACGCATCTTGCCAACGTACTCAGTGACAGATTGGCTTCCCTTCTGCGGGGTGGTGAGCGCAAGCCGTGTTCACGACTGCCTGCCTCGGGACGCCAGTACATCCTTCAATCGCAGCCCACAACCTCGCTGCGATGTCTTGAGCAGCAACCTGAGCAAGTACTTCACGCCCTAGAGAACCTATGATGAAGCTCAGCACCTGCTGGTCGCGGTAGTACCACTCCTCGAACGCCGGATTAGGGACGAGAGTGTCCTTGCCGGCGACCTCTTCGACAGGAGCGGCTGAGGCACCGGTGAGATGCCCCTCCATGCATGACCCTCGCACAGCGGCGAGGATCTGAGCCTTCCACATTGTGTGGTTGGACTTGTCGAGCTTCAACGTGATGGCAATGCCCATCATCGGTTGAGGAGGGCGGCGTTGATCATGGCGGCGTTGGAGGTTGATCCCATGATGAAATTTTGTTGGTGTCTAACCTAGGCTCTGATTACCATGAAAGAGATCAGAGATAGATGGAATGCCATGTCCATCTCTGGCCTGCGGTGCGTGTTAATATAGGGCAAGGAAACTCCCCTTGCGTGGATTACACCTTGGTGCACAAGTCTTGGATTGGCCGGCTAGTTTGTTGGGATTTACAGGATAGACTACAAGCTAGATTACAACAACCAGATATATCTACAACCAACATTGACAAGCCGGCCGATACAAGTCATTGTGCACATACAAATCTTGTTACATCATCACGTGCTTATCTAACATGCGCATGAGTTAGCTCATTCTGGCTTAACTCGGGACTCGGATGATCCAAGTGTCTGGAATGATCCCCTCCCTGGTTTTGTAAAACTCTTGATGGACTGTGATAATGGTCCATCACATGATGAATAAGAATGAGCAGGCGGCGTTTCAAAAAAAGAAACATCACAAAAAATCTATATTATAAAGATAAAAAAACAATTGAAAATGTTTCTCACCCAAATCTGAGCCACAATACCCCTCACGTAGGACCCACCTATCATATAATTGAGAAGTGGAAAGGGTGAAGACCCATAAAATCGTATTTTGGAAAGTGTTTCTGTCAAAATCGTAATGTTTTAGTTACCTAACGTCGGCTTACCCACTCACCCCGTACCCACGGCGGGCCCACCCACCTCCGAACTCGCACCCCGTCATGCGGTTCGTGGCGATCTAGCCGGCGGTGGGCGGTGCGATGGCGAGGTAGAACCAGTGGCTCCATGTCGTGTCGACGGTATTGATGCTCGGCGTGATGAAGGCGCGCTCGTCGACGCCACCCGTGGTCATGCTCTCTTGAAGATGAAAGCGAGGTGGGCTTTGCCACGAACTCACCGGCTGAACCCGCACCACGAACCCGCAAAGCCCGCGCCGCAATCCAGTGTCACACAAGCAGACCACGCGGCTCTGCTCGTAGTGCCTAGCAGCACCACAAACCCACAGCCCGTCCCTTGTGGCGCGCGATTCAGAGCGGACGCCGGTGGCAAAAGCATGGTGCTGCAGCGTGCATTCGACCGCACAAGCACACCGAGCGGCGAAAGTCCGAAAGTCCTGCAAGTAAACCATCACACGCTGCTTGTGTCTCCAACCATCCAAGTTGATGCCTAGCAACGACTTGGATGGTTGTTGACACAAGCAGCGTGTTGACACAACCATCAAGTAAACCATCACACGCTGCTTGTGTCTCTCGCCAACTAAGTTGATGCCTAGCAATGGCACGCGAGGAAGGTAATGCCATCATGAAAAGGTTGTCCTAGACAGTGCCTTCAAGGAAGATACGACGTCAAAGATATTAGATAGATAGATATAGATATACTTGTGTGTAACAGATTGTATGTTGGTTGACTGGATCTAGGGAGATTTAGATTTAGTTGTTGTAATAATCTCCTAGACCAGTGCAACCTCCTTGATGTAATCCACGTGAGGGGATGTTCCTCACCTTTTATTAACACGCATCCACTGGCCCAAGGGGCTTACGGCGATTCTCCTAGACCTTCCGCTCCTCTGATTTCCTTCATGGTCATCAGACCCATCTAAACCTCATCCACCTTCCAAAACCCTACCAACCTCCCATGGCTTCCTCTGCCATCATCGTCAGCCCTTTCATGGGCGTGACCATTACCTAGAAGCTCGGAAAAACCAATCACGCCATGTGGAAAGCATAGGTCCTTGCGCGCGTCGCGATGATCGGCCACCGACAGCATCGCCTACCCTCGCCGAGCACATCGCAAGGACAATGACGCAAAGAAGTGAACCTCCCCAACCCGTCGTACGAAGAGTGGTATGCCAATGACCAGCAGATCCTGAGCTTCATTCTCGGATCGCTCACGCGGGATGTGCTCTCGCAAGTCGCTGCCCAGGAGACGGCGGCGAAGCTATGGTCCGCGATCGAGGTGATGTACGCCTCGCAAAATCGCGCCAGGGCCGTGAATACACGGCTTGCCCTCGCGACAGCAAGCAAGGGCGGCCAGACCATCACAGAGTACGTCGGCAAGATGCGTACCCTGCGTGATGAGATGGCAGCTGCTGGAAGACCAATTGAAGATGAAGAGCTCCTCACCTACATCTTCACCGGCCTCGACATCGAATTCAACCCTGTCGTATCGGCCCTCCTCGCAAGAACAGATCCGGTCTCTGTAAGTGAAGCATATGCTCAATTGCTTGCCTTTGAAACTCGCATGGATCTCTTAGGCAAAGGACACTCCGGATCTTCCGTCAACACAGCCAATCGGGGTGGTCGTGGGAACTTTGGTCGTGGTCGCGGTGCTAATAACCGTGGTCGCGGTCAAGGAGGACATGGGCGCAACAACAACTCTGCCCGAACTGGAGGCACCAGACGTGGCAACGCCGGCCGTGGTGGTGCTGGAGGCAACAACGCCAAGATTCAGTGCCAAGTCTGCTTCAAGTTTGGCCACTCCGCAGATCGGTGCTGGCACCGGTTTGAGGAAGATTTTGTTCCAGAGGAGAAGCACGCCTCGGCGGCAATGAACTCCTACTCCGTCGACAACACCTGGTACACTGATACGGGCGCTACAGATCACATCACGGGGGAGCTCGAGAAGCTTGCCATACATGAGAAATACAGTGGAGGTGATCAAGTCCACACCACTAGCGGTGCAGGTATGAACATTAAATACATTGGTCATTCTACAATTCGTACCCCCATTCGCAATTTACAACTTCAAAATATCCTTCATGTTCCTTCCGCCAAGAAAAACTTAGTTTCAATTCATCGTCTTGCATCTGATAACAATGTCTTTCTTGAGTTTCACCCAAACTTCTTTCTCATAAAGGATCGGGACAGAAGAGCACTCTGGTTGAGGGGCCTTGCCGCAAGGGGTTATATCCTCTTCCTTCCACAGCATCCAAGCAAGTTTTCGGAGCCAATAAAGTACCATTTGAGAGGTGGCACAGTCGTTTAAGACATCCTTCATTTTCCATTGTTGAAAAAGTTCTTAGGAACCATAAACTTCCTTTTGTTTCTAGATTAAATAAAGATGTTGTGTGTGATGCTTGCCAAAAAGGGAAGAGTCATCAATTACCATATCATGTTTCCACAAGTGCTTCTGCTCATACTCTCGAGCTCATCTTCTCTGATGTGTGGGGCCTGCACCTGAATCTGCTGGACGGTTTAAGTACTATGTCAGCTTTATAGATGATTATAGTAAGTTTACATGGGTGTATCTTTTAAAATATAAATCCGAGGTGTTTGACAAATTTAGAGAGTTCCAAAGTCTAGTTGAAAGACTTTTTAATCGCAAGATTATTGCGCTTCAATCTGATTGGGGCGGTGAGTACGAGAAACTTCATTCCTTTTTTACAAAAATTGGGATATCACATCTAGTCTCCTGTCCTCACGCTCACCAACAGAATGGCTCTGCGGAGCGAAAACACAGACATATTGTTGAGGTTGGTCTGTCCCTTCTAGCTCACGCACATATGCCTCTAAAATTCTGGGATGAAGCCTTCCTAGCAGCTACCTTTCTCATCAATCGTACACCTAGTAAAGTTGTCAATTTCGAAACACCCCTTGAAAGGCTGTTTAATACTAAGCCAGATTATAAATCTTTCCATATTTTCGGATGTGCTTGTTGGCCAAATTTGCGCCCCTACAATAAGCACAAACTTGCTTTCCGTTCCAAGGAATGCGCCTTCCTTGGATACAGTAATCTGCATAAAGGATTTAAATGTCTTGATATTTCCTCTGGCCGAGTTTATATTTCCAGGGATGTCATATTTGATGAAGATGTTTTTCCTTTTTCTCGTCTTCACAACAATGCGGGTGCACGGCTTCGCTCTGAAATTCTTTTCCTCCCACCATCCTTGCAAAATCCTTTACTGGGGGACGAATCTGTAGATGATCATGTATCTAATGGAGAAAACTCTAACAGTTTTTGTGAAGAAACAGGCTCAATATCGCATGCAGGAGAAGAATCCAGCGCAGGCACGGAATCTAGAGAGTATCCGCCTCTCTTTACGCGAAGATCTGCATCGGGATCAGCGCTGTCAGGAGCTCCTGCAGGTCAATCTCCCTCGGCGCCTGCATCCTCCCCAGCGCTCCAATCCGGTGTCGCCGCGTCACCTGACCCCTCTCCGCGCCACTCCCCTGCGGCCACGTCGCCGTCGGTGCACGGGGACTGGGCCGACAACAGCGTCGGCATCTGCTGCTACGCGTGCGCCATCGCCCGACAACCGCTGCGACGCGCCCCGATCGCATCGGCATCGCTGGCGGATCCGGCCAGCAGATCCTCTGTGCCACCTGGATCCTCTACGCCACCACCAGGACCAGGGCCGGATCTTCTGCGCCAGGAGGAGCTACGCCTGCTGCTGATTCTTCTCCGATCGCTGCAGCACCTTCACCACTAGCAAGACCTCGCACTCGCTTGCAAGATGGGATTCGAAAACCCAAGGTGTACACTGATGGACATGTTCGGTATGGCTTTCTTACTTCCACTGGAGAACCTCGTAATATAGAAGAAGCCTTGAATAGTAAAGTGTGGAAAGAGGCAATGGATGTAGAGTTTAATGCTTTAATAAAGAACAAAACTTGGCATTTAGTTCCACCAGTAAAAGGAAGTAATGTTGTGGATTGTAAATGGGTCTATAAAGAAAAAAGGAAAGTTGATGGTTCTTTGGACAAATACAAAGCTCGGTTGGTAGCTAAGGGATATAAACAAAGGTATGGCATAGATTATGAAGATACCTTCAGTCCAGTCATAAAAATGTCTACTATTAGAGCTATTTTGTCCATTGTTGTCTCGAAGGGTTGGAGCTTGAGGCAACTTGATGTACAAAATGCTTTCCTTCATGGTATTCTAGAAGAAGAAGTTTATATGAGGCAACCTCCTGGATATGAGGACAAAACAAAGACTAATTATGTATGTAAGTTGGATAAGGCACTGTATGGATTAAAACAGGCGCCCAGAGCATGGTATGCACGTCTCAGCTCAAAATTGTTAAGCCTCGGTTTCCATGCATCAAAGACAGACACTTCTCTTTTCTATTTTAACAAGGGTGGTGTAACAGTGTTTATTCTCATCTATGTTGATGATATAATAGTTGCAAGCTCAACTCAACAAGCCACCGAGGCACTGCTACATGACTTGAAGAAAGATTTTGCCTTGAATGACTTGGGGGAACTTCACTATTTCCTTGGTATAGAGGTCAACAAGGTACGTGATGGTATTATTCTCTCTCAAGACAAGTATGCCTCAGACTTGCTTAAACGAGTAAATATGGTCAGCTGTAAGCCTGTTAGCACACCATTATCAACAAGTGAGAAGTTGTCTGCTCATGAAGGGGTACCTTTGGGTCCAAGTGACAGTAAAAATTATAGGAGTGTTGTTGGATCCTTGCAATATCTAACTCTCACAAGGCCGGACATATCATTTGCTATCAACAAGGTTTGTCAGTATTTGCATGCTCCCATTGACCTACATTGGATGGCAGTTAAAAGGATACTAAGATATGTGAAGCAGGATACTAAAATTGGGTTAAAAATAACTAAGTGTAATTCTTCGTTGATTAGTGGCTTCTTTGATTCAGATTGGGCAGGTTCTTTGGATGACCGGAGATCAACTGGAGGCTATGCCATTTTCTTAGGCTCAAATCAGATTTCTTGGAGTGCAAAGAAACAAGCCACGGTTTCCAGATCAAGCACTGAAGCTGAGTATAAAGCAATTGCTAATGCAACCGCAGAAATCATGTGGATACAGACATTGTTGAAAGAAATTGGTATTAAAGTGCCTCCGCTAGCAAGACTGTGGTGTGATAATATGGGGGCTAAATACTTGTCTGCTAATCCAGTGTTTCACGCAAGAACAAAGCATATCGAGGTAGATTATCACTTTGTCAGAGAAAGAGTTATGAAGGGGCTGCTACAGATTGACTTTGTACCTACAGGTGATCAAGTAGCAGATGGCTTCACCAAGGCTATTACAGTTCGCCAGCTGGAGAATTTCAAGCACAATCTCAACCTTAGAAGGTTGTGATTGAGGAGGAGTATTAGATAGATAGATATAGATATACTTGTGTGTAACAGATTGTATGTTGGTTGACTGGATCTAGGGAGATTTAGATTTAGTTGTTGTAACAATCTCCTAGACCGGTGCAACCTCCTTGATGTAATCCACGTGAGGGGATGTTCCTCACCTTTTATTAACACGCATCCGCCGGCCCAAGGGGCTTACGGCGATTCTCCTAGACCTTTCGCTCCTCTGATTATCGTCCCACCAGCGAGCCGGAATCGGGTTTTCACCCGGAAGTCTTGCAAGACTAGCATTGAAACATCCTCGACAACACAGCAAGCGCAAAACAAAATTTAAAAATAACTTAAATAGGGGCAAAACAAAACAAAAAAAGCTTACACATCATGTAACGTGCTCGAAATCTCAATAGTCTGTTGAGTTTGAATTTGAAAGATTACTAGCCACACGTTCCACGTGGCTTGATGGCGTTGCTGCGCATGCATATTTACAAGTCGCTAATCCTACTCCCAAAGTCGTTGTGTGTAGGATCAATGGCCTATAGAAGGGGGGGGGGTTGAATATGGGCCTTCTTTTCAATTTCTAGAACAAGTAACAACCTTATCCTAGATCTCTAGTGTTGCCCATCTAAAAAGGTTTCTTTCTACCAACTAAGCACACTAGCAATCAAGTTCCTTAGCAAAAGTCACACTAACAAGTGAAAATCATCCTAGTCAAGATATGTAACAAGCAAAGCAAACTAGGGGAAACAAGTGCAAATGAACTTAAGAGCTGAAAGTAAATGCGGAATTAAGTGCAAGAAGGTAGAAGGGGAAGACACGAGACAACCGAATTTTTTCCCCGTGGTATCGAAGTTGACGCTTCTCCCTAATCCACGTTGGAGCACTCACTAAGAGTTTTGCTCCCCCTCAAGCCACTTAGACTTGAGTGCTCACTAAGAGTACCCGTTCTCCATTTCCGGAATGGTGGGTCTCAATCCATTTACACCAAGAACTTCCCGGGGCTCCCACAATCTCCAAGAGCTCACCAAGAACCCCAAATCACCGAGACCGTCTAGGAGCCATCAAACTCCAAGAGTAACAAGCTCACAACCTTTCACTTGACCAATGCACTCAGCTATGCCAATGAAAGACCCTTGAAACTCTTGATCACAAGAATGAATCCCTCTTGGCTAGGAAGATGAAGTCCAAATGATCAAATCACTAACTCTCCTTCTCCTTGGCTGCTGTAGTAATTCAGAGTGGCAAAGGCAGCTCAAGAGATGCAGGGGGGTCCAATTTATAGGCCTAGCAAGGGAGGCTAGCCGTAATAAAAGTCCTCTGAAAAGTAGTATCGTCGGATGATCCGACGGTTCCCCCTGCGATAGTGTCGGTTCATCCGGTCACTCTATGTGTTGAATTATAGCCGTTGAACACGAACGCTATACCACTTCATCCGACGCTCACTTGGTTATAGCGTCGGTTTATCCGGTGCTGAAGGCTCTGTACTCAAAACGTCTCTGCGTATGTCAGATGGTGAGATCTAGACAGCCCACGGAGGTGTTAATCCCTGTGGTTTAGTTGTTCGGCGAGGTGGAATCTAAGGCTAAGAACTCGAAGGTTGTGCAAGAGCACACGGAACACAGAGAACACAGCGAGTTTATACTGGTTCGGGCCTCCGGAGAGTAAAACCCTACGTCCAGTTGTTGGTGTAGATTGCTTGAGGATTGCGTATGGATACAAGGGTCACCTCGTCCGCCTTATATTGGCCAGCGGATGAGGTCGGTTCCCAGACTCCTGGTCGGTTACGACCAGGAGACCTAAGTCTAGATTACAACACTTGCCATTATCCGTCGATCTGCTTTGGTCGAAATCCAATGTCTTGTCTTGTACGCCAAGTCTTGAGGTCGTGTTGAATTAGGTCGTGGGGGAATCTTGGAAGGTCTCCGTGGGGTCGTGTGGGCTGCCAACTAGGGTCGGTTGGGCCCACCGGCAGTCGGCGGGTCTCGGGTAGGCCGGACCTACTTGTCGTGACGGCCGTGAGCACAGTCGGTGGGGACCCAGGGGTACCCATGTCTCACAAGCCCCGAGCGAGGTGTAGGCACGGCTGACCTTAGAAAGGTCATGACGAGTCGAGAGCTATCGACAGGTCGAATAGCATGCACGTCGGTCCAAAAGATAAAAGAACAAGTTAGCTTAGCAATGAATTCGCTTGTAGTCTTGTTGAACGAAGAGAGGTCGAGTGATTTACCTATAGGAAGCTGCTTCCAATAGATCAAACGACGATGAAAAATTCAGAGGGCATCAAGGATGCACTCATAGAGTAGTATCCGAGCATCGTGGGCGGCAAGATGGCGGTATGATGATCCAAAAACGAGAAAGTAGGTCGAGTAGCGACGTGATGAGAAACAGTTTTCCCAACAGCGTGCCTGCACGACAAGAAAACAAGAGGGCGTCGAAGACGCACTCGTAGAGTAGTCCCCGAGCATTGAAGCAGGCAGCATGGCTGGTTTGATGCCCAAAAAAGAGAAGAAAACTGAGTCATGGTCTTGATCGAATGAAGTGTAGAGGCACCTGCATCTCCAAAGCTTGGCCGCAAGGAGTCTGGCGGCAGGCCGACCTCGAGGAGGCCTTGCAGGTGTGCCGACCTCAAAGAGGCCTCAAGTAAATTTTGTCCAGTATCCGAGGATATCCAGCAGGATCTTGAAAGGCGAATTGCGTGAAGAAGTCTTCTATAGTGGTCGAAACGAATGACGATGAAGCTGGCAAAAATAATGTTGATCTTGAACGTATGAAGTGTAGAGACACCCAGATATCTTGCATGGCTGCAAAGAGTCTGGCGGAGCCACTCGAGGCATGCCGACCTCAGGAAGGTCTCAAATCAGAAGCGCCCAGGTACCCAGAGATGCTTGGCAGGGCCGTCAGGCGCGCACCCCATAGGGAGGCCTTCGTTCCCGACGTAAAACTCACGGGTGTCCGGAGGCGGTGGCAGGCTACAAGAGCACACCGACCTCGGAAGGTCACGCATCCAGGGCGCCCAACTAGGTTGGCAGAGCCGTAGACATACCGAGGTATTGCAAGACCTAAGTATTAAGGCACGCCGACCTCAGGAAGGTCGTTTTGGTGTCCAGACGACCAACATAGCTGCCAGCCGTCCAGTGGAGCCATGGTACTGAGGTGTTGACGACCTCAGCAATAGGCACACCGACCACGGGGGCCCGACGAAAATCGTAGATCTCCATGATGCTTCTGATCTCCAGGCGCCCAGAAGGATCTGGCAGAGCAGCGAGGCACGCCTACCCCGGAAGGTCTTCAATCGAACCTCGACCATTCGCTCAGAAATGTAAATATAGGCTGATTGGAATAGGTCCGCGTGCAGAGTCAGCCGTAGCGGGTGCACCAGGACGCAGAGCCTAGCGGGTGCAAATAAAAGATATCAGGTCGTAGAGGAGGGTCGTGGAGTCGTCGTCGTATGGGGCTTAGTTAGGCGCTGGGCCCTCTGACACATGGTCAGGTTTTGTCGTGTACCGTAGACTGTAGGGTCACGGGTCAACAGTGTTCGGAAATTCTCTTGCCACCCAGAAACCGACAAACTGTCCACGAATCAAGGGGGTACTGTGGCCATGTGACTCTGCGGCGGGCTCAGGCATCATTGATGCACTAGCGACAAAAGACGTCGCGAGACAGGGGTAAAGTCATCGCCTTTAATCGTGCACATGTCCGCAGCCCTCACGGACCACGTGGCGACAGTGTCATCACTCAGCCACCTACCCGAGGTCTGGCTTCGGCTATAAATAGCGCCGTGAGACTGAAGGAGGCAAGCACTGAGCATTGTTGAGCTATGAAGCCGCAGGATAGTTTTGAAGCTATGCCATGGGCATGTGTTCGTCCACCAGATTGTAGATTGCTGTGTTTTTAGAAGCTTGGAGCTAGGAGAACTCTCGCGAAATGTAGGCAGCACCCCCACTCTTTGTACCGTGTCTCTGCGTGGTACCAGGTAGAGTTTGGAGGTGATGCTGTACCAGCTCGAGGTGCAGCTGGGCGTCGCTGGTGAGCATCGGGTGCTCGTGGGTCGAGTCCCGCTACCAAGAGCAAGCTCAGATCTGCATTCCAATAGTCGGGCCAAACGTGTTCGCTACATGTGACGCCCAACATGCCTCCCACAAGGTCGCCATCAAGGCCCCGTGCTAGGAGAAGTCTCGTGGACGTGCTCGCCGCAAAGTAGGTCGCACAGATTGCTCTGGGTAGACTAGGTCTTGTAGTATGTTTATCTTTTTATGCCGGGTTCTGGATCCAGTGAGGTTGCAGGCGACTTGTGTACCTTCGGACGACCCGTGTAATGTTCGCTCTCTTCTGTCATGTACTTGGTCATTTTGACAAAATGATTTGTCAAAAGACCTAAATTGATATGATTTGGGGGCTTATCGACCTTGTGAGGATCGAAATATTGTCATCGAGGATGACCGTGACGTATCAGGTTGACGACCTAAACTCAGAGCTTAGGTCATTACTCATTCTCTTGGCGAAAAATCTGGCGTGATCTTCTCGCGAAATTATCGGAACAGAGCCGTTGCGGTGAGCACCGTACGGCGGAAGGAGCCGCAACGGGCGGACCCGGTGGACCCCCCTATAAATAGAATATCAAGGGTCGGGGTTGACCACACTCATCTTCTTCCTCCTCCCGTCGCTATCGCCGCCACCGCGCCGTAGCCGCTGTAGCCTTGCACTCGCTTTCCTTGTGCGCGCCTCCATCCCATCACCGGCTCCGGCCATCCGCATGCTAGCGCCGCCCGCCTTGCTGTGCTCGTTACAGCGCATGCGCATCAAGACCTTGTGTACTTTCAGATCCAGATCCAAACCTAGCGCAGAAATGGCGGCGGAAGCTCTCCCGATCCCGGACCCACGCACTGTGTGGGTGCGGTCGATGATGACGGAGGCCAAGATCCAATCCTTGGTGGACCGTGGGCTGCTGAGGCCGAAGGAGGAGGTGGAGTGGAAGGCGGCGGTGGGAGAGGAGTTCCCGACCGAGGACGTGAAGGAGCAGGTCGTCTTCGCGTCGTACTTTGAGCGTGGCTTCAACCTCCCCGCGGGTGACTTCTTCCGGGGTCTTCTCTACTACTACAAGCTGGAGCTGGTACATCTCGTTCCCAACTCCATCACCGTAGTATCGACCTTCATCCACTTCTGTGAGGCATATCTGGGGATATCGCCTCACTTTCTTCTTTGGAGGCACCTGTTCTGTGTGAAGAGTACTGGCAAGAGGTCTGGGCCAGTAGGGGCTGTAATGTTCTGCTTGAGGTCGGGCCTCAAGTCAGAGTGGATAGACAGCGATCTCCCCGACAACACTGCTGGGTGGAGGTCGGAGTGGTTCTACATCGCCGACCAGCTGCCAACCCTTCCGCTGGCTGCTCGCCACAAGCCCGTGAAGATTTCTGAATGGGACTTGGGGCTGTCTTCTCGTGAAGCTGATGACATCAAGGAGGTCCCGAGCTGGTCCAGACCAAGAACCGGTGTGACAGGGGTTCGGTCGCCGCCAGTTGTTTTTGCCGGGTGATTCACCGATCAAGGATCGGGTCCACCCGCGTATGAATCTGGGGCGATCGGACCCACTCGTGAGGTGAACCGCAAGGTCTCCAAGGAGGAAATGGCGGCCAGGGTGTCCCTGATCTACTCTGGGAAGGTGAAGATCAAGAAGTGCCCCAAGGCACATTCGAAGAGGCCGGTGACCCGGTAAGTCACCAGGACTATTTTAGGTCGTTTTACCCGTTTGTAGATTTACGCCGCTTAACCCTTTTGGTCGCTTGGTTGTTGCGTGATCGTGAACGCCGCTTTGGTGCCCCGCACCTCTTCGCGGCGGCAGCAAAGACCGGCGAAGCCGAGGTAAGTACCAACCTCCGGCAGCCCTACCTGGAGTATTACGAGTCCGACTCCGGGTGGAGGCCGATGAGGACACCGGCTAATCGAGGTCGGTGGCGACGCCGGGACCAGCCCGGAGGCGGGTAGTGCCGTGAAGCCCAGGCGCAAGACCGTGGCGGCGATAGCGGCGCAGTCCCGACGGCCGCCAGCAGGTTACCGCGGTAAAGACCGCGAGAAGAAGAAGAAGAAGAGGAAGACAGTCCTCCGCCGGGCGGTTGAGACGCCGGTGATTGCTACGCCCGGCCCGTGGAGGTCGAATCTGATGAAGAAGAAGATGAAGCCACCGAGGAGCCACTGGTCGAAGAAGAACGATCGGTGGAGGTCGTTGAGCCCGCAGCCAAGAGGCGCGGGAGTTGGCGAAGACGACGGAGGATGCCTCCGCCGTCAAGGATTGAGGCGCAGCGAGCTGTCGCTGCTACGCAGGCAAAGATGCCTATTTTGAATAGGCTGCGGATTTTTAGGCCGAAGCCTCGTGTCCCGACCATCACGAGGTAAGGTCTTGAACACTCGATATCTCTAACTCATTGTTGCCGTGTTTTTTATGCTTGTTTGTGTGTGGTGGACTATGTAGGTCGGTTGCGGAGCCTCGGTAACACAGGCGCCAGCCTCGCCTTCCCGCGAGGTCGCCCGACCCTAAGGTCGTGGGTACGCCATTGGTTGACGATGCGAGAACGGCGACCCCGCCACCGGCTGCTGATGAAAGGGGGGCGACTCCGCCGGCTACAGACTCAAGGACGGCGACTCCGCCGCCTGCAGATGATGCGGGAGCAGGAGGTGCCGTGGGGGACGTCGGGACGTCGGCTTCTCCGCTGTCATTGGCGTGGATCCCATCAGCGAGGCCCTGGTGGGATGGAGGAAGACCTGGTCAAGGATCAGGCCCAGATTGACCAAGCGCCGAAAGGTTCGGGGACGTCTAGCGCACAGGTACCTGATTCTTCTCCGTCGAGCCCGAGGTTGCCACGACGAGAGATTGACTGGAATAATACCCCTTGGCAGGAGGACATCTTTGACGACAATGAAGATATGCAGGCCGTGCGGACCGGCATTATAACCATCAATGTTGCATTGATGGTGAGTTTGCCTCTGATGTTTTTTTCTGACGACGTGTTGTTGAGTTGTTACTGACAAGCTGTTGTGTTATACCAGGCGCTAGCAGATCGTGCGAAGAGCCGGATCGACCTGCTGAATAATGCTGAGGCGACGCAGCGGCGGGTTACTGAACTTGAGCAAGAGCTCAAACAGGTCCGCGAGGCGGCGGCCGTAGAGAAGAAGAAGCTCGAGGACGAGCTCGCCGAGGAAAAGCACAAGATCCAGGAGGCCAATGCGCAGTTCAAAGCTGTGAGCTTAGGTAAGGTCGAGACTTTATGTTGTTAATCCTCTTGTAGAGCTGAGGTCTTTGTGTTGAGTATCAATTTTGTTGGATATTTTGCAGACTTCCGCAAGCGTGAGGAGGACCTCAACAACGATCTAAAAAACACCAAGGAAAAGGTCTGGTCCTTGGAGGTGACGCTTCGTGAGGTCGAGGCTGGGGGCCAAGAGCTCAAGCGGGCGATGAAAGAAGCTGACAGTGAGTATGCCGTATCTCAAAAGCTGGCTTATGAGAAACGAGCTCGGCAAGACCTTGAGGTCAATCTTGAGGTGGCTTTGAAGTCATTGCAGAATGACCAAGTAACCATTGCAGGATATGAGGTGGAGCTGAACGACCTGAAGGGCGCCGCCAATTACGCTATGGACTGCATAGCGGTGCCGGTTGAAGGGGGGGAGGCCAAGTCTGTTGTTGATCGTCTCATAGAGACCCCTGACAGACTCCTCACGTTGCTGAAGGCGACGAGCTTGGCGGCAGCTACTGATGCGCTGGTGAGGGTGAAGTCGCACTACCCCGATGTTGACATGGCCAAGGTCAAGGGGGGTGCTGATGCTGAAAAAGACCTCGCAGCCCTGGAGCTGGAAGTTCAAGATGCCGCCATGGAAGTGGCGGACTCCTTGGACTATGAAGGTGATGACGGCGGGCAGTAGTCTTGGACTAAGAGCTATACCACCTCCTCTTCTCTGTCGTGTAAACAATGCTTCTTGATGAATATTTTGTTATGCCTAAGTGAAGTACTTGCCTTGTGCCTGCGCGAGCTTGGTAGTCTTGTAGATGACGACGTGTTGTTTCTTGCCTCGCTGACCACTACTCACGGAGAGGCTGGCTTACCGACCTCCACAGCTCAGCGTGGAGGCTTACGTGAGGTCGGCGCGCGAGGAGGAGTCTAGGACTCAGGTCTGGCGACCTTATCGACCAAGCATGCTCGCATGACGGAGGGCTTATACCCATTAGGATGATGTCCTCGGGTCGAGCGACCCTTAGGTTGGCTTTGAGCCAAGCCCCGAGCATGTCGAGGGGAGGAGTAGGAGAAAATTACAACCCTCGGGTTTACGACTCATGTATTGGCTTTAGCCAAGCCCCGTGTCGAGGGGAGTGTTGATGACATGAGAGAGGAGAAGGTAGGGCTCGGCACCACGATGGACTGCTTGAACTAATATTTATTTAATCTGAAAAGGTAAAAGAAATACATAGCTGTAATTAAAACTATTCTCTGGGTAGAGAATCGTCGTAGATGTTCCACGTTCAAGGGTTTGGCACTCCTTGCCGTCACCCCATTGGGTAATCGTGGATATGGGCCGATGACTTCAAAGGATTTATGAAGGGTCCTTCCTGTGGGGCGAGAGAGCTTGTGCATGCCGTCGGTCTCGGATGCGCCGAGGACGAGGTCGCCAACGCGTTGAAGGAAGTTTCCTAACGCGATCGATGATACCGACAAAGTTGTTGGTCGTGACGAGCTTGTCTCATGACGGCAGCTAGCCTCGCATTCTTCAAGGCTATCTAGGTCAACTCGACGTGTTTGCTCGGCTTCTCCTTCCTCGTAGAATTGGATGCGTGAGCTCCAAAGGCGACGCTTGTGGGTAATATGGCTTCGATCCGTAGACCAAAAAGAAGGGCTAAAAAGCCCGTGGCGGAGCTGACTTGGGTCCTTAGACCCCAAATCACGGTGGTAGCTCGGCTAACCACCGGGTGGCGTGGTTTGAGGCATCATCAAAGATACGATCTTTGATAGCCTCAAGGACCATGCCATTGGCACGCCGACCTGGCCGCTGCACCGAGGGTGGGCCATCGAGGAGTAGTAGACGCCGATGGTGTTATCCTCGACAGAAATCCCAAAAGGCGTAGCCGGTGAAAGGCCGTGCCTGTGTCGGTGATGATCTGTTAGGCACACAAGCGGTGTGTTATGTCTTGCATGAATTTTGCTGCTTCTTCCGATGTTACTTTCGCAATGTGCGACTTGATCCACTTGGTAAATTTGTCGACTACTAGTATAAATCAGATCCGCGGGGCCGCTTCGAACAGTCCCCATCGAAGTCGAGGCCCCACATGGCAAAGGGCCATGATGGAGGAATTGTGCGCAGGCCCGAGCCGGTGTGTCAGCTGTTTGGGAAAGAATTGGCATCCTTTGCACCTCTTTACGAGGTCTTTTGCGTCGGTCATGGCCGTGGGCCAGTAGAATCCAGATCGGTACGCCTTACCGACCAGGTTGGCGGATGCTGCGTGGCAGCCACATTCGCCGTGTGGATCTCACCAGAGAGAGACCTTCGATCGCAAGATGCACTTCATCAAGACGCCTGTGGAGGCGGCTTTTCTGTAGAGGTCGGTACCAATCACGATGTAGTTGGCACTTCTTCGTGTGATACGCTCACGTTCTGCTTTGTCTTCTGGGACGAGTTGGTCGAGTATGAAGTCTATGAAAGGTTTGCGCCAATCATCTTCTTTTTCTCATCGACGTCCGGGAGGTCGAGGCTTGTTCGTGTTGAGGTGAATCGACCGCCCGGGTCCAGTAGCTTGATTGAAGGCTTGCGTAAGTCTTGGACAAAAACACCTGCCGGGACTAGAGCTCGTCGAGAGCCTAGTTTGGAGAGTACGTCGGCTGCTACGTTGTTGTTTCGGTACGCGTCTTGAAACTCAATCCTTCAAGTGGCCTTCGAGTTTGCAATCTCGACAAGAGGCATCCATTGTGTCTTTGACGTAGTCCCACTCCTTGTTGACTTGCTCGATGACGACCTTGGAATCGCCAAAAGCTAGTAGTCGCTTGATGCCAAGGGACACTGCTATACGGAGTCCGTGAATCAGGGCTTCGTACTCTGCTCCATTGTTGGAGGCATTGTAGTGTATCTGCAGGACGTACTTGAGCTGTTCCCCCTGAGGAGAGATGAGTAATACGCCTGCGCCTGCTCCTTCGAGGTTTAGGGCACCGTCGAAATAAGACTTAGCTTGGGTGTGGTCAAGAAGGTCGTCGTGGCCGAGGTCGACGCGTTGAATAGGTCTGTAGTGTATTGCAGCAGGTCGGGCTGACACCGCCGGTCCATTTTGTCGAGTCCAGGTTGTGGACGATGTAGCACTCATCGCCGAGTCATCGAGACCATCACGTGTGGACCAGAGGACCCATCACGCATGTAGCTCGTGTAGAGCAGGCTTTTTTTTACCGCATGCAGGCATGAGTAAACGTTGGAGTCCATCGGCCAAATGGGAACAAAATCCATGCAGATTCTAGCTCGAGCTGGGCCACAGGGGCAGCTGTTTACGTATCCATCTCAGGGATGAATTGGTCTTGATCACGTGCACGTGATGGACACGTACTCCTAGTTGTTCACCACATGCAGCCGTAGATGGAATCCTGTGCGGTTCCGTTCGTGAACAAGATCCACGAAAATCTTGGTCGGACTCTTACGAGGCGCCTCGTCGGCTTGACGTAGATGAATTTCTGAGCGGCGCGCGGATCAACACGTACAGAACATGACAGCGTGATGGTGATGCCGATACGTAGCAGCCGGCCGCCCTATCGCCAATGACACGTAACGCCTGGCGGCATGCGCTCGATTGAAGGGACAAACGATCTGCTCGGAGCTTGATGGCGTGCGCCATATGCTCTGACCTCGCAAATAGATCACGGGTATGGGTGGGTGGGTCGCCAAAATTTTTTTTTCTTGCGCGCCATCTGCAGAACGAAGACATCGACCTCGCGATTAGATCGAAGGGAGGTAGCGAGTAGGTCGCTGCGGGGATATCCTTCGTGTCATCGCGGAAGAGGTCGCCAGAGCGAGCTGCCTTCGCGCTACATGAAGAGCTCGCGATCACCCCTACCTGGCGCGCCAACTGTCAGATGGTGAGAATAAACAGGGTCACTGGATGAACCGCTGATGGTGTCCATGTGCGTCGGTTCATCCGGTAAGCGTTCACTCGTCCTCGGTAGAAATATATGCACGCGTCGGATGAACCGCTGCCTCGACCGTCGCTTCATCCGGTGCTGAAGGCCTTGACTTGAATTGTGACTGTTACCAAACCCTAGGTCATCGGATGAACCGATGCTTGTGCTGATACACCGTCGGTTCATCCGGTGCTATTGAATTCTGCTGAGTCCTTCACAATATTCATCCGATGCAACTAGAAATGATAGCGTCGGTTAATCCGGCGCGTCCTTTTCAGTTTCAACTCATCCAATTCAATCTCCTTTGAGTTTTTCTTCAAGTCTTTTGCTTCCAAAGTGTTTCCATGAGTGTCTTGAGTGACCAAGGAACTTGAGAGTGCATAATTATGGCATAGCATTTGGCATAGTCAAGCTACTCAAGTGTGAACCCCTCTTAATAGTACGGTCAAACACTACAAACTAGCAAATCCAAGTGTCCTTCATCTCCTTGTGACACTCGGAACTAGAAATGTCCTTAGCCTTGTAGTCTTTGTCCATTGATCATCCATTAATTCAAATTGAGGGGCTCTTTTCATTAATAACTTATGACAATAACCCAAAGATAAATCCGCTACAAAACAAAGGTTAGTCACAAGTATATGGTTGTCATTTATCACCGAAACACACCCTTACCAAAGGTGCGGTGGGGCCTTGATGCTTACAATCTCCCCCTTTTTGGTGATAGATGACAACACAAGTAGAGATACACGAAAATTTGAAATTAAAGCATAAACTCAACAACTAATGCATGAAAGAGATAAGCATAAGCACACATGCATTAATTAAACAAACACACAAGCATGAGTAGACATGTAAACCATCAACATACACAAAAGCCAAATACATGTCTCATCATGAACTCCATAAAACATACAAGGGGCACAAAAGCTCTCAAAACAAACTCCCAAGCTCCCCTATCTCTCCCCAATCTATCTCCCTTTGGCAACAAGCACCAAAAGGGTCCTACTGAGGTGGAGGAGAAGCCGACAGCGTCGAGGTGTCCTGGTGGCGCCCGGAGCGAGGAGCGACGTGGTAGCCGAGGTGTCACCGTCGTCGGACTCGAACCCTGACAACTCTGAAGAGCGAACCGGCGAAGACCGGACAGGTGAAGCGATGCCGTGGTCGGTGCCGAGAGGTAGGAAGAGCCCCGAGTGCTCACGGCCGCCATCTCGACTCGATCGGGTGATAGAGCGAAGTGTGGTGTCCTCCTGATCGAGTCGCTCTGCCTGAGGAGTGGCCATAGAAGGCATGGGCGAGGAGAATCCCAGAGAGGGTCGTGAAGGTGTCTCGAAGATCAGAGGACCTGTCGGGAAAGGAGACATCAGCTGGGTCGATGGTGTCTGAGAAAACTGCCCTGCCCTGAGCTGCTCAAGTAGTGTCGTCGTCTGAGGAGTCGAGAGCTGCTGAGTGGTGAACGTCCCGGACGGAAGGAGAGGTGAAGCTGAGATCAAGACCGTCGGGATCGGAAGGCTCACCATACTGATAGGTGGAAGAGGCAGCTAGCTCAGTCAAGGAGCTGGGAAGAGACTAAGCAAGCCCTGCAGCCGGAAGAGCTGACCCAAACAAGTAGACATGAAAGAGAACATCTGGGTAGTCATCATCTCGGTGTCTTATAGCTGCCTTTTGAGCCTCGCCGCTACAAGAACTACAACCTCTCAGGCTCCCCGCCGCGGATACCATCAAGTATGATCTGCTGGCCTGCTGTCGCCGAATCTCGCATCTCGCTAAATTTCCATCCATCGTGGTCTTCGACTAGTCGGCCAACGACTGGATCACTGAAGCAAGGGCATCGGGCTGAGTGACTTGAGAGGTGGAAATAGGTGGAATAGGTGACTCGCCTCCGCCTTGGTAAGCTAGGAGCCCCACCTTGTCATCGTGAGCACGTCGAGTATGAAAGACGTCTTCTCGCTCAAAGTGCCTCGCCCCTCGCCGAGTCCTCCTCTGTGTCAGTGGCGAGGTACGCGGGTAGAGGCCCCTCAGCAAGAGCAAGAAGCTCGTCCTGACGAGCGGCCTCGTCCATAGCTGCCTCAGCAAGACGAGCCTCAAGGTCCTCGCCTCACGCCCCACCGGGTCCTGTCTCCCCGCCTCGCCGCATCGGCGGCTGGTATGTCTTGAACACGTAGCGTGAACGCTCCAAGACCGAGATATGGCGCTGAGCCTCAAGGCGAGATAGCATCCAACGATCCAAAGGAGCAAAGAGAACTGCCTGGTCATCCCCATCCCATCCATAATGGCGTCCTCGATCTCACTCAGAAGAATATCAACTATATCGAACGGCTGGTGAGTCATGATATAGAGGAGTAACCACTGCTGAACCCCTGTGATCGACTCAGCATTCCCCATCCTGAAGAGAAGTGACCTCCTGAGTGCGAAGTGGACCACGAGGCCTCGTGGTGTCACCGTGGGTCCGAGGGGTGCCGGAAGAAATGGCCGGAAAAGGAAGCCGATCCGCTTGGCCGAACGATAGGAGTGTGAGCACGACGAGGAGCCTCAACGCCTGGTAGGCCAAGTAGTGAATCGACGTGTCGCCGACCAACCCCGAGGAACTCGCGCTATCCCTCTCGAGTGAGTCTGCATTTACCCATAAACATGAACCGAATCGAGAGCCGGGCATCCTCAACGTAGACCGTGGAGTAGAAGACTACCCACTGGCACGTAACGGGCCTCTCACCCAAAAAGCTGCAAGTCCCGGTAGGTAGTCAAGTGTGGTAGTATCGGACTCACCGCCGGCTGCCTGAGGCCGCCCATCGCAACATCCTCGGCCGACTTAGCGTGACCCTTCGACATAGGAGGCATAGAAGCTCTCTCTCAAGGATGGTCCAGAATCGGGGTCATAGTTCTCTAAGAGGAGGGAACCACTGTCCTCCGTCACAAACCTCAACTTCCGGATCTTGGACCCGAAGGCTCATCACGAGGTAGACCTCGCCTCGCACGTGGCTCACCAATACGGATATCCGGGCCCTCTCTCGACTAATCCTCCCGATCTCGCTCCACGTCCGCTCCGCTGTCCTCTCCGCCGCAGGAGTCGGCCGAGGTGAGGTGGCCACCACGCCCAAGGGCGCATGGTGCAGACGAAGGTGACCGTGAGTGTCTGCCGGTGACGTCGAGCGCCACCTGCCTCTGGGGCTGCTCCCCTAACTCTGCACTACCGCCGATCCGATCCTCCTCTGTGGCCGACTGTGTCGGGGCACTGAGCACACGCCCCATTCCTTCTCTGTCTCGCTCTTCTTCTTCTGGCTCCAACCACGGCCTTGCCCTTCCTCTTGTCGCCTGCCATCTGTCAGAGAAAAGATAGAAGATTATAGAATGGCGAGCTAAGAGTATAAACGAGAATAAATATCTAAAGAGAGGGTCCTTAAGCAAAGCACATGAAAGATAGAGCCTATGCATGGATACTAGGAGATAAACAGGGCACATGATAAGGAATGATGAACCTAGGATTGTCCTTATGTGCATAGAGGTGAATGTGTGTGTATGAACAGGAAGAACTGCTACTGTGATGAAAAGATAAGGCTCGAACAGACTCAGGAACAAGCGAGAACAAAAGCACATACACTCGAGCAGGACATACATGAAGAGGATGATCAAGAACAGAACATGTGAGCATAAAAAGCGGGCATAAACAAAGCGAACAAGAGCCATAGTGCTCTAAATCCATGGAGAATGACAATTTATGCAAGGATTTGAGCAGGATGTGTGAAATTGATGATGAGCTAGAGCACAAATTTCACTAAATGCCAAACAAATTTTGCCAACAGGGGTGAAATTGAAGAACAGAGGCTAAACAGGGGGGAAGAAGGGCGATTCTGCACCTCTGCTGAAGAAAGCCATCGAGATGTTGCAAAAGGGTGGAGAGAGCCGACGCCCAAGGGTGAAGATCACGAGCTGCGTGAGCTTGCCGCAGTGACCTCAAACCCTAGATTAGGGTTCCGCTGGCCATGATTCCAGTGAGGAGGCGCGGGCGCCGAGGTGGCAGCGGCTAGGCCGAGCGGAGGCGTGTTGCGGTGGCGGTGGCGAGGCGAAATGGCGGCGCAAAACGGAGCGTGGTTGTTTTTGGATTTGGGGGAGAAACGGCCCGAGGAAGATTATGACATGTGGGGCCAACTTGCAGTGACGCGCCGGATGAACCGACGGGAGAAAACGAGCAGCGTCGGTGCATGCATCGGACGATATGGTCAAAACTGTGAAATACATCACCGGATGATCCGATGGCCTTGTTTTTAGATGCGTCGGATGAATCTCACGCAGGTCTGAATTTGCCCCAGATTTTAGTAGCACCGGATGAACCGCTGCAACCACAGAGGTGAGCGTCGGTTCATCCGACGATAGCTAATAGAAGCGCGCTGAGCAAAATTCAAATTGACCTGGCCACCAGATGAACCGACACTGGAACCTATATAGCAGCGGTTTATCCGGTGATGATAAGAACAGAATGTTGAACTAAAGCTCATTTTTGATCCGACAAATGCCACACACAAGCCAACTCAAACACATTTTTGGATCAATCCTGAGTGACAACCTCACCCCTCAAGCACTCCTTTGCAAATAGAGGTATATACACCATAGATTCCCTACAAGGGATAGACCTTATAAATTTTTAGAAAAATAGGCAAATAAGGTCCAAAAAGGGAATGTATGAGTCATTGCCTTTGAACTTAGAGATAGAAACTTTAAGCTCATTAGGACATAACTCAATAGGCATTAAGCACCATCATTTGTCTTAGCACACTTTTCGAGATGTTGATTTGCATTGAACGCTAAGCAACTTTCTCATAGTGTGATTTTCCTTTGTGACACCTCTCACGCAATGCTATGCAAGAACAAATGCATGAAAATAAACATGAATGCATACTACATGACAAGTAAAGATGCAAAGCAGAAAGGTAAACTATCTTGTCAAGTTTGAACCCTTGTTAAGCTTACTCATGGTGAGCCTTTCAACATGCCTTGAGCAAAACTTTGGAACCACCGGCTCAAGCAAGACCCATACTCACCACTATCTTAACGAGGATAGACAAGCCCCTACACCATGTACATATGCAAATGCAAACTATATGACAAGCATCACATGATGTTAGACGCATCAAGCACATTTAATTCACTCCTTAGCCTACAAAAGGTGTTTTCATCAAGAGGCTTAGTGAATATATCCACCAATTGCTCCTCAGAGCGAACACCACAAAGGAGAATATCATCTTTAGCCACGTGATCTCGCAAGAACTGATGGCGGATATCAATGTGCTTGGTGCGTGAGTGTTGAACCGGGTTGTTAGCAATTTTTATGGCACTTTCATTGTCACAAAGGAGGGGAACCCTATCTAGAACCACACCATAATCCAAGAGGCTTTGCTTCATATAGAGGATTTGAGCACAACAAGCCCCATGAAATGTATTCCGCGTGGATAAGGCCACGGAGTTTTGCTTCTTAGAGGACCAAGCAACCAAAGATCGACCTAGCAAATGGCACCCACCCGAAGTACTCTTACGGTCTACTCGACATCCCAAGAAAATCCGAATCCGAATAACCCAAGAGCTCAAAACAAGCACCATGGGGTACCACAAGCCAATGCTAGGTGTGTATTTTAAGTATCTAAGGATCCTTTTCAAAGCACTTAGGTGAGATTCTTTAGGGTTGGCTTGAAACGAGCACACATGCAAACACTAAACATGATATCGGGCCTAGATGCGAAGATAAAGAAGGAGCCTATCATTGAACAAGAAAGCTTTTGATCAACCGGTTTACCTCCCTCATCTAAGTCGAGATGTCCATTGGTAGGCATTGGTGTCTTGATTGGCTTGCAATCATCCATCTTGAACTTCTTGAGAATATCATTGGTGTACTTTTCTTGATGGATGAAGGTTCCTTCCTTCAATTGCTTGATTTGAAACCCAAGGAAGAAGTTGAGCTCCCCAATCATAGACATCTCGAATTCCTTAGTCATGAGATCACTAAAGTTCTTGCACACTTTAAGATTAGTAGAGCCAAAGATGATATCATCAACATAGATTTGACATATGAAGAGCTCTCCGTTGATGATCTTGGTGAATAGAGTATTGTCCACTCTTCCAATCTTGAAGCCTTCCTTGATGAGAAAGTCCCGAAGCCTCTCATACCATGCCCTAGGAGCTTGCTTGAGTCCATACAAAGCCTTGATCAACCTATAGACATGGTTAGTATGTGTGGTATCTTCAAAACCGGAGGTTGCTCAACATAGACTTCTTCATTGATGAAGCCATTTAAGAAGGCACTCTTGACATCCATTTGGAACAATTTCATTTTATGACAAGAAGCATAAGCAAGAAGGATACGGATTGCTTCAAGACGTGCAACCGGAGCAAAGGTCTCCCCATAGTCCAAGCCTTCCACTTGAGAGTAGCCCTTGGCGACAAGTCTTGCCTTGTTCTTCACCACGACTCCATGTTCATCTTGCTTGTTTGAGACCCACTTGGTGCCAATCACGTTCTTGTTCTTGGGGCGCCTACTAGGACTCAAACTTCATTTCTTGTGAAGTTGTTGAGCTCTTCTTGCATAGCCAAGATCCAATGGGTCCTCAAGAGCTTCCTCTATAGTAGTGGGTTCTACAAAAGAAACAAATGCATGATGTTTGCAAAACAAAGCATATTGTTTTGTGAGTATGTGTACCACCCTTGGGATCACCCAAGACAAGATCGATGGGGTGGTTTGATGAAGTCCTTGTAAGCCTTTCAAGTGTGGTTGGATCATCATGAGGTTGCACTACTCCTGGTTTTCTTCTCCTTGATCTTGGGTGTCTTGTGATGTAGGAGGTGGTCCATTTGAGGAAGATGGGCTTTCTTGTCTTGTTCTTCTTTGATGATCATCATTGTCATCATCGGAAGAGGATGAGTCTTCATGGTTGTGGGAAGTAGAAGGTGCATCATCATCCTCTTTGGGCTTGATGTCCCCAATAGCCATCTTCTTTATTGCATCTCGAGAGGTTCTTTTCCTACATCATCACAACAATAGCCATCTCCTTGGGAGCCATTAGATTCATCAAACTCCACGCCACATGTTTCTTCAACAAGACGTGTAGTGTTGTTGAATACTCTATATGCCTTGGAGTTTGATGCATAACCAAGAAACATGCCCTCATCTACCCTACTCAAACTTCCCTAGGTGCTTCCTCTTCTTGTAAATGAAACACTTACACCCAAAGACTCTAAGTAGGAGATGTTGGGCTTCCTCCCAATGAGAAGCTCATAGGGTGTCTTCATGAGTAGTCGATGGAGATACACCCTATTTGAAGCATGACACGCGTGTTGATAGCTTCCCCAAAATCTTTGAGAGATACCATAGTCATCCAACATAGCTCTAGCCAATGTGATGAGAGTCTTGTTCTTCCTTTCTACCACACCATTTTGTTGTGGTGTGTAGGTTGAAGAGAATTCATGCTTGATGCCTAGCTCATCACAATATTCTTCCACATTAGTGTTCCGGAATTCGATCCATTGTCACCGATCTTCACAATAGATGACTCAAATTCATTTTGAGCCCTTTTAGCAAAGTTCTTGAAAATCCCGAATGTCTTGCTCTTGTCCTCCATAAAGAATGTCCAAGTGTAACGTGAGTAATCATCAACAATGACAAAACAATAGAGATTACCCCAAGACTCTTGTATGTAGTAGGGTCAAGAGGTCCATGTGCATGATTTCCAAAGGTCTTGAGGTAGATACATAAGCCTTCATAGGATGGTGACTTGCTACTTGCTTGCCGGCTTGACACACTCCACACAACTTATTCTTCTCAAATGTGACATCCTTCACACCAAGAACTAAACCTCTTTTGAAAGCCTTCTTGAGTTGACTCATGCCTATATGTGCAATACGGCGATGCCATAGCCAACCCTTGGATGTCTTGGTGAAAAGACAAGTAGTCAAGTTTGCTTCATGAGAGGAGAAGTCCACAAGATAGATGTTTCCATGGAGAAAACCTTTGAACACAACTTCATTAGATTTCTTGTTAGTAACGATAACTCCCTCTTCATCAAACAAGCAAGATAAGCCAAGATCACAAAATTGTGCAATGGAAAGCAAGTTATAACTACAAGAGTCTACAAACAAAACATTGGAAAGAGAAAGATCTTTGCAATGGTTATGTCACCCAAACCGAAACTCTTCCTTTAGAATTATCACCAAAGGTGACTTGCTCATGATTCCCCGCATCATCCACTAGAGAGGTGAATATTTTACTTTGGCTGGTCATGTGTTGAGTACACCCACTATCAAGAACCCAATGACTTCCCCCGGCCTTGTAGTTCACCAACACACAAAGAGATCAAGTTGAAGATTTAGGAACCCAAGCAAGTTTGGGTCCAATCACATGAGTTACTAAAGCTTTGGGAACCCAAATTTGCCTAGGTTGATTCACTTTAGCCTTGGTCCCTATGAACCTTGCCGCCACTTTGCCCTTGCTATTCTTCAACAACAAGAAATGGTTATTGTTGAACATGGAACGATAGTTGCAAGGTAATTTAGGCAAAGGACGTGAAGGTAAAGGACACTGTGTGATGACCGGTGATTTGGCAATGTTGGCAATAAGACCCAACTTCCTTCACAAAGCACCCATATAGTTCTTTTGACTTGCGAGTCTCTTTGATGGGTTGAGGGAAGGAGCCAAGTCCCCTAGTGCCATAATCTCTTGCATTGTGATAGAGGATCTCCTTATGCAATGCTTCACCCTTGGCCATTTTCTTCACACATGATCTTAGGCTTCTTACTTCCTCTTCAAGTCCTTTCACCCTATCATGGTTAGTCTTGGAAGAGGAGGCAACATTCTCATCATTAGGCAAGATCTTAGGTTCTTCAATCAAATCATCACAAGAAGTAGAAGCATTTGTCCTAGTGATGTCTCTAGCAATTTCTTGCCCACTAGCACAAATGGCCTCATAAGCAAGCTCAATCTCTTGATACTTCATCTCTAAGACCACATGATCTTTCTAAAGCATCTTTTGATTTGACTCAAGAGACTTGTTAAGCATGGTTATATCATCATATTTGATGATTAGTTCATTGTGCTTATCAAGCAACTTGTCATGGTCATCTCTTAGTGACTTGTGAGACACTACCAAAGCATTATGCTCTTTGCTAAGGTCATTGTGTTTCACAAGCAACTCATCATTTGATAGCTTAAGCTTCTCATGGGTCTCTTCAAGAGCCTTGAGCTTACTCTTTTGCTTCTTGATCATGTCGGTGTATTGATCTAGAAGTCCCTTAAGAGCTTGGGGTGAAAGTTCATTTTCACTATCCGATGAGTCACTATCTTCACTATCGCTCACCTTGGAGTGTTTAGCCATGAAGCACATAGGTGGTGGAGGAAGAGGAGGTTCTTCATCATCCATGATCACAAGACCCAAACTTCTTGTTCTTCTCATCTTCACCATCACTTGATTCACTTGAAGTTTCACCATCCGTGATCCACTCATTTGCCAAGAGAGAACGATGACCACTCTTCTTCTTGTTGTAGGCTTGCTAGAAGACTTCTTCTTGTATGAGTCCTTCTTGGAGTGCTTGTCATCCTTCTCATCATCATCATCATTGTTGTTCTTCTTGCTTGAGCTTGTCGCCGCTTGTCGGGCTTGGGACAATCATATGATAGATGATCATAGCTTTGGCAATTGTAGCACTTCCTCTTGCCACCTTCACCACTTCTTCTTGATGAGCGAAACTTGTTCTTCTTAGGATCATAATTGTAGCCTTTCTTGCCAATCTTGGAGAGCAATTTAGTAGTCCTCCTCATGAGGAAAGTAAGTTCACCATCATCTTCATCACTTGAGTCACTCTTGTCTTCACTTTCACTTGAAGAGGGAGGAGGCTTTGATTTTGACTTTGACTTGGGCTTGGTCTTGTCACTAGCCTTGAGTGCAAGATCCTTCTTGGAGCTTGATGTGGAAGGAAGATGACTCCATTTGACCCATCAAGAACATCTCATGAGATCGAATCTTGTTCACAACTTCGGTGATGGTGAGAGTTTCAACGTCCTTCTCAAAGATGAGTGCCTTCACGATGTTGTACTTGGGCTTGGGAAGCGTTTGAAGGATTTTCCGAATGATTTCTTGCTCGGACACGTTAGCAACATCGAGAGCATTGATATTTTGAATAAGAACACCCATCCTAGAGTACATTTCCTCTACACACTCATCATCCTTCATCTTGAACTCATTGAGCTCAACCTTAAGCAACTCATACTTCTCCTCACGGATTTTCTTGTTGCCCACATGGATAGTTTTGAGCTCCATCCAAACCTCATGAGCGGTATCCAAGGCAAACACCCTATCAAACAAATCCTCCTCAAGTGTCTCAAAGATAAAGTTTCTAGCACGATAGTTCCACTTGAGTTCACTCTCGGTGGGTTCATTAGGCATGGGATACATGGTAGTGGTCCATGCATCATGGTGTTGTGCTTGAAGAAAGCTAGCCATTCTATGTGCCCAAAAGTGAACTGCTTCCGCCAACTTGGGAGGGCCATTTCCACTCCCCTTGCCCATCTCTCTAGGCGGTTAAGCCACCAAAAAGAGAGCCTAAGCTCTGATACCACTTGTAGGATCGATGGCCTATAGAAGGGGGGGTTGAATATGGGCCTTCTTCAAATTTCTAGAACAAGTAACAACCTTATCCTAGATCTCTAGTGTTGCCCATCTAAAAGGTTTCTTCCTACCAACTAAGCACACTAGCAACAAGTTCCTTAGCAAGTCACACTAACAAGTGAAAAGGCACCCTAGTCAAGATATGCAACAAGCAAAGCAAACTAGGGAAACAAGTGCAAATGAACTTAAGAGCCGGAAAGTAAATGCGGAATTAAGTGCAAGAAGGTAGAAAGGGAAGACACGAGACAACCAATTTTTTCCGTGGTATCGAGAAGTTGACGCTTCTCCTAATCCACGTTGGAGCACTCACTAAGAGTTTTGCTCCCCTCAAGCCACTTAGACTTGAGTGCTCACTAAGAGTACCTGCTCTCCATCTCCGAATGGTGGGTCTCAATCCATTTACACCAAGAACTTCCCGGGCTCCCACAATCTCCAAGAGCTCACCAAGAACCCCAAATCACCGAGACCGCCTAGGAGTCAAACTCAAGAGTAACAAGCTCACAACCTTTCACTTGACCAATGCACTCAGCTATGCCAATGAAAGACCTTGAAACTCTTGATCACCAAGAAAGAATCCTCTTGGCTAGGAAGATGAAGTCCAAATGATCAAATCACTAACTCTCCTTCTCCTTGGCGTGAGTAATTCGAGTGGCAAAGCAGCTCAAGAGACGCAGGGGGTCCAATTTATAGGCCTAGCAAGGGAGGCTAGCCGTTATAAAAGTCCTCTCGAAAAGTAGTACTGGCGGATGATCCGACGGTTCCCCCGCGACGCCGGTTCATCCGGCCACTGTGTCTGAATTATAGCCGCTGAACACGAACGTTGTACCACTTTCATCCGACGCTCACTTGGTTATAGCGTCGGTTTATCCGGTCGAAGGCTCACTCAAAACGCCTCGCAGAGAATAAACGGTCGCCGGATGAACCGCCGATGGTGTCCATGTGCGCGGTTCATCCGGTCAAGCAGTTCACCGTGCGTCTCTGGTAGAAATATATGCACGCGTCGGATGAACCGCTGCCTCAACCGTCGCTTCATCCGGTGTTGAAGGCCTTGACTTGAATTGTCACATACTAAACCCTAGGTCATCGGATGAACCGATGCTTGTGCCGATACACCGCCGGTTCGCTCATCCGGTGCTATTGAATTCTGCCGAGTCTTCACACAATATTCATCCGATGCAACTAGAAATGATAGCGTCGGTTAATCCGGCGCGTCCTTTTCAGTTTCAACTCATCCAATTCAATCTCCTTTGAGTTTTTCTTCAAGTCTTTTGCTTCCAAAGTGTTTTCATGAGTGTCTTTAGCTCTTTAGTGACCAAAGAACTTGAGAGTGCATAATTATGGCATAGCATTTGGCATAGTCAAGCTACTCAAGTGTGAACCCCTCTTAATAGTACGGTCAAACACTACAAACTAGCAAATCCAAGTGTCCTTCATCTCCTTGTGACACTCGGAACTAGAAATGTCCTTAGCCTTGTAGTCTTTGTCCATTGATCATCCATTAATTCAAATTGAGGGTCTCTTTTCATTAATTACTTATGACAATAACCCAAAGATTAATCCGCTACAAAACAAAGGTTAGTCACAAGTATATGGTTGTCATTTATCACCGAAACACACTCTTACCAAAGGTGCGGTGGGGCCTTGATGCTAACAATGTGGAATAATTATATTAACAGAGGCCAACATATTTCGAGAGCAGTGCCGCTGGTTTACAATAAAAGAATGGGTTTTTTTTTTAGATTACAAGCGCTGCCTACCGGCTAGCACTAGAGTGATTACAGACGTCCTCGGGCGGACTCAAAAACCAAACATGTCTTCCAGCCTCTTCCACTAAAGAGAGCGTCAAAGTTCGATCGTCGGCTTTCATGGAGAAGCTCAAAAGACTGAAAATCTCTCACCTTTTCCTTCAAATCTGTCACAACTAGACCACACGGTCCCCTTGCATCTTCGTGAAAGCTCCTGACGACATTGGCACAATCACTAGCTATAGGAACTCTGCTAAGAAGGAGGTCGCTTGCCAAAGCCAATCCTTCCCTGCACGCCATGGTTTCCAGTATCTCTGGCTCTGTGACCCCCTCGACGACGAGTGCAGATGCTCCTAAGAAAACTCCAGTCGAGTCATGTGCCATTGCAGCTAACAAACCACAGGTTCAGTTTTTAGAAACAACTGCATCCACATTTAGTTTAACCACCCCTGTTGGAGGTGGGATCCAACTTGGCGCAGGTGCCCTTCTACCCTCCTTCACCACTGATGGCGGATTGCTCACGGTAAGGTCAGCAATGAACCTCTCCACAAAGCTATGGGTAGACAGCGGACTCTGATAGGAATTCTCATGAATCGCCTTTCTCCTCACATACCAAATTGCCCATAGTGTCACCACCATCCGTGTCAAATCCTTATGTGGCAGGGTGGTTATCATCATTGATAGCTAACCTCTCGCATCTGGCTCTTGAGCCATGAACACATGCTCCACAATTTCTTCTTTCTCTAAATCCCAAACGCATTTAGCCATATTGTATTCCAGCAAAGCTCCATGAATCTGGAGCTCCGCAGATAGCGCAAACACTGTGGGGTGCCATGTTCCTGCGATTTAGCACATCTCCAGATGGAAGGGAGTGTCGGGCTAGTCTCCATAAAAACACACGCACCTGTGCCGGAACTTTGACATGCCAGAGGGTTGTCCAATCTTTCTCGACAGCTCTCGTGCTGGAGGTTTCAGCTTTTCCTTCCAACGAAGCTGTATTGCGTTCCTTGGTGTTAACAAGCATTCTATACGCCGACCTGACTGTGAAGCTTTCTTCTCATAATGCCAGGCCCAGAAATCCGGATGCATGTACGCGCTGATGGGGAGGGATATTGCTGATGATATCTCTCTCTGTCCATCGGAGCAAAGTAGGCCTGGAGTTTTTGTCTATCCCAAGAAGCGGTCGTGGATTCAGGGAGATGATGGACATATATATAGGCAAAAATCGTGTGAGCATAACCGGCCCAAGACCGCAGGCAGGACATGGGCCCATTTGGTGCACCCACCCACACCATAGTATTATGTATTTTGTGGGTCCTCCGTATATATACACAGACACACAGTACGTTCGTGTGTACGTACATGTACGCAGGTCGATGCTGGCCCACGCTGCGCGGAAATAATGAGTGGGGTGTGGCATCGCCGAGTAAACGCCCGTTCAGACATGCACACAGTACGTACACAACACACGGGATGCACGCGCCTAGCATTATTGGTTCGTCATCGTCGTCGTAGTCTGCACTTGGAATTATTCATGGACCGCCGCAGAGCAGGACCCAAGCTGCCTGGCAGGCAGTGGCGAAGCTAAGATTCGGATTTAGGGGGGCTTGTTCTTCTTCCTCCTTTAGTTCCTTCTTTCTCTCTTCTACCCTCAATTTTGTAGGGAAAGCTTGAGGGATTTCCATGGCATTGCCAGCAGTAGAAGGGGCTCCAGCCCCCCTAGACCCACTGCTGGCTACGCCACTGCTGGCAGGGCATCTCGCAACTGATTGGAAAAGGGACGTGCTACTAGGGCTTGTTTGGTTGCGATCCTCAACCAGGCAGATCCTCTCAGGCAGCGATCATAGCACCAGGCTGACGAAATCGACGGCCTGAGGATGCTGCCTGGCCCAGGCAGCGAACCTCAGGCAAGAACCAAACAAACCCCTAGTGCCTGAGGACGTGCTACTAGTGTCACAACGAACAGCTCATGCATGCCTGACAGAGAAGCATGCATAAGCTATTCCTTGCGATGAGCTGAGGGTCGGGTCGTCATGTCAACTGTCAAGTCCCCTCCTTCCTTCAACCTCTATATATGAGCCACTATTAAAAACCTCGTAGACCAATCACTACTAGGGAACAAGTATTGGTCCTGGGGAAGAAATCACATTAGTACCGATTTTTTTTCACCGAAGTGGGGAGGAGAGGTCCCGACGCGTCTCCCGTGACACACATTAGTACTGGGTGGGGACTAGATGGTGTCTGGACCGTCTAATATGGCCCCACATTAGTATGCTAGCCCCCACCGTCTAATGTGACATGGGAAAACAACCCGATACTAATGTATCCATCGATCCACTCCACGGACCCCAGTCTTTCCAACACTTAGAAAAATCCCCACCCAAGCTATCTCTTCCTCACATCTATCTTATCTTTTCCTCTCTCTCACCTCTCTCTTGTTCTTCTCCAGGGAGCAAAGCAGCAAGAGGCGGCCTCCCAGGCGCGGCCCAGGGGACGCGGCGCGCCCTCCCGATGTGGGGGAGGCCAGATCAAGGCGCGGCCGGGCGTCAAGGGAGGCAGTGTCATCGGCGGGCCGACGGGCGTCCGTGCTGAGCGTGGCTTGGCCGGCGCGGGCCAGTGGTGGGCGGGCGCCGAGGCAGGAGGGGGCTTCCGCGAGTGACACGTGGGAGGCGCGACCCAGGCCGACTGGAGACAGCAGCCATGGCGGGAGCAGGGGATTCATGTTCCTGTAAATCTTTCATTCGTGTTCTTGTGAATATGTTTTTTTCGATTCATGTTGAATCTTTGATTCGTGTTGTTCCTATGAATGTGGATATGTGTAGTTGAATGATTAAATCAGTGATTTTGTCGATTTGTGTTCTTGTGAATCTTTGATTCGTGTTGTTCCTATGAATGAATCTGTGTGTGTAGTTGAATGATTGAGATGGGATGAGAGATGAGGAAAGGAAAAAAGAAAAGGAAGAAATAAAGAAAAAGGAAAGAAAAGAGGTGCTGCCGTCGGAGGGTACATTAGTACCGGGTGAGCTAAACCGGTACTAATGTGGTCCTCACATTAGTACCGGCTGGCCAGTACCGGTTCCGGAACCGGTACTAATGGAGTTGCCAACCGGTACTTAATGATTGTTTTTTCTTTTTTTTAAAAAAAAGGGAAGCTTTATTACTCAAGGACGTTACATCGAGGTGATACAAAGAACTTGAGATCCTCCCGACCTCTGCACATCTATGGTGCAGACAACCTCAACAAAAAAAAGCAAAGACTAAACACACTAGTCACTCGTAATCCTAAGATTAGACTGCCACCCATGTGCCCGGGTAAAAAATTCCTTGGCCACCTATGCCAATTGTTGACATGCCGTTGCAACCAAATCCTGTGAGGTTGCCTTCTGTAGGATAGTCCATGTACGAAGCCAGTGGATAACCCAATAGATAACCTGTAAAAGGAGTAGCAACAATTTTTTTTCTCAAAAACCAAATCATTCCTGCATAGCCACATGGACCAACAAAAACCTGCGGCTCCAAGAAGAACAAAAGGCTTAAGATCATTATTAATCCCCCCTAGCCAAGCCCCAAACATATTTGCGACACTACGGGGTGGTGAGGGCCCTGTTGACACATAAATCACCGACCATGCAGCTCGAGCGAACTGGCACTCGAAAAACAGGTGTCTGATTGTCTCATCTTTATGGCAAAAACAACACTGTTTACTACCTTGCCAATTACGTTTGGCTAGATCATCTTTCGTTAAAATTATACCCTTTTGTAAATTCCAAAGAAAGATCTTGATCTTTAATGGAATTCTCATTTTCCAAATTGGTTTGTTCACATTGGGAACATTGTTATGGATCAGGGCCAAATAATGAGATTTCACCGAGAATTGTCCATTGGGATGTAGATTCCAGCGAAATTCATCTTCATCATGGCTCAACACAATATTAACGATACGTGGGACGACATTGTTCCACTCAACTAATTTTTGTCCAATTATGTCTCTTCTCCAAGAAAAAATTGGTGGATTGACGCCTAATACTTGTGAAATAGTATGTTGTTTATGGCGTACCACGTTATACAAGGAAGGATATTGTTCACGTAAGATCCTATCACCCAACCAAATGTCTTCCCAAAACCTAACTTGAGATCCATCTTTAATTATGAAGTTTCCAAAACGAAGAAAGTCTCGTTTAACCTTCATCAAGCTAGCCCAGAAATGTGAGTCTCCATTTTTCCATTGTACCTGTGAGAGTGGTTGGGAGCCTAGGTATTTATTAGGTAGGATTTGTTGCCAAGTACCGTCCGATGTCGAGCTTGTATAACCACTTCTTGAGCAAAGCAATATTCTTAATTTCCAGATTATGGATTCCTAGACCCCCTTGTTCTTTAGGTTGGCACAGGATGTCCCACTTGGCTAATCTGTATTTACGTTTTTCTCCATCGCTTTGCCTGAAGAAACGTGATCGGAAGTAATCCAGTTTTTTTAGTACTCCCTTAGGTATTGCGAAGAAGGACATCATATACATAGGCAAGCTCCTAATCACTGAGTTAATCAATGTAGCGTGTTGAAAGGTGTTTGCCTTTCCAACTACAAAGTCTTTTTTCAAAGCGTTCCTCCACTCTTTTCCAATCAATATTTGACAATTTCCTATAATGAATAGATATCTCATCGGAAGTCTCCTAGGTTACACCCAATAAGTTCAGTGTAGTGAGTCCTATCCTCGTATGCATCACCAAAGCAGAAGATTTCGCTCTTATGAAAATTTATTTTGAGCCCCGATAGTTGCTCGAAAGCACAAAGTAGAAGCTTCATACACTTAGAAATTCTTTTATATACACTGAAATTCTTTTATATACACAGAAATTCAGTTATATACACAGAAATTCTTTTATGTACTCAGAAATTCATTTATGTACTCAGAAATTAATTTATGTACTCAGAAATTCATTTATATACACAGAAATTCATTTATATACTTAGAAATTCATTTATATACACAAAAATTCATTTATAGACACAGAAATTCATTTATATACTCAAAAATTCATTTATAGACTCAGAAATTTATTTATGTACTCATAAATTCATGTACACTTGTTTTAGTTATGATGGTTCGATCAGAGAGGGAACAAGAAGATGAGGCAATGATCTTAAATATAATCGGTCAATATGCGCCCGAGCAGCCTCAAAACGAAGAAGTACTCAACAGGGAGGCTGGCATTTTCCTCAACATGGAAGGTGATGGGCAAGAACATATAGAAGAGCAACCAATTGCCCAGGAAAGCAACGATGTGCAACAACAAGAGGTATAATGATGGCCCTCAAGATTTGCATCCTGAGTTTTCTTCAGGAGTTTTCATATATTAATAGTAGTTTTTCCATTCTCCGTGGTTCCTTCATCTTCGAGCTCCAAGAAGCGCCAAGGAAGCGGGCGAAGAAGCCCCTAGAGGGTCGCTTCATCATAACAGAAGTCAATGATGATGGGAAACCTGTGGCTCCGGAACATGTCGTGACCAAATTGGTGAACCACATTGGAGCTCTTGTCAGGGATCACATCCCAATAAGCATTGCGTATTGGAAAGCTTCTAATGCTCCTCCCGGCTAGTTACGAAATATTGGAAGGTGATGATGAGAATGCTCAACAGGAATCGGTCGTGCGGGAAGATGTGGTCGCAAACACGGACAAAGACATGATTTGGAAACAAGTGTTAGCTCACTTTGCATTCCCGGACTTGAATGAAGAGCGGTTGGCAACCGTGCGTTATTGGGCGATGCAAAAGGGTGCAATTGCCTTCCAGTCGTACAAGAAGCGTCTGACCAAAGACTACATTAAGAAGGGATTACACGATTTCCAACGAGAAGGGATTGGGGAAGTTAAGAGATCACTGGGATGCATTTGTGCGACACAAGGAATCGGCAAACACCATCAAGATGATTGAAACCAACACCGTCAATGCACGGAAGAAAAAAGAATTTCATACGCTCGGGCCCGGAGGTTACAAGAAGGCCATTCCCAAATGGGATCGGGAGGAACAAGAACTAGTAGCTAGAGGAATCATACCCGCAACTCTAGATTGGGCCGAGCGGGCAAAGCATTATTATTTTGCACATGGTGGCAAGCTCAATCCCAAAGATGGATCTTTGTTGCTGGGCGATCAAATAAGAGAGACAACTGCAAGGCTTGTTGAGTTAATACGGCAAGCGGCAGAAGGAACTTTCGTGCCTGATCGAGAGAATGACGAGCTTACTATGGCACTAGGTACAAGAGAACACCCTGGACGTTGCAGAGGCAAAGGTGTTATTCCATGGAAATATGCATTTCAGGAGCACATTGATTCCTACAGAAGTCGTCAAAGAACTAAGGAACAACATGCACGACAGATACAAGAGCTGCAACAACGCGTCTTTATGAATGAGAAAAAAATGGAAGACATCATCGACCAGCGTGTGGTGCTTGCTCTTAGCAAGCAATCAAGTCAGCAAGCACCTGTAGCTTCAGGGCCGCATCAAGATTAAGTCAGCCCATCCAACAAGCGTAAAAGTAGTGTCGCTTCCACAGAAGCATCTCCAACCGCCACGGAAGCAGCTGCCTCGTTAGAACAACGCCGCTACCCCGTGGACGACATCACTACGAGGTCTGCATGTGACATTTTTTTCAAGTCAGAAACAAGAGGATCCTGGTGGCATACGGTGTGACTGAGGTACCGCAGCCTGTGGGAAATATTTTTGAACGCGTCGATTATTCCGATCACGGTGCGCCAAAGTCTTTCGGATCGAGTGGTTGATACAGGATGACCTCGACTTGGAGTTCCTGAGCCGATGATGCACATACTCTAGGGGAAGCATTGCACACTTGGATTTTGTGGCCCAAGGATCTCATATACATAACAGAAGAGAACACAACCGCGGTCCAAGATCGGTACCACCTTCCCCGCTAGAAGGGAGCAAAGCAGTCCGAACATGATGCAACCAGGGCGCCGAACATGCTACTCCTCCTCCTCCTTCTCCTCAAAGAAGCGGTGGTTCGAAACGAGGACATCCTTCGCCTCCTCCAAAGAAGCGAGGGTTCAGGCGAGGACATCCTCCTCCTCCTCCTCCAAAGAAGCAGAGGATACCCAAGGAGAAGCCACCTCTAGCGAAATTATCTTACGAGAAGACGCAAGAGGAACTAGATGCATCGGTCGGAGAGGAGCTGGATAGACAAATATTCAAAAGAAGACGTGCACCGAGAAACCATTTGACATGTACAAATTTCACCGCTTCACGAAAAAAATGGAGGAAGAAAAAAGGAAAAAGCCGGAGCGACCTACGTTGTCTGACTATGATCGCACAACGCTCAAATTTCATAAAGCCAATAAGGCTCAGAAAGTTGGGAAAACTGTTCCACAACTAGGGACCCAATCAAAGCAATCTATCCCGGACCTACAGGTGCTCTCAGATGCGGAGCGTGGATTGCTTGAATTCGGTTTGGACGCAAAATTGACACCTGCTCAAATTCTAGGCATTGCTCAAATTGAAAAGCACCTGTGGTCGTAGACGCGTGATTATGTGCCTGGGATGCCGCTTCTTTGGGAGCGATTGTTGCAGGACCATCATTTTTTCCGAGGTCGCACCAATTTCCCTATTCCCATGAAGGAGTTCTGGTTCCTATACAATATGGATGCAGTGGACGTCTCCTTCGTCACTTGTTGAGTTCTGTAAGTATTTGTTGTACCATAATCTTAGAATCACCGCTCTAGCCATTTTAGACCGTACCTGAACATCTTTATTTTGTATCATGCAGCATGGAGATGCAAGCTTGCCGGAGGCTTGGAGTGCACGGCATCAGCTTCATGGATCCTCAAATGCTAAACAAGACGCTTGTCCGTGATTTCCCTGCACCTACTGTGGATACCTTATTCACATTTCTGGACCTTCAACGCTTCAAGGACTACATACTTATTCCATACAACTGCCAGTGAGCAACGTTTTTCTCAACTGTTTATCTTTTTCAAAATACATTCAATATTTCAATTAATCGATTCTTCCCTAAAATGTATTGACTTCCTTGGATTCTCATTATTATTGTACCGATTTAAGTCTTGCCCACGTCTTTGACTCTATTGGCGGATATAGTGAATGGTACGAACCTCTAGTAAAATTGTTGAATGTTGCATGGGATATGTTCCGTGTAAAGTGGGGGGCCCTTGAAAGAGAAACTTCAATTCTACCATGATTTCCGACGTGTTTTCTTTCTTGATCTTTTCAATACAAGTTAACAAATATATCTTAACTTTTATTTTCACATATGTGCAAAGGTGCACAAACAGCCACGGTACCAATCTATGCAGATTCTATGTATGTGAGTTCATCCATCACTTTGCAAGTGGTAGCTTGGGCCCCTTCATTGAGAAGGTGCGTACACAAAAATGCAGACAAACATATCCCTAGTTCTTATTGCTCATATTCTTTTTTCTAACAATTAATAACTTCTTTTATAGATTTCTAACATCAAGGAAGGATTACTCGAGATGCAAAGAATCTGGTTAATTCAAGAACAACTCTGCGGATTTATTCTAGACGAGGTGATTAATCTCGCAGGAGAGTTTCATGCCGGTGACTCAATGGTAACAGTGAGCAAAGAAGGCACTGCTAGCATTGCTAATGAAGCTCAGCAATCGACAAGAACAAGAACAAAGAGATAAAGAAGGATCTTCTTCTAAGGACAAGGACAAAGACGCCGAGAAAGAAGCAACTCCTGCTAAGGACAATAAGAAGGAGGGGGAGAAAGAAGCAATTTCTTCTAAGGACAAGAAGAAGGAGGACGACAAAGAAGCAATTTCTTCTAAGGACAAGAAGAAAGACGTCGAGAAAATAGGAGCTTCTTCTAGGGTCACTACGAGAGCACATCGGCGACGAGGAGGGGCTTAAAACAATGACGTTACACTTCTAACATTTGATTCCGTGTATGTATATATATGTATGATGTCACTTTATATATGCACAAATGACTTATAACGCTGCGTATTTGATTAGTATAAACGAACCAAACAAATACGTCTAAATACGTTCAAATACGAAACAAACTAAAAAGAAATGGAAATAGGAAATTAAGAAAAAGTACATTAGTACCGGTTGGCTATCCCAACCGGTACTAATGTGGAGGCCGCCACGTCGCCGGGGGGAGGCCACATTAGTACCGGTTCTCCTTACCCGGTACTAATGGCAAGGAGAACCGGTACTAATGTGGCCTCCACATTAGTATCAAAGCTGCATCGGGTTCCAAAACCGGTACTAATGAGATTTTGGAATTGGTACAGATAGTTGTTTTTCCTGTAGTGGTTCGTTGCTGCACATAGATATTTAAAAGTTGCTAGTTATACTTCAACAACAAATGTGGTTTTTTTTCTTAAACCGAAAGAGACAAGGCAATTAATTCTCCAGAGCAGAATGGATTCATCGCAAACCCACCGGTGCCCATCCGACCAGGCACCGCCGTGCCCCGGGCCATGACAAGCGTACACACATCAGGGCAATTTAAAAAGAGCTTAAATAGGGGCAACTCAAAACAAAAAAAGCTTGTAGCACATCATGTAGCGTGCTCAAAGTCTCAATAGTTCGTTGAATTTGAATTTCAAAGATTGCTAGCCACACGTTCCACGTTGCGCATGTATATTTAGAAGTCGATAATCCTACTTCTATAGTCGATTTGGAATCATCATTATATTAACTGAAACAGACCAACAATTTTCAATTGGATGGGTTTAGAGAGGTGATGGATCGTGTGAGCATAACCGGCGCAAGCAAGACCGGCGAAAATATATGTATGCTTTGCTACAAATTTGTTTTCTCTCCCACCCAATCAAACTCATCTCCTTCTCTCTTCTCTATCTCATCCCTTTCTCTCCGGTGTGCAAGTGGAGGCGCGGGAGCAAAGCCGTCCCGGTATAAATAGAGGTCCTGTACGAAACTCTAAAATGACAACCCTAGTAGGTTATTACAAAAAGTCTTTAACATCTGTTGTAGAAGTGTTCAAATTTTTACTAATAACTGAACATCAAAATAAAACTCTTAGACTTTATTGAACCTCAAAATTATTTTTGGTATTTATCAAACAATTTATACAAGTATTGTGAACATTACTATCGATTATAGGACCAAACCAAGTATCTAATTATCAGATAACACTTGTGATTCTTCTAATAAACCTATTCATAGGTCGTAGCCTTTTTTCTGACATTGAATTAAATACACAAAGCGAATGGGCTTGTAGTCCAATGGTAGGACGGTTCAGTGAGACGCTACCCACCAGGGTTCAAATCCTGATGCTCGCACCTTTTTCTGGATTTATTCCGAGATTTTCCGGTGTTATTCATTAAATGGTAAGCGACGTTCCCGTCGACGACGAGGCGCATGGTGACTTCGGGAATCTCCAGATCTGCCGGTGCTCAGTCCTTCGGAGGTGCTCATAGGGGTAGAGTTTACGTACGTGTATTCATAGGGGTGAGTGTGCGTGTGTGTTGTGTATTTATCATGATCAGGAGACAAATAGAAGAAAATGCACGAAGTCATACACGCAGACAGAGAATGACACTTACTATGATGTTTTAGAAGAGGGCCATCGATAAGGAAAAAATTTAGACTGGCTAATTAGCTAGGCAAATGGGTTATAGCACGAAAAATCGGAGGTCTTTAAAAAATGAAGGTCCTGTACGGTCGCACGGCCCGCACATCCCTAGGGACGGGCCTGCGCAGGAGGCAGGAGGCCGTCAGCACGAGGCGCGAGACGCCTCCGGTGCGCGGAGGCCACCGGCGCAGGCTGCGGGAGGCCGCCGGCGCGGGGCTCCTGGCCAGGCCGGCCGGCGCGGTGGTCAGGCCTACCAACCAGCGCGGGGGTGTGGCGACGCGGCAATACCGACGACGTGAGTTAGTTTTTTTTTTGTTCGATTTGGATTGGTATGTGAATCTTTGGTGTGCGAATGAATCAAACTCATGTACATGTTGTGAATTGAATGGAATCAAAGTATGTGTATGCTATGAATTGATTTGTATGATTTTTACGAGATGAACTTGTGAAAAAACTTGTGTTAATTAAGTTGGAGTTCTGATGGAAGTGGAACTCTAGTGGAGGATTGAACACGTTGGTGGAATTTAACTTATTGGAGTTGGAGTTGAAACTGGAGTCGCTGGAGTTGGTGGAAGTCCGAAAGTCCGGCAAGTAAACCATCACACGTGTGATGATTTACTTGCAGGACTTTCGGACTTCCAATTCCGACATCCGTCGATGCCTAGCAACGACACACAATGAAGGTAATGACGTCACGAAAAGTACTAGACGGTGCCTCCGCGGAAGATACGACGTCAATGACGCCACTACCGTCCCACCGGTGAGCCGGAATCGGGTATTCAACCTGAAGTCTTGCAACACGACATCCTCGACAACGCGGCAAGCACAAGACAAAATTAGAAAAGAACTTAATAGGGGGTAAAACAAAATAAAAAAAGTTTAGCACATCATGTAGCGTGCTCGATATCTCAATAGTCTGTTGAGTTTGAATTTGAAAGATTTCTAGCCACACGTTCCATGTGGCTTGACAGCGTTGCTGCGCATGGATAATTACAAGTCGCTAATGCAACTCCCAAAGTCGATGTGGAATAATGTCAACATATTTCGAGAGCAGTGCCGCCGGATTACAGTGAACTTAACGAATGGGTTCAGGGAGATTGATTGACGAAGGCGGCCCCGGCAAGGCATAAATCGTCGTGTGTGCATAGCCGCCGACCCAAGACCGCAGACAGGACATCGGCCCATTCGGTTCACGGTATGTTGTGCTTCTTCCGTATGTATATACAGTACATTCGGATGGTAGTCGGACCCGTTTCACACTCAATGGGTGCGGGTGTGGGTACAAAATCTCACCTATGGGTTTACATCCAACCCCACTCGTATTAAATGAGTGTGGTTGCGGGTGTAGGTTTTAAACCGTGAGTGACCCACGAGGCTAAAATATTTTTTTTGTTTTTTAAGTCATAAAACTTTTGCACTATGAATTCGGTTCAATACATCTTAAACTCTAGTCGCACTATGCCCTTACCTTATCTACAGATCACAACCACTCTCTGAGTTGCTATTTGATAGATTTATGATGATTGATGTTGTAACATATACTTGATGTTTTTTATCTTGAAGCTAGGCTTAAGTCTTTATTCTATACTAGAACAGACGGAGCGCGTTGCGCGCCCTATCGAGAACAAAATTACAGCATGTACATTCATTAAAGAAGTATGTCCGGCATTTGCATCAACAACATTAAATATTTATTTTTCTACTACTATGCTTGTCATTCATAAAATAGACATCTGAATACATGCATCCCTGAATTAATTTCATTTACTCAAATACACATACACCCCAAAAGTCATAATGAATCCCAGAAGGAAACACATCGCAATCGTCAGCCCGCCACTATGATCAGCAATAAACCCCATGAGCTCCAAGAGTCCTCTGAATAGAAACACAACCATAAATCATAAGAATTAAGACAAATCATCAAACAGTATCACAAAACTAGGCCGCATGGTGCCGCGAGTGGCCGGAGCGCTCACCCGCGCCGCCCCTGCCCGCCGCTCCAGGGCCGCTACGTGGTCCGTCGACACCTCGGCCTGCATCGGATCTACAAGAGAAAAGTTAAGATGTAAATCAAATCAGAGAGAGAGTCGCCACCTCACCCTACCTTGTCGTTGAGGATGCGCCGCCGCCACCAACCTTCGTGCATCCGAGTGTGTGTGAGAAAGGAGGGAGTCGAAGCGGGCAGGACGGCGGGGAGCCGGAGACAGGGCCATCTCTGCCGCCTCCCTGACCTTTCTCCTCCACGCCACCCCGTGCGTGACCCCACACCGGATCCGAGAGGAAGGGTGACGTGGACATCCCACTAGTTACGCTAGATCATGCATCGGGCACACAAGCTCAACTGATTCAAGGACCTATTACACGTAGTCGTGCTAAGAAACTCCACCACGAGGTGCATGCTTTCCTTACTGAAATTAATTTCAAAATATATGAGAATGTTATACTATCTAAATGTTCTACTTTGGTTGTCCTTAGGTATATACATGAAGAGGATGGTAGGACTAAACATGGAGAAGAAGTGAACAACAAGAAGCAGTCGGACCAAGGATCACCAATTTGAACCAAGGATTCGGGAGGATTCCGTTCGGACGTCCATTCGGACCAGCTTGGAAACCAAGAATCACCAGCTCAAACCAAGGATCCAGGAGGTTTCCGTTCGGATGACCAGTTCGGACCTGCCTAAAGAATCGACCATAACTCTTTACTCAAGATAGCTCTAGAGCTCAGTGAGTACATGATGGAACGGTCCTGAAGTCAAGTTTCCAACGTAAGAAACCGCAAGTCCTTTGGACTTGCCAATAAAGAGTTGTGACCGATTTAGTGGAGGCTGCACAGAAGGTCAACAGCCACGTGAGTCCACCTCGGGAGTTAATTTCTGGGGAGCCTTTTCATATACTTAGCCTTTTCATTTTCCATCTCGAGTTCACATCCAACTAGGAAGGTTGTTCCTAGTATAAATACTCCCTATGTACTACCAAGAACTCAGTTTTTTATTATTGAGAATGGACAACCACATATGGTTTTCTTGCAGCCGAGCTGCTGAGTGCCTTGCACACCCCTGGTCTTCCTTGTTCTTCTTGGACTTGTGAAGAGATCCCTCTGGGTTCCGCTACTTCGTGCTCTACGGATTCAACTTTGTTGTGTCGTATTGTGTGGATTAGTTCCGGCTTGTGATTTTGCGGTCGTTTGGAGATCGAGTCGAAGTCTTCACGATTTTGGTGACTTTCTCCCCGATGATTGGTCACATCCAACCTTTGTCAGGTATAAAGCTAGTTATCGCTGCTGTTCTACAGCAATTTATCCTTTGTTCTTGAACCTACTGTCGTGAAGATCAGGCCATCCTTTGCTGATCCAAATCGGCACCTATCATGTGGTAGTCGGAGCTATCGTTTCATAGTAGGTTTTGTTTTTACTCACCCTCCCACCCATATATGTTACATATTTTTGTTCCTGTCCTACAGTCCACTAAAAAGCCACACCAAAAAAATCTCGTACCCTTTTTGTGGTATTATTGAGTTGTGTGTTGCGTTCATCTTGTTGCTAGTCACCATCTTTGTTCTCCCACCGTGTTTTATTTTTTTCCGCATCCCCTCGTATGTTATCTTGTGTTTGCTGTTAGTAAAAAAATTATTGGAAAAAAAGTGTGAAAGAAGGAGAAAAAAAGAGAAGAAAGAAAAGAGAAATTGGAAGGGCTGTGTTGCGGATTGTGTAACAAAAATTTGATCTTTGTAATCTCAAGTTCGTGGTGTTTGTGGACAACAACATTTTGGTCGCGTTACACACTTTGTTTCTGTACCATAGCCTTCCTTGAACAGCCACCTATAGCTCCACAAAAATCTGAAACCGGATCTCACGTCTTGTATCCTTTCAACCGCTTAATCACAGGTTTGGTTACGCCACACCAGCACACTCACTGTCCTTGAGAACGGGTAAAAACTTGGGTAAGCAAGAGGTGAAGTTGTGTGTTTCCACATATTTTTTTTCCTATTCCACTATCTTTTGCAAACCCTAACATGGCAGGATCTGGTTCAAGTGTTCGTGGTGGGAACCACGGAGATGAGGAGCCCCCTGTATCATGGGCTGAGATGCGCAATATGGCCAACTCGCTTGTGGCGGCAATGGAGAGGATGCTCGATGACCGTCTTCCTGCTGTGAGACGAAGAGCTCTACATCACCATGATGAATCTAGTGATGAAAATTCTGGTTTTGGATGTGGCTTTCGTGACCATTTTGAAGGTGGTCGTGGTGGTGGAAGGCGTGCTGGTCATGAGGATCGACGTGCAGGAGGTGGTCGTGATCATGGCCGTCGTGTTCGCTTTGATGATGAAGTTGAATCTCAGGGCAGCCATGAGGAGGAAGATGATGATGATGATGATGATGATAATCCTTTTGGAAATGGTGGGCGGTTTGAACGTCGTCAAGATCACCGTCGTGGTGCTGGTAATGATGGTGAACGCCATCGTGGTCGCCATAGAGATGATCCGGACATCATTGTCCGTGTTAAACTTCGTGTTCCAAAATTTTCAGGAAAGGAAGATGCTAATGCATATCTTGATTTGGAAGAGCAGTGTGATCAAATTTTGAGAGTGCATAATCTCTCATATCGGAGACGTGTTAGCCTTGCTTCTGTTGAATTATCTGGATACGCTCTCACTTGGTGGAATCAAATACAAGAAAATCAGCTTGTGTTGGGACGTGATCATATCAACACATGGGCTGAAATGAAGCGTGTGATGAGGAGACATTTTGTTCCATCAAGCTATCATCATGACCTTCGTAATACGTTACAAACATTGAAACAAGGTTCCAAATCAGTTGATGAATATTTCAAAGAGATGGAATAGCTCTTGATTCGGTCTGATATCAGAGAAGATGAAGAGTCAAGAATGGCAAGATTTTTGCATGGTCTCAATGATGACATTTCCAGTTTTGTGGAGATGTTTCCATATCTAGCTTTGCAAGATCTTGTTGATCAAGCTATGCGCACTGAGAGGAAGATTCAACAAGAAGGATGTGGTCGGCCCTATGGGAGTCGATCTATCTCAACTCCATGGTGTCGGTAGCAACCCAGTACATCTGTTGGTGGTGTTCGATCTCAAGGTGCTGCAGCTAGGTCCTCTCCATCCATTGGTGCTGCAAAGACAACATTTTCTAGTGCTTCTTCACCTGCAATTCAGCAAGAAAATCGATGTCTCACTCCAAATGCCGCAGCTCCTTCTGTTAATTCAGCTGCTGCATCACCTTCACATAGCCGAGGCATTGTTTGTCACAAGTGCCAACGCCGTGGACACATTGCTGCTTGAAGGACTGAATAGGCGACCAGAGAGGGGGGAGTGAATGGGAGCTGATAAAAATTCTTCTCCAAGGAGAGAAATCGGCCTATACCCCGATTGCCACTCCGATCACTCGCACACACCAAAGAAGCTCTAGACTAGGCACACACAAGCCTACAAGTCCTAGAGACAAGCCACGAATCAAGAAGTGGAAGCACTAGACAAGAATCAAACCACTCGAGCAAACTTGCGAGTCAGGCGGGGACTGTCCGGAATGTCTGGAGGCGGACGTCGCGACACTGGCGGGACTGTCCGCGACACTGGGCGGATATGCGCACGACGGGCACCTGTCGTTGTGGACAGAACCACCAGAGACGCACCCTGAAAAATCGGATTGTCCGTGAAGGACCTGTGGACTGTCCGGCTCGTCACGGACCGTCCGCAAACTTCTTGCCACCAAAAACTCCTGAACCAATGAATCAAAACACGGGCACGCAAAAACTCGCGAAGAACATGAAGAACGCGCGCTGCCACACACCAATGTCCAAGGCTCGCTGGGCTTGTCACCGGCGAGATAGAGCTGCTCGAGCTCGAGCCGCCTAAAGTCAACACCTCCTTCCCTTCACCCGATCTCCCGAATCAACCAATGGATTGCGACCAAAACATAGGGGAAGATGAAGTGTCTCTAGGAGATGCTATCCCTATGAAATCTTGGCCTCAAACCCACTAAAACGAGAGCAATCGAGATCCTGCGAAAACACCTCCATGAACTCAAGTTCCACCAAGAACTCGCAAATCGAAGGGTTTTCCCAGCGTTTGAGGGGTGAAGATCATACCCAAAGATGCACAAGACATCTACCCATGATCCCCACAAAGAAATCTGAGGAGAAACACCCTCAAATCGACGAATCAAGCGAAGAACAAAAAGCCCCCAAAAATAGCACCAAAAATGACATGAAAATCACAAGATGCTAAGAAGGAGATAGAATCACAACGTTGAATTCTTCCTACATCCAGAGGTCAGAGTCTATACAAGAATCTAGCCTAACAAAATACTGAGAAAAGAAGCAGTCTGGAGTGATTCGCTCTAGCCATCCCCCTCTACCTTCTATTTATAATTAGTCTCCTGAAGGTGGCAAATGACCCTACAACCCCTAGTGCATAAATGTAAGATACACACCCATCAGGGGCATTTTGGTCCAAGACATGGATATTCCCATCGAGCAGACACGCTTCCACCGCGGACTCGCTTAGCCTCGATGCAAGCCCGCGATCACACCATGTGCCCCCCCCCCACCTCGAAGCTTCCCGACGCTCCCGGATCACCGTCTTCGTCGCTTTAGGCTTTCGGCCTTGGTTTTGAGGCCCAAACCAAGAAACCGTCCACCGATGGTTTTGTGGGCAAACCACCAATCCTAGTGTGCAAGCTTTAGCCTCGAACTGCTACCTTGCACCAGCCCATGTCATGACTTCAACTCGCCCTTCTTGCACCATGTGGCTCGCACTTGACCCCTTCGGCCACCGGGTCCATCGAACCAAGCCTACTTGCCTCTCCATCACCCGGAGGCCTCCACGACATAGGCCTTTCACACTTGTTCTTCACTTGCACCAACATGAGTCAAACCGCAACCTGCACCTGCAATACTGAGCCAAGCATCAGTCCACACAATGTTGTCAATCACTCGTCACTGAGGAGCGACCCACCACTGGCCTTCGGACATTCTTGGTCCTCACTGCTGAATCTCCTAGTAAAAGGACCATGATTGTGAATGAGCAAGGTGAATGGGAATCTGAAAGTGATGAAGAACGTGCTCCAATATATGATGAAGGAAATGGGAATGAGATCCAACCCGATGAAGGTGATAATAATTGTTTCATTTCTCAACGGGTGCTTAGTGTCACTGCTGTGAAAGAAGAAAATAATCAACAGCACAATCTTTTTCACACTCGAGGCATGATCAAGGACAAGCTCTGTTGGATCATTGTTGATAATGGTAGCTGCAATAATATAGCAAGTCAAGAATTGGTTGAGAAATTAGGGTTAAAATAGCAGTGTTATCCTTCTCCATACAAGATTCAATGGTTGAACGATTGTGGTATGCTGCGTGTGAGCAATATTGTGACTGTCCCTTTTTCTATTGGGTGATATAGTGATCGTGATCAAGTGGAGTGTGATGTGGTGCCAATGCAAGCATGCTAATTGCTGCTAGGAAGACCATGGTTATATGACCGTGATGTTCAGATTTGTGGTCGTACTAACAAAGTTGTTCTCATGTACAAAGGAGAACGCATCACTTTGCTTCCTTTGTCACCGAAGGAAATTTTGAAGGATGATCTGAAAAGAAAACAACGAGATAGCGAGAACCACTTACGAGTGAGCCACATACATAGAGAGAGTGTTTCCACAGCCAAATAAAACTCCACGGCTGCAAAGAACCGAGCCAAAGGGAAAAGAAGGATTAGTTATGATGGCTAGGAAAGGGGATTTAAAAGAATTGAGTGAACCCAATGCCATGTTCTTTGTACTCCTGTGCAAGGACAATTTTCTTTCCACTGACGACTTACCCTCTACTTTGCCTAGTGTTGTTTTTGATGTGTTGCAAGAATATGAAGACGTGTTTCTGGAGGAAGTACCACCAGGGCTGCCACCAAAAAGAGGGATTGAACATCAAATCGACCTTGTTCCTCGTGCTTCACTTCCAAATCATGCACCATACCGTACCAACTAGGAAGAAACTAAAGAAATTCAGCGCCAAGTGCAAGAGCTCATCAACAAGGGGTATGTCAAAGAAAGTCTTTCACCTTGTGTTGTTCCAGTTCTTTTTGTTCCTAAAAATGATGGTTTTTGGAGAATGTGTGTTGATAGCTGAGCCATAAATAACATAACCATAAGGTATAGACATCCCATACCTAGGCTTGATGACATGATTGATGAACTTAGTGGTGTTATCATTTTTACAGAAATTGATTTGAGAAGTGACTATCATCAAATTCGCATGAGAGAAGGAGATGAATGGAAAACAGCCTTCAAAACCAAGTTTGGGCTCTATGAATGGTTGGCGATGCCTTTTGGATTGACCAATGCACCTAGTACTTTCATGCGCTTAATGAATCATGTGCTTAGGGCTTTCATTGGAAAAATTTTTGTGGTTTATTTTGATGACATATTAATTTACAACAAGTCTCTTGATGAACATGTTGAACATATCAAATGTGTGCTTGCTGTTTTGCGGAAGGAATGCTTGTATGCTAACCTTGCCAAGTGCACCTTTTGCACCGACAAGGTAGTTTTTCTTGGCTTTGTTGTTTCAGCTCAAGGCGTGGAGGTTGATGAAGAAAAGGTTAAGGTTGTACGTGAATGGTTGCCTCCACAAAATGTGAGCCAAGTGCGAAGCTTCCTTGGACTTGCCGGCTTCTATCGTCGGTTTGTCGAAGATTTTAGTACCATTGCTGCCCCAATCAATGAGTTGACGAAGAAGGATGTACCATTCCATTGGGGAGCAGCACAAGAGAAAGCATTCAAAGAGTTGAAAAATAAGTTGACAACAACTCCACTCCTTGCACTTCTAGATTTTGGTAAGACCTTTGAAATTGAATGTGATGCAAGTGGTGTAGGGATTGGAGGCATGCTCATGGAAGAAGGAAGACCTATTGCATATTTCAATGAAAAGCTAAGTGGTCCAACTCTTAACTATTCAGTTTATGACAAAGAACTTTATGCTCTTGTGAGGAGTTTGGAAACTTGGCAGCACTACCTTTTGCCTAAAGAGTTTATTATACATTCTGATCATGAATCCTTCAAACATCTAAAAGGTCAATTAAAACTGAACAAAAGACATGCTAAATGGCGTGAATTCATAGAATCTTTTCCTTACATTGTTAAGTACAAGAAAGGGAAGGATAATATTGTTGCAGATGCTTTGTCTAGATGCCATGCTTTGTTGTCCCAACTTGATGCTAAAATTCTTGGTTTGGAAAGTATTAAAGATTTGTATGCTACTGATTCATACTTTGCTGACCCATTTTCTAAATGTTGTGATGGCAAGGTCTGGGAAAAATTCCATTTGCATGAAGGATTTTTATTTCGGGCTAACAAACTTTGCATTCTAGATTGTTACATTAGTCCTTTGCTTTGAGAAGCTCATACTAGAGGACTGATGGGTCACTTTGGTGCCAAGAAAACAGAGCAAGTGCTAGCTGATCACTTCTTTTGGCCAAAGATGTGAAGAGATGTGGAGAGATACGTGCTACGCTGCGTAACCTGCCACAAAGCTAAGTCCCGCTTGAACTCTCACGGTTTATACACCCCTTTGCCTATTCCTAGGTACCATGGGAAGACATTACTATGGATTTTGTTCTCGGTTTACCTCGAACAAAGAGGGGGAGAGATTCAATCTTTTTTTGATTGATCGCTTTAGTAAAATGGCACATTTTATTCCCTGTCACAAGAGAGACGATGCCTCCCATATTGCTGAATTGTTTTTCATGGAAATTGTACAACTACATGGAGTGCCACGTACCATTGTGTCGGATCGTGACACCAAATTCTTGAACAACTTTTGGAAGACGTTGTGGGGAAAACTTGGGACGAGATTGTTGTTCTCCACAACATGTCACCCACAAACTGATGGACAAAATGAAGTTGTGAACCGCACATTATCAACATTATTGCGGGCTATTCTCAAGAAGAACTTGAAGCTTTGGGAAGAAAGCTTGCCTCATGTGGAATTTGCATACAACAAGGCGGTACACTCAACAACTAAGTTCTGTCCATTTGAGATTGTATATGGTTTCAAACCTGCTGCTCCCATCGATCTATTGCCTCTGCCCATACAGGAATGTGTGAACTTCGACGCAAGCAAGCGTGCTGAATTTGTCAAGAAACTTCATGAACAAGCAAAATGCAACATTGAGAAGATGACCAAGATGTATGAGAAGCGCGCCAACAAGGGTCGCAAGAAGATTGTGTTTGAACAAGGCGACTTGGTTTGGGTGCACCTACGCAAGGATCGTTTCCCCGACCAACGCAAAAGCAAGATGCAGCCACGTGTTGATGGACCATTCAAAGTGCTTCGCAAGATCAATGACAATGCATATGAAATTGATCTTCCAAGTACATATGGTGTTAGTACAAGCTTCAACGTCGCCGATTTATCTCCATTCTTTAGATTGGAAGAGTCGAGGACGACTCCTTTTCAAGACGGGGGGGATGATGTGGACATCCCACTAGTTACACAAGATCATGCATCGGGCACACAAGCTCAAGTGATTCAAGGACCTATTACACGTAGTCGTGCTAAAACTCCACCACGAGGTGCATGCTTTCCTTACTGAAATTAATTTCAAAATATATGAGAATGGTATACTACCTAAATGTTCTAATTTGGTTGTCCTTAGGTATATACATGAAGAGGACAGTACGACTAAACATGGAGAAGAAGTGAACAACAAGAAGCAGTCGGATCAAGGATCACCAGTTCGAACCAAGGATTCAAGAGGATTCCATTCAGACATCCATTTGGACCAGCTTGGAAACCAAGAATCACCAGCTCAAACCAAGGATCCAGGAGGTTTCCGTTCGGATGACCAGTTCGGACCTGCCTAAAGAATCAAACATAACTATTTACTCCTGATAGCTCTAGAGCTCAGTGAGTACTTGATGGAATGGTCTTGAAGTCAAGTGTCCAACGCAAGAAACCGCAAGTCCTTTGGACTTCTCAATAAAGAGTTATGACCGATTTAGTGGAGGCTGCACAGAAGGTCAACAACCACACGAGTCCACCTCGGGAGTTAATTTCTGGAGAGCCTTTTCATTTTCCATCTCGAGTTCACACCCAACTAGGAGGGTTGTTCCTAGTATAAATACCCCCCTATGTACTACCAAGAACTCAGTTTTTTATTATTGAGAATAGACAACCACATATGGTTTTCTTTGGTTGTGTCTTGCACACCACATTCTTCCTTATTCTTCTTGTACTTGTGAAGAGATCCCTTTGGGTTCCGCTACTTCGTGCTTTACGGATTCCAGCTTTGTTGCCGTATTGTGTGGATTAGTTCTGGCTTGTGGTTTTGCAGTCGTTTGGAAATCGAGTCGAAGTCTTCACGGTTTTGGTGACTTTCTCCCTGACGCTTGGCTGCATCCAACCTTTTTCAGGTATAAAGCTAGTTATCCCCGCTATTCTACAGCAATTTATCCTTTGTTCTTGAACCAACTGTCGTGAAGATCGGGCCATCCTTTGTTGATCCAAATCGGCACCTATCAAAGGGAGGCTGTGGTGAGGAGAGGAAGAGAGAAGGTGGCAGAGGCTTAGATCCCGCGGGTCCGAGCCAACGGCTGCGCAACTACCCACTGGTAAAGATGGCAACGGGCAAAATGCCCGCGGATATGACCATCACACGCCCGCGCTCGCGACCAAAATCCCGTGCCCGCGCCCGCGCCCTCCACCCGCCACGGGCGCCATCTCGTGCCTGCGCCCGCTATCCGCGGGCAACGCATACCCGCGGGCATGCCCGTGCGCCCACCATATGTGGAGGAGCTAAGGAGGATAGCAATGGTGAGGACGACTGCACGGCGGCGAGAATGTCGGCGGACGTGTGCTCGACGGACGGCAGTTGGGCGGGGCGGTTCGACGAGGACCACGGTCGAGCGGGATGGGCGAGGAGGATGTCGGCCGGTCAGGAAGCTCGTGGATCTGGGGAAGCCGTGGCTCCTTGTCTTGCTCGTGATGCGGCGGTGAGGGGTGGAGAGATAGGGGTTGGCGCCATTGGATGAGTCTTGGCCGGCCGTGGCGGACGGATGGGCCAGCGGGAAGGCGGTGTCGAGGCCCTGGCGGCGCTGGGGAGGGAGTCGATGTTTTTTTAGGAAAGGTCGATGTTGGAGCGGCTGTTGAATCAGGTGGCTAGGTGAGTGTAGAATGAACCCTAATTTGAGTTTATATATGGTATTGGATATTGGGGCCACATGTCAGTATACTGGAGCGGGTGTGGTGGGTTCGCGGGTGCGAAAACCATTTTTTCATGCCCGCGAGCAAATATCCGTTGGGTTCAAGGTCACACCCGCACCCGCGCCCGTGGGCACAGAGTTAGACCCGTATCCGTGCCCGTCGGGTTTACTATCCGCGGGCATGCGGATATTTGCTGCCCGTTGCCATCTTTACCCAATGGTCGAGGTTGCGTCGCGCCGAGCTTTGCTGGAGAAATGGAGGGAAGGCTACGGTGGAAGCGAGGGAGGAGAGGCGGGCGGGGAGGAGGAGGCGGAGGAGGCGGCGGGGAGGGAGTGGAGTGAGGTTAGGGTTTGGGCGCAGGGGTGGGGTGGAGGGTATTAGCCAGGGGGTAGGGTAGTGGGAAGGGGCATTCGCAAAATGTCCAGGGGTGTATTTGTAAAACAACAATCTCCGCTTCTTAGTGTAGAAACAAACTTTAGTTCGAGGGCTTCTGTGTAAAATATATAAACACATTTGCTATGCGATCTGGATTTGTTGGACCTTTTCGTGATTTCTAAAAAACCGAAGGGCTTTTTCGCAAAACAGGCAAACGCAGCGCAAACAAGCAAACACAACGCTGAGTGACACGTACCCCCAGAAACACAAACATGCGAGCAAAGGGGCTGAGCTTTTAAGAAAAGAGATTTGCTTGTGTGATGTACTAAGTACGGGTGACTACATACTTTCTTGGTGGAACTATGAATGTTTATGTGATGTGGTGTGACTATAAGTTGCAAGTTTGGCTTGTTAGAACTATTTATTTGTGACTTCAATAATTTTATCATACTATATTGATTGATATAATATCATCATGTTCATATATGTCATATACTGTGATAGACTCAGTAGGTGCCCAACACCCAGCGGGTGCCCAGCGGGTGTGAAATTTCACCCATGGGTGGGTGTGACTAAGTAATGGGTGTTATAATGGGTGGGTTTTGCTCCACCTGCACCCGACCCGACTCATTGCCATCCCTGGTCTGCACTGGGAATTATTCATGGACCGCCGCAGAGCAAGACCCAAAGCAAAGCAGCTAGCCTTGCAGGGCATCTCACAACTACTGACGAGGTCCTAGACCAGGGCCCACCACGATCACCAAAACGCAAGACGGATCGACAACATCGCCATTGTACTTAGCGGCTTGTACAACGAGTACTACGCCCTCGAGTACCTGACAGCCCGTACAACCAGTTTTCGTCATAGGTCGGGGGCTTAGCGGCCCACGTACGTCACTGTCCTCCCCCCTCCGAGTACATGACGGCCCATCCGACAAGATCCAAGCACTCGGGGGCCCATGCGACAAGTCCCTAGCAACATGACAACTCGTTCAACAAGTTTCCACCTCCTCCACGACTACTCGCTCGCACGAGTAGTTTCGTCCCTCAGACTACCGCCGCACGAGTAGTTTACATCCCCGACTGGTCAAACTTCATGGTGAAGACAGCCGCAATCGGGGTCCACCAAAGATACGGCGGGATATCCACGCACACTCGCTCCCGCGCCGCCACATGCCGCTCCCCCGTCGGGCCGCCGGCGAGCATGGACCCGGTGTCGAGGCATGGCCGCCACCGTGCTACGAACAAAGGTCGCGCGCCACCTACTATGCCACGAAGCGGCATAGTGCGGGCCACTCAGCCCACAGGGGCCCCACGATTACCCGGAAAGGCGCTTACCTACCTGGCCGACGGCAAGCACGGTCGCCCATACCCAAAGATGACCGAGCTACTGGGGGACCAGAAGTCCCATCAACGACTACTCGGAGCCGCAATTTGGTGACCTACACCATCGCCAATTACTACATACTCGGGTCCATAGCCGCACCCGCGATCGCACATACCGACCCCGACGTGGGAAGGACACCCTATATTGTAATCTAGTTTACATTCCCGTTTTTACCCCCATAGGTCTCTCCCTTGCAACTATAAAAGGGGGAGAAGGGGGACACGCTTACAGGGACGCTCACACACACTCTCGATCAATATCTCATCTCATATCACCCCGTAGTCATTCTCACCCACTCGAGTACGCAGAACTCTACTACAAGAACCACGTGCACGCGCACAGGGACTTGGGTGCAGAGACCCTCTCCCGACCAGTTTGTAACCCCTACTACAGACACTTGAGCATAAAGAACACCCTCTCTAAGACTGGACGTAGTGTATTACTCTCCAGAGGCCCGAACCAGTATAATCCCTTGTGTCTCTTGTGCAACCGTGCGGTTCCCGACACGCGATCGTATAAATTTACTTGCTCACGGTAACAAACCCCGACAACTACTCTCTGTTGTTAAGTATATGACGTTTAGTATATGTAAATTAAAATGAATTAACTAACTTGTCATAAATGACATATATTTAAGAACAGAAGTAGTACTAGAAGAGTAGACAAGTGCCAACGTTTAGTATAAGTAAATAAAAATGAATTAACTAGTTTGTCCTAAATAACATATATTTAAGGACGAAGGTAGTACTAGGAGAGTAGACAAGTGCCACGGATCGAATTGTTTTATAAAAAACAAAAAAGATGCTAAGCACATCATTTAGCGTGCTTGAAATTCTCAATAATCTGTTGAGTTCGAAAGATCGCTAACCACGCGTTCCACACGGTGTGATGTTCGTTGCTTCACGTGGACGTGGCGGCCGTGAACGGCGCCAGTGGCCCGCTTCTTTCTCCTCCAGCGCCTTCTCCCTCTTCTTCCTCTTCCAATTTTTAGGGGGGGCTTGGTGGGGCTCCAATGGAGGCAGAGCCTGAGAGGAGGGCTCCAGCCTCCTCGACCACCGCTGCCTCCGCCGCTGCACGTGGATATTTAAAAGTTGCTAGGTCTACTTCCACACCTAATCTGGTATTTTCATCTTCTTAAACCGAAGAGACACGACAAACGGATTCTCGAGAGCATGCGGCATGGGTTCACCAGCCCACGTACAGTAGAAGAAGTCTAGTGCCACGGCTCCGCCCTAAAACTATTCGTGACATATATTTTCATTATAGCGAATGTGCTTGTAGTCTAATGGTAGGACGATCTAGTAAGACACTACTACCCACCAGGGTTTAAATCTTGGTGCTCGCACCTTTTCCTGGATTTATTCCGGGATTTTCCGACGTTATGCACTAAGTGGTAAGCGACGTGACGTTCCCGTCGACGACGAGGCGCCAGTGGTGACTTCGAGAATCTCTAGATCTGCCGGTGCTCGGTCCTTCGGAGGTACTTGTAGGGGTAATAAGGTTAAAAAGATCTTAAATAGGGGCAAACCAAAACCAAAAAAAGCTTATGGCACATCATGTAGCGTGCCCGAAGTCTCAATTGTCCGTTGAGTTTGAATTTGAAAGATTGCTAGCCACACGTTCCACGCGGCTTGAAGGTGTTGCTGCGCATGGATATTTAGAAGTCCCTAATCCCACTTCCACAGTCGATGTGGAGTCATTATATTAACTCAAAGATGCCAACAACTTTTCAATCGGATGGGTTTAGTTAGGGAGATGGATCGATGAGGCCCAGCAGCATAGAAACCTTTCCAGGGAGATGGAATTCAAACAAGGCAGTGGCGGCTGCCATCTCTAGGGATGCTACAGAAAACTTTTTGGGAGCGTCCGCTCTGGTGATCCGTGGACTCTCTGATGCAGAGATCATCGAAACTATTGCATGTAAGGAAGGCTTGGCGTTGGCGAGTGACCTCATGGTTCAACACTTCAGGCTAGCCTCGGACATCAGGCTAGTCTCGGACAATATTATTGTGATCAAAGGAATCAAAGAGGAAGGAATGGCCGCTCATGATCATATCATCAGGGAGATAAAGGCTACAGCAACACAATTTGGTACTGCTGATTTTGTTCATGAGAACAGATGTTCCAATGTGGATGCTCATACCATTGCAAGGAGTACGATTTATGCTGAGTTTGGTAGGCAAGTTTGGTTGTTAAATCCGCCCCAAGGCGTTTGTAACTCTTATAACTTTTTTCATGGATAAAGAGTTACGCTTCCTAAAAAAAAAGGAACTTGGCCATGCTGTGGGCTCATTCGATGCACCCAGAGTGTATGTACGTTGTGCTTCCGTATATTTGTACCGTACGTGTGTACATGTACAAACAGGTCGGGACGTCGTCAAGTCCTCCTTCCTTCATCTGTTGTAGCACGAACAAAATGGGGGTCCGAAAAAATAAAAGCTAAGCACATCATATATAGCGTGCTTGAATTCTCAATAATCCGTTGAGTTTGAATTTGAAAGATTGCTAACCACGCGTTCCACGCTGTGTCATGGGCGTTGGTGCACATGGACATTTAAAAGTTGCTAGGTCTACTTCCAAATTTTCGAGAGCGGTATGGTGGGTTCGGGAGGCCACGTGGCAGGAGCGAGCAAGATCCCTCGCTCGGTTCGGTGGCAGAAAAAAAAAAGGAAATGCCCAGCCTAACCACCCGGACGGGACGGAGCCCAGCGAGAAGGCGCCAATCCCCCAACAACCACTTCCGGACAGCCCGCCCAGGCAGGCGGCTAGCTGCACGGTGCACGCTTGCTGTTCAAACCGCCGCCGGCAGCTGCACGGCATGGTGCACGGCTGCACGCTTCCGGCACCGGCAGGCGGCAGCCCCACTCGCTGACACTCCCAGAGTCCCGGGCCCATTGATCTCAAAAAAAAAAAAAGAGTCCCGGGCCCACGCGATCACACACTAGCACCAGCGAGCGAGCGGACAACCCATGTGGCTTTGGCCCCCGCGGGCCAGCGCGGCCCCTGTACCCTTTCCAGCTCGGCCTCCGCCGTGTGCCCGTGTCGTCGTCGTCTTCCTCCGACCTTGCAAGCCCCTGACCAAGCTTCTTCTCAAATCCGCAAATTTCCCCAACCAAAACATCCACTGAACAAGGTAACGAATTTGAACAGCGTCGAATGCAAAAAAAAAAGAATAACATGATTTTTTTAAAAAATATATAAAAAGGAGAACATGATGGAGAGTATTTGCTTCCTCCATTGTTTGTTTCCATTCCACACACAAACACATCTTGCCTACCACTTCGGTACTAGCAAGAAGCACAAGCATTCAAAATTCATAGCACATGAACATGAACTCCCTCTACTCCCCTTCAGTTTGATTGCTTCTAGACTTTAAAAAGCACCTAGAAGACCCAACACACACAACCTCTACTCTTCTCAAATCATCATCACGAAAAAAACGATCCAAGAACGTCAACTCGCCTCCCTCAAAACCAAAAATCACGAGAAGTGATCACCTCCGCTCCACAACCAAAAAAACACAAGAACAGAGCTCACCCGATCGCCGCACCAAAACTTTCGCGACCAGACGAGATCACAAACGAACCACCACCAATGTCCCCCTCACCTCTGCCCACAGCACTGCCGCTTCTGCTGTACAGTTTCTTCTGATCCCGGCAATGCCGCCACCATTCCGATGTTCGTCACCGGAGCAGCTCGGCGCGGGACGCCGAGAGCTCCCTCCGGAGCTTGCACGAGAAGAGCCTGCACGCGTCCATGCTCAGGTCGACAGCCGCCGCCAGCGCCACGAACGCGGCGGCATCCTCGGCGCATCCGACGTGCGCCACGCCCACCTCCACCGTCGGCTTGCTGCACCTCCCCTCCCCCTGCACGGCAGCCGACATCACGAACCCGCGGAACGTCCCGAACGGCCACAGCCCTCCGTGGTGGTGCCCCAAGTCGCCGCTGCTCCCGCGTGGGCTGCACCCGGGCGACCCGCTCCGCCCGAACGGCTGCGCCGCCGTCAGGTCGATGGCGAACCGCCCGCCCTTGGACGCCGAGACGCCGGACTCGGCGACGCACACGCCGCCCGCGCCGCCGACGGAGTTGGTGTGGTCCGGGACGAGCTCGAAGCGGTACCCGAGGGAGTCGCCGCCGCCGCCGCGCTCGCGCCAGCACTCGAGGCGGCCCCAGGGTGTCCAGGTGCCATCGACGGGGCGGAGGATGAGCCACCCGCCCGGGTTGGAGCGGCTCACTCGGTCGGTCCCCGGGGAGGCGACGAAGGGGGTCACCATCGAGGCCAGCGCCACCGGCGAGCCCGACAGGTCGTGCACCGTCACCGACCACCCCTTGCGCTCCCTCCCCGCGCGCTCACGCTCCGACCCAAACTTCGCCAGCCAGTTCCGCCCGGCGTTCCCTGGATCAGACTGCACAGACCTGCATGGATTGGATTCCATCAGTTCCATCAGAAATCGGCCGCATTTGCTTCAGAATGAAATGAGGAGAGGCAGGAGCAGGAGGAAGGCAGCCGACCGTGAGCGGAGGTCGCTGTTGCTGCGGCAGGAGAACTTGCAAGTGAACATGGGCTGCCTCATCCGTCCCTGCACCTGAAGCACCTGCGGGCTACACTCGGGCTCGCCGTCGAACTCAAACACAAACCTCGGATCCGGCTCCGCGCGCACCGTCACATTCAGCTGCGCATTCCCAATCCCAGCACCCGCGGCGTGCTTGCCGCGCCCGGCGCGTCGCTTCCCGATGGCGACCCACCCGCTATGAAACACGACGGGCTTCGCCGCCGCAGCCCTGAGGTCGATCGGGACCACAACCTTCCCGAGCAGCCGTCCCGAGCTGACCCCGCACGCCGACCCCTTCCGCCCCGCGTACACCGCCACCTTGAGCCGCGCGGTGCGCCCAGCGCCAGCGCGCCGAAGAGCGCGGGCTTGGCGGCGGCGCGGTCGAGGTCGGCCTTGGAGACGTGGAACGCCGCGGCGAACGCGCCCGTGCAGGAGGCCGGGCCGTCCTCGGTGGGCGGGAGGAGAGGGGCCGAGGCGGTCTGGTAGGGGAGCTTGTTGAGGCGGATCCGGCAGTAGCACGGCGCCGTCGTCGGGTGCACCCCCGCGCCGGAGCTGGAACCGCCGCCCCCGGCGCCGCCGCGTGGTGCGGTTGTTGTCGGCATCTTGACGGCTAGGTTGCCGACCAGCACCCGCACGAACGGGCACGGGTCCATCGGCTTGAGGTTGAGGGGGTGGGTGTGGGGGGGCCTGGCCGGCCGCCCCTACCTCAGCTCACTCGCGGCGGCTTCCTCCTCCCTCCCTCCCCCTCGGATTGAAGGATGCGACGCAATGCGGATCGAAGGAATGGAAGCAATGGCGGGCGGATTGGTGCGGAAGGGAAGGTGGAAATGGGGGAAAGGTGGTTTTGGATTCCGGGCGGCGATGGGGAAGGAGAAGGAGTGGTGACGAGGGATCATAGGGTATAGGCTGGCGAGCGGGACCCAGCCCTGACATGCGCCGGGCGTGGCCAGCCTGGATCTCCCCATCCCGGTGAGCTGTGCGCGGTGGACCTCCTCCTATTCCGGCCTCTCCAGCTGCCTCCCGTGCCGACCCCGCCAAGCTCGCGGACACGTGGGCCCGGATTGGAGACCTAGTCATCCGAGTCCACCTGTCAGTGTCGTGGAGTCGCCGCTGCGTCGGTGAGTCCGGATAAGGTGGTGGCGTACGGGGAGGCGTGCGGGGAGGGGGCGCGGGAGGAGGAGGAAGACCCGGCTTCGCTTGGCCCGCGGCGGCGGTTGGCGTGACTCGTGAGACGCGAGCGCGCCTCCAGCGCGGCCGGGCGCACCGGATCAGGACAGGAGGGGAGAGCACGCGGCTCGAGTTTCGAGTGAAGTGAAGTCGAGTCCAGCTGCGCGGCAACGAGGCGCGCTTTTGCGGTGGGCGCGCCGTGGGGTCGCCGCTGTGGCCGCTTTCTTTTTTGCCCCTTGACGACGGCGACGGACGGCAAGCGATTTTTACCGCGCCCTTTTTGCCGGCGCCCGCGGTGAAAAGAGTTCGCTCGCTCGGATCCGTGGCCGTAGTGCCGTACGGCATCGGATTGCTTGAGAAAGGGAGAGGGAGGAAAGGGACAGGGCAGTGGGGGGAAGCCGCAGTTCGTGGCCCACGGTGTCGGTGAGCCCCCAGTTCATCATGATTACGGCGTGGGGGTGGTCCCGGTGTCAGTGGCAGAGCTGATAGTGAAGGTTAGTTTTGTAACGGCCTCAGGGGTGTTTGATCCCACCTGACTAGAGACCAGAGACTAGTTTTAGTCACTTTAGGGGACTAAACCTCCAAACACCCGACTAAAGCCAGACTAAAACTACCTGGTCTACAGTGTGACCTCAACTTTATGACTAAAACTCTCTCTTTGCATTTATTGAGAGAGAAGAGAGAAAGAGAGAGGAGAGAAAAGGAAGAGGGAGGGAGGAAGAACTATTTAATGCTGACTATTTTTAGTCACTCTCCAAACAGGAGGTGACTAAAATTTTTAATCGACTAAACTTTAGTACCGGTGAATAAAGGTCCAAACACCTCTCGGTTTGTTTGTCGAAAATAACCGCTATGCTCACCGTTGTGTGTCCGTAGGATGGAAATATGGAAATGAAATCCGAATTATCCGTATCCGCTAATACGTAAATATGAATATCCGTATCTATATTCGAATTCAAATGTGGTAATAAAGTGGATACATCCGAATTCGTTTTTGTCGATTTTTTCTCTATCCGATTCCATGCGTATTCGACAATATCCCACACTATCCGTATTCGACTATATAAAACTGTAACTTATCTCTATAACTGACGGCAAATTAGGTCCAATAGAATACTAATAATGATAGTGTATAATTGAAAGAAATTATATCCATAACTAATGATTATGGCATTAATCTTAATATTAAAAATATTGCATCATAAAACAATTTAAAAGTTATATTTAAATTTAATGACCAATATCATTAATTTTAATGATAAAAATACATTAATATAATTTTAATTTTAATTACCCTAGTTTATTTATGTATTGATGAAAATATTTTTCATGTATTTTTTATTATTTGTTTGATATATATATATTAAAAATATGTATTTATTAATAATTTTATTTATTATATGATTAATTATTAAAATAAATATGGATGAATGTGATTATTCTTAATAAGTGATCTCTCTTATGTACTAATACATTAGTCTTTACATGTTTGTAATTGTAAATTATCAATAAAGAAAATTGGTAAATGCTATCTTCCGAAACGAGTAAATATCCGATTCGTTTCGAATTCGAGACATCCGTTTTGTATTCGTATTCGAGAACATTCGAATCCGTATTCGTATTCGAGTAAAAATATGGTAAAAAGTTCTATCCGGATCCGTTTTCATGCGAATCCGATCCGTTTCCATCCCTAGTAGTCCGGGATGATTTCGGGTACGTAGTCGATCGCACTACCGGTGGAGTATAATGTTTTTGCTACGCGTGTACGGCAACAAAGAATCACCATCTCAATACTATACGCCCGCCGTGCGGTGCAGGAGTGTATCTTTCCTTGTAAAAGAAAAAGGAAAGGAAAAAAATAAAACCACAGGAGAAGAGAACAGGAGAGGTCGCACGGGGCCACGGGCGCAATCATGGGGAATCCCAGCTGAGGACTGAGGCGGTGGTGCCGGATACCGCCGGCCGGCCGTGAACACCACGATCGTGTCACGTGCGCGCGCAGCCGAATATGTTGATCTGTTTTCTTTTTTTTCTATTATATAATACAGTTAAATTTTTTTTGGGAAATAATACAGTTAAATTAGTTTTGTTGGAGGAGAACAATCTAATCAGGAGGCGGGGTAACGAATTTACGAGCGGCCGAGCTGGCTAGGAACGTGACCAACCACCAGGGATGAAATTGGTACGGATATTATCCGTCCGACCAACCGAAAGGGTCACACTCAAATGGTAAGACCGTATTCGAATCCGGACATTTAATATCCGTAACTATCCGTACCGTATTAGTATCCGAAAATTCAAAGTTGAATTTCTATGATCCAAATATGATGAATATCACTATTCGACAAAAATATCGTCGATCCGTATTCGATCCGAGAATTCAACCCAAAAGAAAAATTATCTCAGATTCAGATCCGCAGTATCCGTCCGTATCCGATCCGGTTTCATCCCTACCAACCACGGTCCACGAATTGTGGGGGCGTAGCCGGGCCCGCCTGGAAGTCACCTACTTCCTCCGTCCCATATATCTGCATTTCTAGAATTGAGCGTGAGAATCAAAACAGTGGTAAAATGACGCTGCTGCCCCTATGGCCCTGTAGAAGTGCGCTGACACTGGCCTCATTGAGTCAGACCAGACTGCGCTGGCGTGTCTACCGCGTCCTACAATCACAGCACTCTTGTGTGTTCTTTTTTTATGTCTCTCTTGTCCACGTGTATCCTTGGTGTTGGCTTGGTTCTTGGAGAAAGCCAGAAGCATCCAGAGTTTGGAGAAAACCCAACTGAACAGCTGCTCACGGTGGATGAGGAGGACAGAGTTGTGTTTGTAGCACTTAATTTGGGACTTTTTTCAAATAGTGGAAGTGCGTTTAAAATGGGACGGAGGGAGTACTCCTACCAGGGAGTTGGGGTTTTTCTTCTTGGAAAAAAAGAAAGAAGGTGACTAAACGGAGAGGGCTCTCCATTTAGTCTTATATTAAGAGTCCTTCGAGGTTACTTCCTGCGACACAAAATTATTTTCTTTAACAGAAAAAGCACACATGAGAAAGTAACTTTTAGTCATACATAGAGAGCCTTCGAGGTTACTTCCAGCGACACAAAATTACTTCCTCAATGAAGAAGCACGAGGAAGTAACTTTTTGTCACGAGAAGTAACTTATATGTCGTGGGAAGTAACTTTTTGTCGCGGAAAGTAACTTATATGTCTCGGGAAGTAACTTTTGTCATGAAGTAACTGTATGTGATAAGAAAGCTCCTGAGGCTCTATTTAACACTAAATGGAGAGCCTTCTCGGTTTAGCATTTGGGAAAAAGAAAAAACAATGCTGGGGTTAGTTGGGGTTGGAGTACAGCTGCCAACAGGCTGTCACGGATGAACGGACGCGCGGCCGCGGGCCAGCGACTGTTTGTTGGTGATTAGAGATGTGTCCATTTCGAATTCAAACCCCCTCCCTCTTTTTTTTTATGTCTCTATTTGCGAACACGCTATCATGTTTCATGACCTCGTTCTTCTTTTTTTCTTTTGGCTGCTCAAAATTGCTCGGAACTTTGGTTTGTGGCCAACGTTCTGAGCACACATGATTAATGAAACTTCTTTTCTTTATTTCTTTCTTTTTTGTCAATTTGTACGGAATTGAATCTTTTCCCTCTTTCTTTCTTTTGTCCATTTGAACGGAATTGATTATTTTCTTGTTCACAACTCAACAAGGATCTCAATGCAAAGACCCAAGCTAATTAATTAACAAGATCAGACAGCAACTTTGAGTGAGCTTAAAGAGGTGCACTAGCTACTGTGCGTAGAGTACGTCCTAGTAGCAACTTTTGCTTTCTGTCGGTTGCATTTTTGGGCCCTCAAGCTAAGCTAAGCTCGAGCTTTTGTGCTCCCCGCATGTCCTGTTCCCGGCTGGCACTAATCATGGCGCTAATGACCGCTGGCCGGCCGTCCGGTCAGTCACAGCGGGAAGAAGATAGATGCATGAGCGCCTTCCAACCACATCCAACTTTTGTCTTCATTTTTTTTTATAAAGAAACTTTTGTCTTCATTTGCTGATGCACTTGACAATGCATGGATTGCTTGGTCTGATTGAAGATTTCTCCTTGCGTTCGCTGCTGTGTCGCTGCTCGATCGGACCACCTGCCGTGGATAGCTCTTGTGAATGTTGATAGTGAATTCAGATGCGTTTGGCTTTGTTTGCATGGTTCTCTACTTCTCTCTTTTCACTGCTTCTTCAGTATCCAGCAGAGACGCAAAGTAAACTTCTCAAGTATAACACCTAATTAATTTCTCGTTTCTTTATCGATCTGTAGACCAATTAGTATAAATATGCATTTAGTTTGAGATCGATAAAAAGTCAATGCAGGCCAGCATTAAGCTTGCATGTAGTCCACATGTATAATCCCTGGGCGGCTGTGTATCTGCTCAACAAGTGCGCGTGGAAATATGGAGCAACCGCAGAGACGTGCATTCATATATGCATTCTTTTGGTTGCTCCATATACTACTATATATATATATATATATATATATATGTTTGTCAACTGGTTAGACCAATTAACTAATACAGTAATAAGATCATATATGATGCCGACCAATTACACGTACACGAAAGTTTAGTTAATTACCACAACGGAACTGAAAGATTATTAAAAGGTAATTTTTAAAATTTTGACAAAGTCAACCAACCTGTCAATAATGCTGTTCGTCAGAGACGAACTACTAATATAGCTGCAGCATAAATCAAGAATTAATGAAGTTGTCGATCAACCATCTTTTTTTTTGTCATGTTCATTGTGAGCGTGTTCGGCTGATCTCGGCTCGACTTATCACGACTTATTTCCTCTCACACAACACTATTCAATCTACCAGCCGAACACTATTCAATCTACCAGCCGAACGACTATCCCTCGGTCACAAGTTTCATGGACCCATGGCGAGTAAGACACTAAAAGTCTAACAATCTAATATTTTAATATAACGATTACATTATATAATACTATTGATAAGAAATAACTTGTAGCATATATTTAATTGTTCTTGTAAAAGTAACAGTACATCAAAGAAGATAGAAATGGTAAAATAACTATGATGGTTACCTCAAATAAAAGCAAAGTGCTTTAGTGCTTTTTAAAAAGGTGTTTTTGGGTATTTTTGATGCAAAATCTTCAAGAACAGAGAGGGAGACTGAGAGACGACCAGACGGGAGACAAACCGGGCGTCGAGTCGTCGAGGATACCCTAATCGCCGACTCCGCGGCTCGCCGTGATGCCGACGTCGTCGGCCTGCCCGTCGCCCAAGGGGCCTCGCCACGCACTCGCCTTCTCATCTTTCTCGATCTCGCTCAGGCACGCGACTGCAGGCGCGGCGTGCCTAGCGACTGCGAATCAATACGTCCCTACCTCCGATCGCGCGTCGCTGTGTGTGCAGCCGTGCAGGCCTGACGGTCGTTGGACCGTGGACGGTGGTATACGGTGCACAGGCCTGCTGGTGTAGGAAATATTCAGACAGACCCCATGGGCCCCCAGCCTCACGGGGCCCATGGGCAGCACCCAGTCTGCACCCCCAAGGGACGGCCCTGCCTGGTCTGGTTGGTCGCCTGATTGTTTTTGGAAGGAGCGCAACAAGCGCGTACACGACAAGTAGGCGCTCATGCCGGTGGCGTTTGCAAGATTTGAGCGTGTGCGGGTTTTCTTCCTATTGCTCGCCTTGTGGGCGTGCGACCTTTGAGGCTCGTGTAGTTCTTTGTTTAGGCACTTCGCTTTGTTTTCGTTCTGTAATTTTTCCTTATTTGTTCTTTGTTCTTTGTTGAACGTGTGGTTGTAAACAAATTTTGTTCTCTTTTCTTAATGGAAACGTGCTTTACACGTCTTAAAAAAATATTTGTATCGGCCAGCCGTCTAGCTGCAGGACTAAATTACTCCGGATTAATGTACAAGCAACTCGACTATAGATATATATAATTAATCTACACAAATCCGATGATGATGGGGCGACGAAAACCAATCATTTTTTCTTTTTTTTTCTCACAGAGATACTCACCCGTTTCAAAATAGTTGTCATTCTGGTTTTCTAGATACATTCCTTTTATTATGTATGCGGATATAATATATATCTAAGTGTATAACAAAGAGAATGTATTTAGAAAAGTCAGAATGATAAGTATTTTGAAACGAAGGGAGTACTTCTACTAGATATATAGATGGTTCATCATAACTTTATGCATGCAAGGAATCCACACCGGTGGAAAAATGACCTTTGTTCCTACACATTAGTCCCGGTTGAATTTTGGAGCCGAGACTAAAGGTTTTAGGGCGACGTGTCCATGAGTGGTAGGAGAGCTCCGACCCTTTAGTCTCGGTTCAACACCAACCCAGACTAGTAGTGAGACCCTTTAGTCTCTTGGTGTTACAACCGAGACTAAAGGGTCTCCCACGAGTTACTATAAGAGCATTGCATTCTCTACTCAATCACATGTGCTGTATAGGTGAGATGGTAAGGAAGCTACACGCGAGGCTACAGGTCACGAGTTCGAATCCCCGATAAGAAAGGGGGGGCCTTTTGTCTCTATGAATTAGTCTCTAGACGTCTTTAGAGAAATATTGTTCTTACCAACCGGGACCGAAGGCCCTTTTTCCACTAGTGCCAACCGGGACCGAAGGCCCTTTTTCCACTAGTGCCAGGGTGAATACAGTGTACGAGCTGAGTAGAGACGTGCTATATTATTAGCGACTCGGATCTTCGTTTCAGTAACACTTTACTAGCTCATCCAACAACACAGTCGATCTAGTAATCACCCATTAGCGAACTTCGGAGTTTCCTGCTTCACCTCGAAGCCACCTCCCCCTCTCGCTACCCAACCCGTTCCTCCTCAAGCCCTCCTTCCTCCGGGCGCCGCCGGCGGCGAGAGGGGTAGGGGTCCCCTCTAGATCCTTTAGTAGCCTGTAGTTTCCATAGTAATTTTTAGTTTGCCTTTATGGCCTTTGCCCTGAGTGGTATGTCCTCCTTGGCTGTTGCCGTCGTCGCCGTCGTCTATCTCGCCGGAGTTGTCGTCGTCCAAACCAAGGTATGGTTAAATAAAATAAACCCGCCCCCTCAAGCTCCTTCCTCTCGTCTTCTCCACCCCTCTGGAGCTTGAGGTCCCTCGCCGCCTCCCCAGATCCGTCGGGATTCGGGGTCGTTTTGGGAGCCGCACCTCTCGATCTGCCTTCTGGTGAGGTGGATCTGTTTCCTGGTGCTTGTGCTCCTCTCCTCCCCTCTTATCGGTGGTTGTTCCGGCATCTTTGGCGGTGGTTGTTCCGGCATCTTTGGCTTTCAGCTTGTTGGATGTTGTTGAACGCGCTGATCTTTTCCCGCTGCCCCTACTTGTGCTTCTTGATGGTTGTTCTGACGATTTCTGCTCCTCCTATTGTGCTGAGCCTTACTGTTGAACGATCAAGCTTTGCGCTGCTTTCTCCGCCTCTGTGATTTGCTGCTTGTTCTGACGGTGGTGCCGTTGTGGAACGCACCGAAATCCTCCCATCTCCGCCGCCGCCATCGCCTCCACCCGCATCGTGAAGTAGTCAGTTACTCTTCAACAGCACCACACCATCCCTGCAGCAGGTTTCTGATGGTTGTTCCGAAGCTCTCGCCTCCACCTTGGATGCGATTTGGTGGTCTTTCTTGTATCTCCAGTGACGATGAATCTTACATCTTTCGGTCGCTTGGAATGGTTCTCTCTTGGCCCCGTCGCTCCTCCTTCAACCGACACATCGCGCGGTCCTTCACACTGGTGCAAGCGCCCCTGAAGCCCTTGCGACCCCTGCCGACGAGCTCTGCATCATTGAACGCTTCAGTGTTCTTGCTGTGTTTCTTTGGTCTGTGGACCTTAATGTAATTCCGGTCTTCTTTGAGGACCTTTATGTAAAATGACTGCTTCATTTTAATATATATGGTTGTTGTAAAAAAACACAGTCGATCTAGTGTACATCAGCTCGAGCAACAAATATACGACTTACTCATGTTACTATTTTTTACTTAAAAGAATATTCTAGCCACGTCAAGAAGATTCTTTACTCTACATAAATTTTTCGACACTCCTGTTACTCTTTATATTTACTCGTCCCCAACAAGTATATATTTTATTCATTCATCTTCAACTACCATCTTCACTTAATGATTCATCTTTTACTCTATAGGGACTAGAATGCGAAACTAAAAGTTCTAAGGATTAAAATGTTGGAAAATAAAAACTCTAAGGGTTAAAATATAATTATAAAAAGAAAAGGGCAAAATAGAAAAATCCAAAACCTTATCTACACCTACCCGCCCTGCCGCCGCATCTCTCTCCATCTCTCTTCCTCTCTCTCTCGGTCTTCTCTCTCTCTCTCTCCCGATCACGATGGCGAGGAGCCCTCTCTGTTGCTCGCACTGCCGCTTATCTCTATCTCTCGGTCTCCGGCAGATCGGCGCGGGCCGGGATGAGCTCACTGCGCCACGCCACCCCCATCTGCCTCTTCTCTTCCCCAACCGACGCGTGATCCCTCTTCCCTTCCTCGGTTGGCGTGCAGCCCAAAGGCGCGAAGGCCGGGGAGTATGTGCTATACCGTTTTGAAGCTGTTTTCAAGTCTCCTACACCATTCCCTAGCTGTTGTTAGTGACAAATTTTGGATGAGCAACTCCAAGAGCCTTTGTAAATCAAGTTGACTAGCAAAAATTAACAAAATTGAAGTAAAAATGAGATCCAACGGTCTCTTCAAATTACTGTGCTCGCTATCGCCCTAGCTATCCAAGCTCCTTCGCTCGTCATCTTTCGCGAGCACCCTCCTCTCGTCATCCCGTGGATTCCGCGCGCTTCGCCCTCCGCCCACGTGCCAGCCTCCTCCCGCACGCCCAGGCCCAGCTCGTTCCCCCACGAGTCGCTGGACGCGGCGGCGCGGCAGTCGGCCGGCTCGATTATGTGGTCACCGCACTTGCCGGTGGCTGCTCCGCACGCCCGCTCGATGCGCGCCGAGCCTCGCGGCGCGACTCTCTCATCTCCTACCGCCAAGCAACCAAATCAAGCCAGACATAAAACCAAGAACTAAAAAATTGGTAGCAAACCAGCAATCATCTCTACTCTCCTACGAATCATCTCCTACTCTCGTAATCGAGAAGCTCACACTATGATGAAGAACTAGCACCAACGTCGATCCGATTTATCCAGAGAAATTTAACGCTCGGTCAACTGCTTGCCCACCGTCGCCGGGTGAGCTGGCCACCGTGGCCCCTCAGCGGGCAAGCTCGCCGAGGAAGGTCGCGGGCTACCTCGTCGGGCAGTCGATCCGCCATTCCAGAAGGATGACACATGGGGTCATTTGTACCAAGAAGTATGAAGAGTTTTGGTTTAGAGAGTCTGTTGGTTTGTCTTCAAGATTATGAAGTTTTTATTTTTAATAGCTTCTAAATCTTTAAATTTAGCTAGAATTATAGCTAGTCTCTTGGAGATGTATATATATATATATATATGTGTGTGTGTGTGGGGGGGGGGGCATACGCACCCACCGTCACATGTTACAAGTACTTGGACGTTCCATTATACAAAGAGGAATGGTGGTATGGGCTCTCAAGACCAGCATGCGTTTTAATTTGGCCATGTTAGCTAGGCAAGAATGATGATCTTTCATAGACTCAGGTATCTACTCCATGTGCTCGTGAGCCGAAGCAGCTGTATTTCCAGGAACACCTAACCATTTTCAAGCAAATGAGGTATACATCAAATATTTTTTTTAGATAATGGATTAAAATCCAGCCTCTACGAAACGTATACGGCCACCTTATTACAAGTTTAACAAGTTTTCAGCTTGTATTGCTGAACACAAAAAGGGACAAGATACATCGAAGAGATCAAAAAGACGTCAATCTATTATTATGTTTCCATCCATGGCCTGTTCCAAGGCAATAACCTCTAGCATTGAGCTCGCCTTCCGAACATCTCCTTTGTGTCATCGTCACTGTAGTTGCGACCAAAGCGCGAGCCAATAAGTTCCCCTGAAAAGAGCCTGCATAAATGAAGTATACTTGGTTTTGTTAAATACAACATCATTTCGACATCAAATATTTATACATATACATATTTTGCTGGGCCATAATCTTCATTTATTGAGTTAAAATTTAACCTAAACACCGCTCCAACCCAACCAACCAATCCTCTTCGCACCAGTCCACCACACCAGCTTCAGTCCACAACGTCTCCGCTGGCCTGCTCCCACCACTACTCATCTGCCCGAGAGTCGAGATGCCGTCATCTCGGCGAGACAGAGACTCACGCATATGCGACCCCGTTTGGAGAACATCAGATTCTGGATTGCCCTCCAAACATGACAAACTCTGCAATCTAGAATTTGGATTTGTGAATCCTAGAAGCTGCTCTAAGGTTGATTCTACCGGATTTTGCAGGTATATTTACCATTTTACCCATCAAATTTGTAATTACCCAATCTGCCATTTTTCACTCTTTTGGATACCAAGGGCATAGAGGACATATCTATCGAACAAACTACCATACAATCAAATTTGAAATCTAGGATCCAAACAACCCCGATATCTAGATTCTAGAAATCCATCGAAAATCTAGATTTCCAAAATCCACAACTGGATTCAAACATGGCCACGGTCAGCTCACTCAACTCGCACGGCTTCCCTCGACTCCTCATCTCCCCCATTCTTTTCTCTTCAATGCAAATATCATTCTATCACTATCAGTTTGTTTTGTGAGGAAGATTTCCTGCATGGCACCCAAATCTCAAAGGGAGATTTTCTGCTAAATCTGCATATGGCTCCCCTATTGTGAAGGAAGAAGTTTTGATTGGATCTAGTAAGATACGGAGTCTAATGTACAAAACAAAATAATGTGTGTGGCCCATAATAATGCTTTGTAGGTGAAGTTAATTAGACATTGTAAGAAATGGAGTGAACCTATATACTCCATGTCAGCAATCCGCTGATGGTGCTCCATGGTTGTTATATCTTTCCCTCTTAATGAAAAACGTGTCAAGGCACGGTCGCGAAAAACCTATATACTCCATGTCCAATGTGCACGAGAAGTAAATGCAAGGATGAGGCCTCGTTTAGTTCGACATACTTCGATGTGATAGGTAAATAGTAACAATTTGTTAGTAACTTATCGCATTGAGAGTTGTGTGCATAGAGAGAGCACTATGTTTCGATGTGACGGTTGAATAATGGTAATGTGCCGGCGGCTGCTGAATTTGGTGAATAAGAAAGTTTCTGTAACTTTGTTGGTGTACTTCGTTTCCGTTCTCTCTTGTTTAAAAAAACAAAGCTGGCGCGGACAGGTGACATGACGACAAACAGGACGACTGGGAACTTTGCTGGTTGCTCGTGATGATTTGTCCATTCGAACAGAGAGAATTGAATATTTGCTTGTTGACAAAGCACCCTCTAGCTAGTTAACGAGATCAGACAGCAACTTCGAATTTTTTTTGGAGAAGAAACTAACAGAGCCTAAACCCAACTTTAATTTTGTCTTGATCTGCTGCTGACAGTGGGTTTAATTGGTTTGGTTTCTCCTTGCTTGGACGACCCATATACCTGCCGTTCTTGTCCTCGTCTCTTTCATTATATAGTACTGGCCATGACAGTAACCACCTTGGTCACTCAGCTGCTCTGCCATCTACAGGTGAAGCGCGCGTCCGGCCGTGTGCCTCAGCAGGCTGCCGTTTATTTGTAATTTCTATAACCCAACTTGCGTTCCGTGCTTAGCAATACTTTATCACCATGTATGGCAGCAGCAATGCAAGGTTACAATACAAATGGAAGCGATCAGGAGGTAGTTTGGGAGTTCTGATTATATTAATCCCTCGTCAGTCAGTCAGTCAGTCAGAGGTTATAGATGCTTTCAACTTTCAAACTAAACCTCTGATGCATGCATGCTGGCTTGCGAGCGAAATGTATAGGCTTTGACCGACGTACCCATGCATGCATGCTGGCTTGCGACAAGTAAACCTCTCCAAATTAATTTTTATCGTTAGTTTATTAATAGCGCCAGTACGTAGCGCCACCAAGAGTGCTTGCATGCAAGTTTATTTAATTTTGAAAGCTGTTGACGCAAATTCACAGATTTGTGTGCTAATTTTGACCATCAGCTAGCAAGAGCTCACTACGGAAACAGGGCGTTTGCCGTGCGTCACGAACGCATGGCAAACACAAAAAAACGCACGGCAAAGCTCACTACGGAAGCAGAGCTTGCCGCGTCCGTCGAACGCACGGCAAACACAAAAAAAACGCACGGCAAACCCTTTGCCGTGCGTTTTTCCTCGAGACGCACAGCAAAGGGCGCACGACAACATTTGGCATGGTAAAGGCCCTTTGCCGTGCGTCCTTAACGAGCACGCACGGCAAAGAATTATTGCCGTGCGTTTTTTTGCGCGCACGGCAAACAAAAGCAACTGACGGCACCCCGGCGCAAACTGGCGTGGAAAATCATTACCGTGCGTCGAAGAGTAAAATGCACGGCAAACAACTAGCCATTGCCGTGCGTCAGGAGCAAAACGCACGGCAAAGAACTAGCCATTGCCGTGCGCCGAAAAGTAAAACGCACGGCAAACAACTAGCCATTGCCGTGCGTCAGGAGCAAAACGCACGGCAAAGAGCTAGCCATTGCCGTGCGTCCGCAGCAAAACGCACGGCAATGAATGGCAAAGAGCTAGCCATTGCCGTGCGTCCGTAGCAAAACGCACGGCAATGAATGGCACCATTGCCGTGCGCCTGCCTAAAACGCACGGCAAACGGCATGTTCCAGCCTGCAGTTTAGGTCACTTTGCCGTGCGCCCTATGTGGTGCACGGCAAAGTGACCTATATTTTTCTTTTTTTTTTCACGTATAAAAATCCCAAAAATCACAGACATAATATATATTTCATATTATTCATCACAGGCATAATATATATCGCAATAACCATCACACATCATATATATCACAATAAGCATCAAGTACATGCACACGTCTACAGTTTATCACACATGTCCACAAATTCTCTATCAACATGTCCACAAAGTCCACAAATACATGCACACGTCCACAGTTTATTGACAAAAGTCCACAACTACATACACACGTCCACAGTTCATCGATAAGCATCATCAAATGAAATAAAGAGGTGCGGCTCACTGAGAAGGAGGTGGTCGTGAGACCAGTAGTGGGAACAGCTGCTGTGGGGCCATCGGCGGGGACATGCCCGGGGACTCATGTAGATTATTCGATGCCACCGATTGATTCTTTCAAGAAAAAGATTAAATTGCAAGTGAGATAAGAATTATGAAGTTATTGCTCAAATTCTTTGTATGTCCATTTAAAATACTTAATTAGAGTTAATATACAAAAATTATCAAATGGATGCTAAAAAGTACCATAAACTAACTAGAGATAATGTATGTTCTATGTTCACTAGAGAAAAAAATTTCAAGTCAAATAAGAATCAAGTTCTCTAAGTCTCTACTTTCCCTAGGTTTCTAAGTGAGTCTATGTTCTCTAAGTCTCTAATAATTGAAATGAAACAGCAAAGATGTCTAGTAACTCACAGCAGGAGTATAAGGAGCTGCACCCGTAGTCGGAAGGAGTATGACCGAAGGCATCACCACGGGCATCACGGGCATCGGGGGAATCACGGGCATCGGGGGCATCGATTGACCATTCTGGACAGCTAGCATGCAAGCGTGCATGTGCTCGGCCATCATCTGCTGCTGCAAAGCCACCCACCCGCATCTCCACTGATGCGGCCAACAATTGTCTTCTTCTTGGTTCATACCCAAGTTGCTGGGTCATCTGCTGCTGCTGCTCGGTCATCTGCAGCTCAACCGCGGATAAGGCCGTCTGCAATTGTTCATCCAAATGTTACAATGCAAAGGACACATATGTAGAAATTCATTAACGATGAATAAAACAGAAATAACCTGAAGTCGCTCCGTGGGCTAGTGCCGCGAGTATGGGAGGGCATTGTTCGTGTCCCTTGCTTTCGCTGTCGCGAGAGTGGGAGTAGTGGCCGTGTCCAAAATGCTGTCGCCCATATAGTAATGGCCATGCTTCTTTCCTTGTCCCATCCTCATGACCGTCTCTCCATCAAACGGCGCACGGATCGGATCCCACTCTGGCCCATGGATCTCGCCTTCCCGTCTCGTGTAGACATTGATTTTGGAGTGGATGGAGGGATCGCTATACGCCTCCGGTGGGTCGTCGGGGTTGTAGGTGGTCTCGAACGCGGTTGCCTTGCCCTTCTCGCCTCCATGTGACCGAGACTACAAAAAAAACAAGTGCATTAGAAATTATGCAGAATTGAGCTTTACAACAAAGAAATGGATCTTCATACCCATCTAGCCCTCAGACAGAGTTGTGAGTTGGAAAGGTTGCCTTGATGGTGTGTTGCAAATGGCATCAACAAACGCTTCTATCGGCCAATGTCGTGCTTCTCAATCCACTTCGGTGTGAACCACTTGTCCACTATGAGTTTCCAGCACTCGGAATCGTTACGACACCACCACACAGGCATCTACAAGTGATCAAGTGAAAGACTTGTAAGAATATGATATTAAGCATTTTTCTTAACCACCACGCAGGCATCTACAAGTGATCAAGTGAAAGACATGAAATACAATTGTACCTCCTCGTACTGCTCCCGGGTCAGCTTATAGGTTCTTGCTTCTCTTTTTGGCATCACATTTCCAAACTTTGAAGCGGAGTAGTTTATGACGTACTGAATTTGGGCCTCGTAATGCATGTCCAGCACAAGCTTCTTGCATATCGCCTGCACCTTATTTGCCTTCTCCTCATATCCACCCACCAACCTATAGAAATCCTGCATATAAACCACATGATCTACAATCAATATTGCAAAAATGTCCAATGAATATGATGAATTGAGCAGTGTATGCGAGAAAGACTTACCCACAGCTCGGCCTTCACTCGCCTCGCCTTACTCCTGAAGCATCGTCTCGTCCCTATCAATAGTGTCGGTGGCTTTTTGTAGTGTGCCCCACGCCCGGCTCGTGCACTGTAGCATCACCCTGACCCATCCGAACTATGCCTGGGAAGTGCAACCTGCACAAAAGGCCCAGGATGCCGTTGACCAGGCGGTTGTGACCAACCAGTTCGACGACTTCCCAAGTCCTGCCAAAAGTAAAAAAGATGAAATATTAGTCTTCATTGTGATTTCAAGTTCTCAAAGGACAAAATATTGACAACATAAAAATTACTAACCGTGGGCCCTCGGGTTTAATCAGTGGGCGTAGGGAAATAGGTATCGGCCTTTCTGGGAGTCGCGAGCGACCTCGCTGCCAAACGCTAACACTAGAGTCACCACCTGTCGTGTCATCCTCCTCCTCACCCTCCTCCTCCTCCTCCTCCTCCTCCTCCTCCTCCTCAGCCGACGGCGGCACATACTCCTCCTCCTGGGGCTGCTCCTCCTCCTCCTCCTCCTCCTGGGGCTGCTCCTCCTCCTCCTGGGGCTGCTCCTCCCACCGCCTCTCTTGGACCTTTTACCCTTCTTTTGGCCGCCCTTCTTGGGGCCACCCTTCCCTCGACCCTTGCCTTTGGTGCCCGGTGCCAACGGCGTTGGTACGTCGACGGCTCTTCTGAAGGTAGACGAGCACGTACGCTGAAGGGAGCCGCCCACCATCTTTGTTCTATCACCTGAAATTAAAACAAGAAACCACCAAGACCATAACGAAGACATAATAAATAAAATGAACATGATATTGCAAAAGAGAAATAAGACATAATTAAAAAACATGATTTTGCAAATATTAATAGAATAAGTACGGAGCATACATGTATTAGTAATAAACATCTTCATGTAGAATATCAGGATCATAAGTCTCATCATCACTATCATGCATGTCTAGATATTCCTCCGATGGAGGAGCGTCTACATGAAGCCCGGCTGCAACTTTCTCAAGTAATTCTACGTCCCTCTCATCATCAACCTCATCTCCAACGTCATCTTCTATGTCCATTATTTCAAATGCTTCGGTTAAGTCTATCACAAAATTCCCAGGTAGCCCATCTTCTTGGAAGAACTCTCCCTCATATGTATTTGGGTCTATGTTGTAATCTTCATTGTTTGGGACAGGTAGTCTACCGTGTGGTGATACCTTGTACACAACGTCCCAACCCTGGAGACGTTCGTCTGTTTTGCACGGGTATGAGAGATAATACACTTGCGTGGATTGTTGAGCCACAATGTAGACATCGTCTTCTGCATAGACGGATGGTATTCGACTAGTCCAATATCCCGGGTCTCTCGTGTTTCTTCCGGATCAAACCAATGACATTTGAATACGACAGGTTTCAGACGTTTGCAACCAGGAAACGTGAGTTGATATATTTCTTCAATTATTCCATAATAGTCTTTTCCATCATTGCCTGTCGTACAAACTCCGGTGTTTGTGGTTCTGTGGTTGGGCCGATTATCCTCGTGCCTTTTTGTGTGAAAGCGGTACCCATTCACGTCATAGCCGCCATATGACTCGATCCTATCCTCACAACCAACAGAAACCTGTCTCAACTCAGGATCCATTGACATATCGTTTTGGCCCTGCAAGTAGAACCAAAGACATATAGTTGTAATATTCGCACCTACAAGGCATATGTAATGTGAAACAAAGAGTATGAGGTCCTCCAAAATGACCGTACCTTCCGCTTGAACCAAGAAATGAAATTGTGGTCCTCAAGAAGTTTATCAACTTCCTGCGGGGTCGGTTCATTTGTGCTCCGCCAGAATTGATTGGTAAATTCACTGTACGATGGATAACTAGTTTGGTTAGGTACTCAATGTATGGAAGAATGGATAACTAGTTTGGTTGAGAACTTACTCAATGTATGGAAGCACTTCAGAAAGGTTTTTCAGCACATACATCATGATAGTGCGCCACTCTTCATGTTGCAAGTTCTTATAAGTCGCAACACTTGCAGGGCCGTACCTAAGATTTGGAGGCCCCGGTGCAAAATATAAAATGAGGCTCAGTTGAAATGTACTGTATTTTGATTTTATTATAGACGTATCATGATTGGGTGCCTGCTACTGATCGATGGAACAGTAATAGAAGTGAGTGCAGGGAGGAAATTTGATTAGTTGCATCATAATTTAAAGGAGGTTTACTTGAAGAAAAAATACGAGACATGATGAAGCAGCAACCGTCGGCCCCCATGAAAGAAAGAGAAAAACCGTCAATAAATTTAGAGTAGTTCGACCTTATTTTGGTGGCTTAGTGATTAGTACTAATTATTGATAGAAAAATTTCACACCTTCAATTTCTTAAACCTGACCTGATCATGTAATTTTTTGGCTGGATTTGAAGTATAAGTCATATTTTGCATTAAATAGCTAGATCAAAGTAAGGTAGAAAATTATAGCAGGTTGTAGTTGGAGTTTATGCGTGAAGGAAAAAAAAGGAGCAAGAGAGAGAAGCAAGCAAGCATACCCTTAAATTTTGTGGGCAAGTTATAAAAAGGAAAGATTGGATTTGTGCTAACAAAGATTCGTGAGGAGGCAGGACTTACGAAAGGCAAGGAAGCTGACAGAGATTAATAGACACAGGAAAAATCAACCCCATGCACGCACGAGATTGGCGGCCTAACTGGGCCTGTCGCTGTCGCCCGGCGCCCAATATACGGGCCTGAACACTTGCTCTTCCAAGTTGCCCTCTGAAGAGGCTGAGTTTCGATTCATTTTCGTCAGCATTGTAACGAGGGGTTGGATTATGCACGCTTGGAAGGGTGTCAGCATAGTATTTAGTTGTGAAGTTTGTCACCTCCTCGGTACAGTATGCCTCAGCTATGGAAGCTTCAATTTTGTTTTTGTTTCTACATGTCGTTGGAACAACCTTTAGTACTCTTTCAATTGAATAGCACCATCAGCCATGCAGGCCCCCCATCCGTGCCTCGTACGGGAGGTGCAAAATCATGTGCTGCATCGGATTGAAAAAGCCAGGTGGGTAGATCTTCTTCAACTTACAAAGCAACACCGGAGCCGCATCTTCCAGTTTTTCAACAAGTGGATGAGATATCTCCTTAACACAAAGGATGCAGAAGAAATAGCTTAACTCTGCCAGCACTTGCCACACATGGTCAGGTAGATAGCCTCGAACCATCACCGGAAGAAGCCGCTCAATCCATATGTGGTAATCATGGCTCTTGAGCCCATTGATTCGCATAGTAGTTAAGTTCACCCCCCTCCTAAGATTCGCTGCATAACCATCGGGGAACATTAAAGTTTGGAACCATTCTAGTATTTCCTTCCTTTGTGGCCTGGTCAGGACGTATGGGGCTGGAGGCTTTTTCCATTTCTTGCCTGGTTTGAGAGGCGGAATGTTGTACTTTGGTCTATCGCATATACTAGCTTGATCAAGTCTAGCCTTAACATTATCTTTTGTCTTATCAGCAATCTCCATGGTTGTACACCAGAGTGCCTCGACGATGTTCTTTTCCGTGTGCATCATATCAATGTTATGTGGAAGAAGAAGGTCAGCCATGTAGGGTAGCCTCCACAAGCCCGACTTCTGTGTCCAGGCATGCTCCACGCCGTATCCCTCGTAACCACCGCTTTTTCCTTCAACGCATTTAACCGAAAGCAAGAACATCAGACTGCCAAGATCGGTGGGGGTCTTCAACCACGATACCTTTTGTAAAGTTCTTGGTGTCTCGTCTGAATGGATGGTCCATAGGGAGGAATTGTCGGTGTAAGTCGAAACAAGAATACTTGCCACCCTTCGACAACCAGATGAACTCGAAAGCAGCCTTGCATACTGGGCATGGGTACTTCCCATGGACACACCAGCCGCAGAATAGCCCATACGCTGGATGGTCATGCAGGGAGTACATATACCACAAATGCATTGTGAAGTTTGTCTTTGTAGCTCGACATATGTATATACCCCTTCCTTCCAAGTATTTTCCAGGTCATCAATCAAAGGCTCAATGTATTTGTTGAGAATTTTTTTTAAAAAGGTAAGAAATCAAGATTTTTAAAAAATATTTACCCGCGCCGCTGTAAACGCACAAAGAGCCACCTTTGCCGTGCGCCAGCAGCCGCGGCAAAGATCCACCTTGCTGCGGCGTCAGGACGCGCACGGCACAACGCACGCGTGCCTCTCACGGCGCCGCCGGTTGACGATCACAACGACCGTTCCTCCGTCTGCTGGTGGCGACGTGGGGTGCACGTGTTATAGCTCTTTGCCGTGCATTGCGAAAACACGCACGGCAAAGATTTGTGTTTGCCGTGCGCCTGTTGTGAAACGCACGGTAAAGAATTTTGTTACCGTGCGTTTATTTTTGCCGTGCGCCTAGGGCGAGACGCACGGCAAAGGATGCTCTTTGCCGTGCGCCCGACAGAAAGCGCACGGCAAAGAGTCTAACGCACGGCAATCTTCGGTTTTCCCGTAGTGGCTGTTTGCCCTTGCCAGAACCACCGATGGTTAATTCCATATGTTGCTCGAACCATGGCTGCCGCGCGCGCTCCTGTGGCTTGCATCCTGAAAATGCATGCGTACCACTAACAATATGCATTCCCTGCATGTACAACAACACCAGCAGTGTATACTACTAGAAAAAAGGGGTTGACCTGTGATTTTTAATTATATAAAAAGTAGTATACGTTGTCGATGGACGATGGCGAGTCAGGTGGTGATCTAACAACCAGAGAGTATGCATATTGTTTTTCTTTTCAAAAAGAAAAATAATCTCATATAAATGCATTATTGTTTTGGTTGCTCCGTATATTTGTGTCTACTGGTCAGCAGGGTTCACCAAACCAGTGCGGCTCGGTTTTTAAAAAGCCGGTAAACCTACCCTAGCAAACCGAGCCTCTCAACTAACCGCTCGGTTAGACCGGTTAGCCGGACCAGTTTTTCAGTTTCTAAAACCGGCCGGTTAGCGGTTTTTTTTTAACCTGCTGGTCAGTGGTTGTTGACTGTTGCACAACACATACTCCTGCAACCTGAGAATAGAATGCACAAAATCTCATAATATATGCATATGCATTATTGCACAAAATCGCTGGCAGTTGGAGAGGACGGTGTGGCAAATTATCTGCTGTATTATGTGTGTATTCATCAGTGAATTGTTCCATCTCTCGACGTACATTACATACGTGTGTCTGGTTATTTGTCTCAACCAACCTGACCTGTCAATGCAGTTGGCCAGAGACGAACTAATAATTTTGGAAGCTGCTGCATGCACCAGAAATCAAGAATAACACCTTCCGTCGGCGCGTTTCGTTCCAGTGTGCACATATAGTGGCCAGAAACAGTCATGTTCATAACATTGCATTTGTATCTGACGGCCGGCATCAATGTACAAGTTAGCAGCGCGACTAATATAATTAATCTCCACAAATCTGATGAGGATGGGGGGCGACAAAAACCAATAGTTTTTTTTCTTTTTTCCCACAGAGAGATAGATAGATGCTGTCATAAACGATGACAAATCAATGACGAAAAGCAAGAAAATCAAACCGCAAAGGAGACACGAGATTTAACGTAGAAAATCCTCCCAACACGAGAGGGAAAAACCACGAGCGACAGCCAGTAAGAACTTCACTATGACGGGAGTCAGGTTACAACGCCAACGGCGGTGACATACAAGAATATGATGAGATGATCCTCTGTGGGAAACCCTAACGGGGATATATGATATGCACTGCACTCTCGGGGCACCCTCCAGATCGCGATAACATAAGGTGTAACCCAATGAGCCAACTTCTGCCTCTGCTTCTCTCGACCCAAGCCTCCTGGCGACGGACCTCCGCTACGCTCTGTCAGAAGTAGGTCTCTTTCTTATGCATCATAATTTGGATCATAACTCAACAGATTGCATGAATCATCATAACTTTTATGCACGCAACGAAGAATCCAGGATGAATACAATGTACGAGCTGAGTAGAGACGTGATATATTATTAGCGACTCGGATCTAGCTTGTTTTCAGTAAACACTCTACTAATCGATGCTATTCTACGGGTGCCTTTGGCACGGCTCCACGAGCTTCGAAAGGCTTGCCATGCCGCGCCAAACGGTCTCCCGAAATGGCTCCTGCGCCGGAGCTCCCCCAAATCGCGCTGACTGGAGCGATTTGGAGGGGAGGGAGCTGAAAAACGTGGCTCCCCCCCGCTCCCCCAGCAGCTTCGCCTCCCCGTTTCCATCCTTTGCCCTCGGGAGGGGCCCTGACAGTGTTGTTGGGTGAGGAGACCGCCGCCGCTGGGGCGGATGGAGGAGGCCGGCGACGTGGGCGCGGGGAGCTGGAGGACGGCGCGCAGAGGAAGGGCCGCCCCTGGCCGAGGCCGCCGGAGTTGACCGTTCGGTCGCCGCGCCGAGGTCGCCGGAGGTGTCCGACGCAGGCGAGATCCACAGCGGGATATGCGGAGGAGGAGCATGGAGGCGGAGGGGCCCGGTGAGCTCTGCCCTGGCCGGCGGCGTGGAGTTCACCCGGGCCGGTGAGGCTCGCCGGGCGGCGGCATGGGGAGCCTGTCATCTTCGCGCACGGAGCAGGAGCTGTAGAGGAGAAAGCACGGTGGCGGCGTGGTCCTCCCAGATCTCCTCGGGACCCTCTCTCGATCTCCACGCGGACCGTGGCAGTGGCCACGGCCGGTGCGGCATGGAAACGTGGGCATGGCCACGAGCGAGAGGGAGGGGAGGTGAGGCACGGGACACGCCGCACGCGACGGGTACTCGATGCTGGAGGAAGGCTCGAGAAGTACAGAAGGTGCCGGGGAGAAAAGATAAAGGGAAAAAATAAGGAAAAGGTAAATAAAAATAAAGAAGAGAATAAAAGAAAAAGAAAAAAGAAGGGTATTGTGGACATTTCACGCTTTTCACAGTCAGGAGAAACTATTTTGCCAAACGTTTTTCTAAAACGGATTCAACTCTCTCACAGAATCCGCTCTACCAAAGATAGCCACTGTCGCCACAACGCTGAGCCCTACCAAACGCACCCTACATACCATACCAGCTACAGCTAGCTATAGTGTTAGCTGCTTACTAATTGAATAATTGCCTTGAACAAGCTGAGTATGCATTCATCAATTAATCAGCCAGAGTTAGATTTGCATCCCCTGTTTTCCTTCAAAGTAGGGGTACTAGCTTTGGGTGAAAGAAAGCAGGAGTAATTAATTTGCTCCGATTTGCTGGCCGGGGAAGCAAGATCCGGACTACTAGTACCTGGGAAAAGTGTTGCTTCGGCCTGCTTCATTCGGTTTCAAGAACAGCGTCTCGTGTTCCCCATTCTCGCTCTCACGTGAATCCAGGAGAGCATGCATGCACGCGCAGCCAGCAGCTGGCTACTCTAGGTGGCAGAACCTTTTTTTTTCTTTTCTTTTAGATGCAAGACCATGTTTTTTTTTACTGAACGGTGGCCTGGATCAGAGGGGGTTCCAAAGGTAGATAAGCAACTCATTTTTAAACTTCATATTAAGCTTACATACAAATTACTCCCTCCGGTTTGGTAATTCTAGTCGTTTAGGACCAGATCATCATTACCAAGGAGTGATTTATTAGAGGTAATTTTCCATGTTTGCCCCTAATAAATAGGGGGACAGGTGCATTGTAAGCAACAACTTCTTCTCGGTTCACTGGCTAGCGCAACTTGTCCCAACGCACCCTAGGGTCTGAGGTTGCCCGTTCGAGTCTTGTTGCTGCTGTTTTTTTTTTGCCGTTGGGTGTTTTTTTGCATAGGCTGTGCATGGTACTGTGCTGGACCTGGACGTCGATCGCGCGCGGCTTAAGGGGGCCTGACGGCGTGGTACTACCGCGTTAGAGTCCAGTTTTTCGTTCTTGTGGGTTTGGCGCGATGTTTCTGGCGTCGTGGCGCCCAAATTTTCGGCGTTTGCAGCGTGGGCACGATGGTTTGCCATGGTGCCGCTTTTTTTTCCGGTTTATGTTGCGCGCTTGGAGTTTGGCCGTGCCACGCGCCATGCCAAATTTTTCGGCGAAATCTTGTGCGCGCGCTGGCCGCCCCTTTCCTTTCCTCGATTCAATGGCCAGGTTACCATTTAAACACCTCTAGTTACCATAACGCCATGAACCAGAGTGCAAACTTGCTTACAATGGCCATGCTCGACTTGAATGCTCCATTAGAGGTAGAAGCTCATGCGCTTGACCTCAACGTTCCGCTAGAGGAAGAAGAAGATGACCCTCTCGGCGCGGACGACGACATCGCCGTAGGGGACTTGAGCACGCGGTCCCTCTCGGTCGCGGTGTTGGCACGCGGGAGCGCGTCCCCGGTGTGGAGACCCCAGCAGCCGAGCGCGTTCGCGGACGCGGCCACAGCGAGGAGTGTCGTGGCGCCTGCTCGTGGGCGTCGAGTCCGCCGCTGCAAGGTGGAGCGGCGTGGAGCCTTCAGTCGGCGACGCACGCGCCACGGCGACGGGCGTGGCGCTGTCCGGGGGCGATGCGCGCGCTACGGCGAGGAGGAGCAGCATGGCGCCGTCCGGGGGTGATGCGCGCGCCACGGCGAGGGGCGTGGTGCCGTCCATGGATGACGCACCGACCGCGACGAGTTGGTGTGGCGTGGCGCGGTCCGTCGATGACGCGCCGGCCGCGGCGAGTTGGTGGGGCGTGGCGCGGTCCGTCGATGACGCGCCGGCGGCGGCGAGGTGGTGCAGCGTGGCGCCGTCCGTGCTCGTCGCGTCGGCCGCTGCTAGGTGGAGCGGCGTGGCGGCGTCCGGGTGTGACGTGTGCTGCCGACGGCGAAGAACCAGGAGGAAGAAGAACTCAACAAGAGGAAGAAGAACTCGATCTCGACGAGCCTTCACAGGAGGAACAAGAACTCGATCTCGACGAGCCTTCACAGGAGGAAGAAGAACTCGACCTCGACCTCGACGAGCCTTCACAGGAGGAAGACGACGTCCTCGACGACGACCTCGACGAGCTGCCACTGGAGGAAGGAGACGGGCTCGACATGAACGAGCCACCGTTGGAGCATGGTACTGTCGTTGCGGTCTCAATTTTTTTTGTTCGTGTCATTTTGCATGCCACCTAATCTGCATGCATGATACTGTTGCGACCCTAAATTTGCATGCATGGTAGTGTGAATTGAACATTTTTGCTATCTGCTATCAAAATTTGAGTACGTACATGCTATCTGCTATGTCAATTTGAACATTTTGCTGCTCTGTTCTGTGTAGTATTTAAATGATGCATGGTACTGTCAATCACCTAAATTTGCATGCATGGTACTGTCAATCACCTATGCATGGTACTATTGAACATTGTCACCTATGGACATTTTACTGTTGCGACCCTAAGTTTGTTGTTCTGTGTAGTACATAAATTGATTTCCAAAGCATGCAGAAATTGATTTTGTTAAGTTTAAGATGAAAACAACATGCAATTCTGTGTAGTACTTCAAAATTTCAGCAACACTAATGCATCGTGTTTCCTTTGGACAGGATTTGATTTGAACTTACCTCTAGATGAGTTTGGCGCGGTTGATTTTGATTAATTTCAAAACATCAATGGTCAGTAAAAGTTATCTTGATTTCTCAAATTTTGGTACTACTAAAACACGAGGGTTTCTAATGAATATTCTTTTGTTGCAACAGAGCATGTTGAGGCTAATGTTCAAGCGAATCAAGGAAAGATGTGTCAGAACATATGAGAAAACAAGTTTATCAAGCGTTATTGGCTAGAAGCAATAATGGGATACTCCACAAGAAGGATACCCAAATTGTTGCTGCTCAATTTGATCTCCACATTCGGCAGTTCAACGCATATGGAAGAGAGGTAAAACACAACTTGCAAACTCTGTCCCGGTTGTGGTTTCTAGTTTAAAAAGGGGAAGAGCTGGTCGTAAGGCAATTCATGTTGATTTGGAAGCTTTACGTAAGTATTCCTCCTGAAGGATAGGATGTCATTAGAGGATGTTTGTGCTAAACTTAACATCAGCAAATGGAAGGTGCTAAGGTTGTTGAAAAAAGGTTTGATTAGGCGCCATTCTAGTAGCATCAAGCCCTATCTCACGCCAAGTAACAAAAAGACTAGATTAGAATGGTGTATTAACATGATCAAGAGGGGGTTGAATGGTGATCCGAGGTTTAGGGATTTCTTTGACTTTGTCTTCATCGACGAAAAATGGTTCTACCTCTGCCAGAAATCTGAAAAGTTTTATTTACTCCCCGAAGAAGATGATCCAAATAGGACTTGTAAGAACAAAAACTACATTCCTAGGCTAATGTTTTTGTGTGTCACTGCTCGGCCGAGGTTTAGAGATGGGGAGTGTATTTTTGATAGGAAGATTGGATGTTTTCCTCTAGTAACTTATGAACCGGCGCAAAGAAGTAATGCGGTAACCGGCCGTGTACGGGGAGATATGGTTATGAAGCCCATTCAAAGTATCACTAGAGATGTGATGAAACAATTTATGATCAACCAAGTCTTGCCGGCCATAAGAGCCAAGTGGCCGAGGGAAGATGTAGGCAATCCTATTTATATTCAACAAGACAATGCACCTACACATTTGAAGTTGGATGATCCATTGTTTTGTGAGGCTGCAAAGCAAGATGGTTTTGATATTCGCCTCATTTGTCAACCTCCAAATTCTCCCGATTTCAACATTTTGGATTTGGGGTTTTTTCGAGCTATTCAAGCAATCCAATACAAAAAAAATGCAAAAACTAAGGAAGATCTAGTTCCAATAGTGCAACAGGTATTCATCCTTCCAACAAAAAGAAATTATTCACACCGAGTTATTGATCATTCCAACAACTAATTTCATCTTTGATTTTTGTAGGCATTCATGGAGTTCTGTCCGCATAAAGCAAATCGCATTTTTGTGACACTACAAACTTGTTTAATGGAAACAATGAAGAAGAAAGGATGCAACAATTACAAAATCCCACACATGAATAAGGCTACATTAGAAAGACAAGATCAGCTACCAACAAGCATCCAAAGTGTCCACCATCTTTACTTGAGGAAGCCGAGGCTACGCTTGCATTGTGAGAGAAAGCTAGTTAGATATTGGGAAGTTTCTGTAATTTTTTGACCATGTTGGAGTATGAACATCTAGATCTTTGCATGAACATTACCTTCCCGGCAGCGATGCCATGTTCGCACATCTCGTCGAGCTTCTTAAGCACATCTGCATCAAACTTGTTGTTGCCATGCATCAGGACGTTATCTAGATTGGGAATGAACACTTGGCAATTGAATTCGTCGAAGCCATAAATCATGGCGAGTACCATGTATTCCATGTGCACAAGACCACAACGGGAACATGGCCATGAACGTGAGTGTGCACGATCCCAGGCTTGGCGGTCTTCGTGAACAAGATCACAGCGACGGCAAACAAAAGCACCCGGCGGCAACGAATACGGCTCGTTCTCCATGGAGTCCGGCACAAGCTCCAGTGAGTATGAATCAAGCGCAAATACCTTGGTCACCATGTCCTTCACTTCCATGCGGCGGCGGACGGTGTCGCCCGGTACCTTCTCCTTGGCCACGGCGAGGAGCTCCGCCTCGAGGACCGGCGACTGTGCGGCCAACTGGCAGCCTCGAGGACCGGCGAATGTGGCCTCGCCGCCGACGTCGATCTCCACATCCGCGTCCTGCTTCTTCCACTGCAACTCCGACGGCGCAGCGAGATAAGGAGGGTGTGCGGTGTGCGATAGAAACGAGGCGCGTGTGGCATGCGGCGATAACGAGGCGCGTGCGGCAGTGTTTACTCAGGGGCAAGGACGTCAAAAATTCACTCGCGTGGCTGGCAGCGACTTGTATTTCGCAATCGCGTTCGCGGCCAGAACGACTCGAATTGCCGAACCGCCGGAGGGAGTACTCCCTCCGTCCCGCAAAGACTGTTCGTATAGGTTTCAAAATTTGTCCCACAAAGAGTGTTCTTTTAGCTCGTATTAAATGCTCTTCTCATTAAATTAACACCAAGTACCAAGGAAATATTGCATTGAGAAACGTATAGAGCCAATAAAATGCCTCATTAAATTAACACCAAGTACCAAGGAAATATTGCATCGAGAAACGTATAGAGCCAATAAAATGCTTCTTTGATGTCTCTTTTCAAGTTCCAAAGCATGATTAATTAGGGGTAACAAGGTCATTTGTCACAACTACTAGTATGTCTTAAATATTTTAAACGAACGGTCTTTGTGGGACGGAGGGAGTATGTTAACATCTGCCAACATTTATCAACATCGATCAACACTTCGTTTTTCAAAAAAATGACTTATTGTTATCAACATTTCATGGCATTGACCAACATTTTTCTATAACTATTTTTTTGCATTCACCAACATTATTGCCAACAGTTTTATACATGCATCAACTTTTTTTTTGGCACTCACCAATATTTTTTACATTGAAAATGTTGTCTGGGCTGTTTTTAGAGGGTCTCGGCTGTTGTGAGCGTTATCAGACCATCCGCACTGGGGACGGGATATCCCCCTGTCATCCCTGTAGCGGCGTCCTATGAAGGAGAAAGTCCCCACAGCGGGGGACTGTAAACCCGTCTTCATTTTCCCGTCGCCTCCCACATCCTCCATATCTGCCGTGATGGAGAGCCTCCTCCAGGAGGAGGCGGGCCCACCATGCGCCCCACTGCCATGTCCCCAACAAGCGCGCCATCCTCATGAACGGGAGAGGAGAGGGAGAGGGATGGCTGCCGAGGAGCTCCCGCCTCACCGCCGGGCGGCGAGCTCGAGCACGCCAAGCTGGGGAGCCACCTGGATGGAGATGGGGACGACAAGCTCCTCCGCCGCCTCCGCCTCGAGCAGGGGATGAAGGGGCTGGGCCGCTGGAGATCCCCTGGGGCGACCAGATCCGCCGACGGTCGCCGGCGTGGCTGGATCTCCAGGCGACGAGCTCGAGGAGTCGTGTCCACCACAAGCTCGCCGGCCTCCTCCTGCGACGAGCTCGAGGTGCCGCCTCACCCCGCCCGTGTTCGCGGCGGCAGAGGAGCTCCACCGCCCGCCCGTGCTCGCGCAGCAGCCTCCCGGTGCGCCGCCCCGTTGCCGCCGGAGTTGTCGATTCGCTGTCGGCTCAACCGCACCGCGCCGCCTGCCTACTTACACACGCGGCCCTGCTCCTCCATGGCCGCGGAGGGAGGACGCCGCCATGCACAGGCTGGTCACTCGTCACGCCGCCAGCCTACCGCTCTACTCTCGGCGGGGAGCACGCCGCCCATCTCGCGTGGCGTGTCTCGCTTCCTCGCATGGCGCCAGCTCTCGGGACCTCCACGCCCGCTGCACCGGATCCGCCAGGCCACCGCCGCCCTCCACGCCTGCGGCCGGCTTGTGGAGCGAGAGGAGAGAGGGAGGGGCGCCGGGAGGAAAGAGCAGGGAGAAGCACGCCGTGTCTGAGGTGGAGGGGTAGGTGGGGGTGAGAGAGGTGGTGGAAGCGGGTGGTTGGGATATAAAGGATAAATATAAAGGAAGACATGTGCGGAAAAATTGAGAGTAAAGGAGATGATTGATGATGAGGACGTAATATTCTGCTTTTGAAAGAGGAAATAGAGGACAACGAGTTTGGATGGTCTCAGGCTACTGCTGGCCTGCTGGGCATAGCTATGATGATGCCGCTCTCCATGGGCCTGCCGTGGTCACAGAATCTGTTAGTACTTAGTACTCATCATATGTGGGCTTCTTTTTGTTTATTTAGGTCCTGGTGGATTGGGCCGGGATTTTTTTTTTGAAACGGAATAGAATTTCCATTTCCCTTAACCAGAGGAGACGGTTCTAAAAAAGTTCTAAAAAAAAAATCAGAGGAGACAGAACAGTACACTACTAGGGAAATGGGCATCTGTACCGGGTGGCAACCCACATTAGTACCGGGTGGCCACCTACAATAAAGCGGCACTAATGTGGCCGCCCACATTAGTGCCGGGTCGTGTGACCCGTACTAATGTGGCGGCCACATTAGTGCCTACCGGCAGTACGGATGTGGGCTCACATCTGCATTTTTTATTTTTATTTTCTTTTCAGTTTCTTTATTTATAATCCAATTGTATTTGTTTGGTATACGTATACTAATATGCTTTTCGTATGTGTTTGGTATACGTATACTAATCCTAATGCAAAGCGTATAGATTGCATACAACATATAATACATATATATATAAGCATATTGTGCATATGAAAATACGATACAAATATTTACACAAATCAATTGTCGAGAAGATTAAAGTTTGATCCTTCTAAGATCGTTTGCTTGAAGATCCTTCTCGCCGTTGTTGACTCCTAGTATCGACCCTAGAAGGAATTTCCTTGACTTCTCCTTCACCTTCTCCTTCTCCTTGTCATTGTCGGCTTTCTCCTTCTCCTTCTCCTTCTCCTTGTCCTCCTCGTTTTCGACGGTTTCAATGCTAGGACATGAAGTGGCGTCGGTGGTCCTTGTGAACCTTGATGCACCGGAAAAAAACTCTCCCCTGGATTGATCACCTCGTCTAGAAGAAATCCACACAATTGTTCTTGAATTAGCCGGATTTTTTCGTCTTGAGAAATCCTTTCTTTATGCGATCAATCTAGAGAAGAAGTTATTAATTTCATAAGTATTATTGGTAGAACGAAGTATATAAAAATTAAGAACTAGGGATAAGTACGCACCGTCAGTGCTTCCACCCAAGTAGTTACTTGCAAAGGTATGCATGAACTCACATACGTAGTATGGGCATAGATTGGTACCCTTCTACTTCATGCCTTTGCACATATTTGGGAACAAAGTTAATAAATATGAATTCTTGTATTCGAGAAGAAGTGACATGAGATCGAAGAACAAAGACGCGTACCTCGGCGCCATCGAGGTATGTAAGTTTCTCTTTGAATTTCCTTTGTCTTTAAGAGCATATCCCATGCTAGGTTCAACTGCTCAAGGAGAGAAATATACCGCCTTTATATCCGCCAATAGAGTCATAGACCCAGACGTGGCCTGCCTCTTTGGATAGATAACAAAGAGAATCCAAAGGAAGCTGCCATGACATATACAAGTATATAAGTATATTGTAATATTTAGTGTAATTCGGAAAATAAATAAATAGATATGTGAAACAGGTTGCTCACCGGCGCTTTCGGCAAAAGTATCATAGTCTTGTCCTGTTGCTTGTCCGAAACTTATACAAATTAACCATCAGATCATGCCGATCATACACATTTGCCTCATTTATTTGCATAGGATCCATGAAGCCGACGTCCATGATTTCTTGCTTTCGGCAAGATTGCATCTCCACGCTGTATGATACAAATGAGAAGATAAGACATACGGTAGTAAGGCTACAACGGTAATTTTTAAGCTTATAGTAAAATAAAGACTTACGGTCCGACCAAGTCATTAATGAGTAGTCGAGTGCATCTTGATTGAATAGCATATGGAACTCTTCTAAAGGCACAAGGAAAGTGCTTGTACCTTGGAAAAAATATTCCTCTCCAATTCTAACTTCGAGCATACCGTTCTCGTTTGTTCTTGACTCTTCCATGTACCAATTGTGGAACTCGTACATTCTTGTTGGAAGATCGACCAACAATCGCTCCCACAGAAGCGGCTCACCATGCACATATCGACGTCTTTGTGCCCCTAGATGAATTTCTAACTCGTCAGTCCCTAGAATTTGACCGGGTGTGATTCCAGCATCTGCACCAAATAGAAGCAATTCCTGGTCCTTGGTTGAAATAACTTTGAGGGGCGAGACGGATTGCTTCGATTGGGTTGCTAGTTGTGCAACAGTTGATCGAACTTTCTGTTTCTTCTTGTTGATCTTGACTGCTGCGCGAAGGTAGTCAGACAACGGAGGAGGCACTGGCACTCTCAATTTCTCTTTCTCCTTGCCTGCCAGGAAACGCTTAAATTTAACCATGTCAGTTTTTTTCTCAGGTGGAGGTTTCGGGCCATGAAAATGATCATGCACTTGTTTGGCCACTATCGCATCCAGCCTCAAGTCTTCTCGTAAGATTTTTCTCCGAGTCTTGACTATCTTCGCTTCTTTGACGCGGAGGAGGAGGAGGTCTTCGCTTGGAACCCCATCGGCGGAGGAGTTGGACTCACGCTTGATCCTGTCACCGCCGGATGCTCGGGACTGCCGCGTTCCCTTCTACCGGCGAGTCTTGTGCTCTCAAAGACACGGATCGTCAGGAGATGATGCTTCCACGCTGTTGTGTTATCCTTATGTGATCCTTCGGCCATAAAATGCAACGGTGCACCACTTCTCCTAGGGTCTCTTCCCCATCAGGTCCTTCCGGTTCCAGTTCTAAGTCATCCCAAGAGTCAACCACTCGATCCACAAAGACTTTGGCTAAATCAGCGATTATACTCATAAGGGGTACTCCATAAATGTTTCCTGTGTCGGTACCTCGGCAATACCGTAAGCCACCACAAGCATCTTGTTTCTTACTTTAGTCGAAGTTCACATGTGGACCTCACGGATGTCATCCACGGGTAGTGGGTCGCCGCTCCTCGACGAAGGGCGCTGCATCCGTGGCTGGGCTGCCGCCGTGGAAGTGACGCTACTCTACGCTTACTAGATGGGCTCATTTCATCATGAGGCCCCACGATCTCTGCAGTGCTTGCGACTTGTTGAGTGCTTGCTAAGAGCGAGCGCCACACGCTGATCGATGACCTCCGCCATTTTTGCCTCATGCATACCGACGCTATTGCAGCTCTCGTATCTCACGTGCTTGTTGGTCCTTTGTTCTTTTGCGGCTTCTATACGAATCAAGGTGCTGCAGGAATGCTTCTTTCCATGGTATGACACCCTTGCCTCTGCAATGTCCACCGTGTTCTCTGGTACCTAGTGCCATAGTAAGCTCGTCATTCTCTCGATCGTGCACGAAAGATCCTTCCACTGACGCCTTATTTAAATCAACAAGCCTTCCAAATTGTCTCTCTTAATTGATCGCTCGGCACTAATGTTCCATCTTCGATTGATTTGCCACCATGTGCAAAATAGTAATGCTTTGCTCGCTCGGGCCAATCTAGAGTTGCCGGGATGATTCCTTTAGCCATTATATCTTGTTCATTCTGATCCCATTTGGGAATGGCCTTCTTGTAACCTCCGGTCCGAGCTTGTGAAATTCTTTCTTCTTCCCGGCATTGGCGGTGTTGGTTTCGTCAACTTCTTGGCCTCTGTCGATTCCTTGTGTTGCACAAAGGCATCCCGGATCTCTTAACTTGGCCAATCCTTCTTCTTGAAGTCCGGTAAGCCCCTTCTTGATGTACTCGCCATCGACGCTTCTTGTAACGATCGAAAGGCATTTGCAGCCTTTGCATCGCCCAATATCTGATGTTAGCCAAGTTTGCTTCATCCGGGAATGTAAAGTGTTCGTGATCCGCTCCCATATCATGTCCTTGTCGTGTCCGCAACCACATCTCCCCGCACCTCCGGTGCCTCATCATCCCATCTTCAAATTGGGAGCTTGAGTAAGCTCTCCAAGATGGAATGCTTATGGGGATGTTATCCCCGACAATAAAACCAATATGGTTGACCAATCACATTTTCTTCTGGAGCAAGTGGTGTCCCCGATTCAAATGACACATCATGATGAAACGACCCTCTAGCTTCTTCTTTGGGCAGCGTTTCCTTTGAGACTTTTACGCTCTTGCTCGAAGAAGGAACACGGAAAATGGATAAACTATTATTAATATATGAGAAGTCGTGAACGATGTCAAATCTTGAAAGTTATCATCCATATTATACCTCCTCTTGTTGTGTCTCGTTGCTTTCATGGGCCACTGGTTGCTGATATGCTTCTTGCTCTTGTTCCCCATCAACCGCGGGGATGTTGAGGAAGCTATCAGCCTCCCTTCGAGCGATCATATCCATTAAGATTCGCTCCTGTTTTTCAAACTCATCCTCATTTGGATTCATCTCGTAACTACAAATAATGACAAGAATAATTACACAAGAATAAATGTTTCATGAAAAATGACTACAGGTCGAGGCGGCGGGCAGGCGGCGAATGTGTCGGGCAGGAGCGTGTCGGGCGAGCAAATGAGTCGGGCGGGAGCGTGTCGAGCGAGCGAGCGTGTCGGCTACCTAATTTCAAATCTAAATTCAAATCTAAATCTAAATTCTAAATCAAAATGTCCATAAATACACTTTTAAATGTCCATAAATACACATTTAAATATCCGTAAATGTCCATAAATACACATTTAAATGTCCGTAAATGTCCATAAATACACATTTCAATGTCCATAAATACACATAAATTCTAAATCTAAATTCCATTCTAAATCTAAATCTCAATTCTAAATCTAAATTCAATTCTAAATCTATATTTATAAATCTATAAATCTAAATTCTATTCTAAATTCATTTCTAAATCTAAATTCAATTCTAAATCTAAATTCTATTCTAAATTCAATTCTAAATCTAAATCTCAATTCTAAATCTAAATTAAATTCTAATTTTTAATTCAATTCTAAAAATGTTAAAAAGGTGACATCACCACGGTGACGTCGACCCCCAAACAGACGACGCGCGCCTATGGGTACCTGGGCGGTGGCCGGATCGACAGCGGCAAGGCGGGGGTTGGCGGCGATGGCGGGTCGACGGCGGGACGCGCGGGTCGACGGGCACAGCGGCGGCGCGGCGGCGGCGGTGGCTCGCGGCGGCGCGCCGGGGTCGAGGTCGGCGGCGCGCTCGGTCGAGGTCGATGGCGGGCGCGTGTGGGCGGCGGCGGCGCGCTCGGTCTCGAGTTCAACGGACTGCGGGCGCTCGGGGTCGACGGCGGGGGCGCGTGCACGATGGCGAGATCGGGGCGGAAGGCGGTGCAGTGGCGCGGCGGCGCGGCAATGCAAGGCGCGGCGGTGCGGGCGGTGGAGGGAGGCGGCGCGGGGAGGAAGAAGGAGCGAGGCGGCGCAGACGAAGAACTGCTAAGGCCGGGGAGCGCCATGGCCAGTACCCCCACATTAGTACCGGTGCTCAACTAGGCCCGGTACTAATGAGCACATTAGTACCGAGGCTAGTTGGGCAGCGGTACTAATGTGGGCATTAGTACCGGGCCTAGATGAGCCCCGGTACTAATGTGCCTTTCCATTTCGCACATTAGTACCGGGGCTCATCTAGGCCTGGTATTGATGTGCTTTTGTTTATTTTCGTTTTCATTTTCCTTTTCTTTTACTTTTAAATTTCCAAATCTATTTGAATTTGCTCTTAAATTTATTATAAATCATATTGAATACGGTGAAATGGCAGATTAAATACTATTGTGCTTAACTTAGATATATACTGTGGAATGTGAACTTACATCTCAAACTTGCCAAATCTATTAATTTAACTTAGTGATAAGTTATTTTGGTCAAAACTCTTATGTCCAGTTTAAAAATCGAACATGAATATTTTTTTGCCATGCAAAATTTTACATTCATAAGACTTGTCGTGTTATTAACATGTATACCTCGATTTAGTCTTGCTCGTGTATATTTTTACGTTAAATTATTTATTTTATACCCGACGATGCATAGAAAATTAAAATAATTAATTTTGATCCGTAGAAATACAAGTTCTTGTTATCGAGTCATAGGTACATATTACATGACTTTATTACATGACCATAAATTTAAAAACTTGTTACATCGTCATCATCTAACGAACGTGTGTAACCTTCCTCTTCACGAATGTTCCTTGGTTGTGATCGACGTAAGTATGGAGCATCCTCTTGGGCTACAATGTAAGGCTTGGGTCAACCTTGGTGAAAAAGGAGAAAGATCATCATCAACAACTGATCATAGTCTTCGAAATGTCGGTCTTGTCCTCAACTCCAACGAATTTTCTTTTTCTGGTAGAACAATGTGACGCTCGCTCATCAAAGATTCGACTTATTATCGGCACCCTTCTTTATCGGTGGTTTGCTTGACATGTCTTTAACGTAGAAAACTTGACTCACATCATTGGCTAAGACAAATGGTTCGGCTTTGTACCCAATCTTGTTGAGATCTACTATTCTCATTCCAAAGTTGTCTGTCGTTAAACCTCCTTTGTTGTTGACCCAATGGCACTTGAAAAGAGGGATTTTTAGAGGTCCGTAGTCCAATTCCCATATCTCCTCAATGACACCAAAGTATGTTTCTGTGTTCCTTCGTGCCTATTATTGCATCTATACGGACACCATGCTTTTGGTTTGTGCTCTTTTGGTCTTGGGCTCTCGTGTAGAATGTGTACCCATTTATCTGGTATCCTTGGAATGTATCTACTGAGATAGATGGGCTCCTAGCCAACCATCATAGTTGCTCATGAACAGTTTTATCACCCCTTATTTTCTGCCAAAACCAAGACGCGAAAGTATCAATGTGCTTACATGTCATCCAAGCTTCTGTCTTCCCTATATTTGAGGCCCGAACAATGGACTTGTGCTCCTCCAAGTATGGAGACATAAGGGATGATTGTTTCAGGACAGTGTAATGTGCTTTATCGTATAACTCTGCATCCATGTCCATCAGAGCTTTCTTCCCTAGTGTGCCCTTTCCTCTGAGTCTCCCCTCATGGCGTGATACAGGCAGTCCAATCGGAGAGATGTCATCAATAAAGTCGACACAAAACTCTATCACCTCCTCCGTAGCATATCCCTTTGCGATGCTTCCTTCAGGATGGGCGCGATTGTGGACATACTTCTTAAAAACAGACATCAACCTCTCAAAAGGGAACATGTTGTGCATATATACAGGTCCGAGGATAAAAATCTCTTCAACTAGATGGACCAGAAGGTGGGTCATGATATTAAAGAACGAAGGTGGAAAGATCATCTCGAAGCTGACGAGGCATTCCACGACATCATTTTGTAGCTTCAATAAATTGCGTGGATGGATTGCCTTCTGAGAGATCCGTTGAGGAATGCACACACCTTAACGATCGCTAGTCTCACATTCTCTGGTAGAATACCCCTTAGTGCAATAGGCAGGAGTTGTGTCATCAACACGTGGCAGTCGTGAGCCTTTAGATTTATGAATTTTTTCTATTTAAAATTTATTATTCATTGTATATTTGAGGAGTAGCCCATTGGGACCTTCATGCTGTTCAAGCAATCAAACATTCTCGCTTCTCTTCCTTGCTTAGGGTGTAACTAGTGAGCCAAGTAATTTCCTTTTATCTCTTCTCGGGATGTAGGCTTTCTCATTGCTTCATATTTTCAGGTCCCTACGTTAGCTTCAATTGTATCTTTTGCCTTTCCATATACACCTAGGTGGCCAAGTAAGTTCATGCAAAAATTCTTCATCACGTGCATCACATCAATTGCATTGCGAACCTCAAGTACTTCCCAATAAGGTAGCTCCCAAAATATTGACTTCTTCTTCCACATGGGTGCATGTCCGTCGTCGTTTGGTACATGTTGGCTACAGTAACCCTTGCCAAACACTACCTTCAAATCTTTCACCATAGAAAATACAATTTTACCAAAGACGGTGTAAGGGCTTCTACGTTTTTCTCCAACACCTTCAAAATGCTTTCCTTCTTCTCTTAACGGTGCTTAGGAGGAAGAAATCGACGATGGCCCAAATACACGATCTTCTTACTGTGTTTTAGATACATCCGCAAGTATCATCTAAACAAAGGTGCATGCTCGATATCCCTTGTTTGTTTGTCCCGATAGATTACCAAGTGCTGGCCAATCATTGATGGTTATGAACAGCAATGCTCAGAGATTGAAGACCTCCTTTTTGTCCTCATCCCAAACCGGTACACCTTCTTTCTTCCACAACTTTTGCAGATCTTCAATCAACGGTCTTAGATACACATCGATGTCATTGCCTGGTTGCTTTGGACCTTGGATGATTATTGGCATCATAATGAACTTCCGCTTGTGCACAAACAACCGGAAGGTTGAACATGCATAAGGTCACAGGCCAAGTGCTATGACCGCTACTAAACTCACCAAATGGATTGAATCCATCCGTACTTAAACCGAACCGAATGTTCCTTGCTTCCCTGCAAAGTCTTTAAATTCGTGTCAATTAATCTCCATTTGTGACCCGTCGGTAGGTGCCTAATCTTTGCATCTGCTTTGCGTTCTTTTTTGTGCCAACTCATCAACTTTGCATTGGCCGCACACCTGAATAAACGTTTCAGTCGTGGTATCACTGGAAAATACCACATTACCTTCACAGGAATTTTCTTCTTCTTACCCCCCTCAACTTCATCACCCTCATTGCGTGGGATTTTATAACGCTCCGCCGTGACAAGCCTCCAATTTCTCATAATCGTCACCTCGGTAGAGGATACAATCATTAGGGCATGCATGTATCTCTTGTACCTCAAAACCCAGAGGACAAACAACCCTTTTAGCTTCAGACGTTGACGCGGCAATTGTTTCCTGAAGCATATCCTTTACGATCTGCATCAAATCATCGAAGCCCTTGTCCGAAAGTCCATGTCTAGCCTTCCATTGC